>OU015495.1:76322376-76389876 GCA_907164885.2 Dolomedes plantarius | reverse complement strand
AATAGGTTGGCAAATGCAGTAGAATAGCTATTTCCAATAGGTATACCCTTTATCTGTTTAAAGAAACATAAGCCATTAAAGAGGTAGTTTTCAAAAATATTAAATTTACATAAATCAATCCAGTCACATTTTAAGATTAAAGTACTATCTAAATAAGCATCATAAATTTCTGAACAGATAATCATTAAATTATCATGCGGAATACTGGTAAACAGGTTTTCAAAATCAAACGTGTATATGCTATCTATATTTTTACTTTTTAAAAAATGTAGAACATCCTGGTTATTATTTATAATAAAGCTATTTTCGGTAACCTTAATTTTATTTAGAATAATTTTTAAATAGCTAAAGAACTTTTTACTGAACAAAGTGTTATAACAATTTGTACTACATGTAACAAACCTAAATTTAGTAGGTACTTTATGGAATTTTATGGTAGGAAACAGGTAAGGGTACTTTATGCTATTAATCTTAAACTTAAATTTTTTGCTAAAAGCTAAAATCCTATTATCTATTTATTTTTTGGTAAGGTTAATTTTTTGATAGGTATTATTTGAGTTGTATTCCCTAGAAATTAACTGATTAAAATAATCTTTACATATAAAACAGAAGTTATTTGCAGCCTTACCAACAACCGTAATAATAAACTTATTTTTTAAACCTTTAATTTTACTGTATAGAACTTTGTTTAGAAAAAAAACCCTCTTGTCCTCCATACCATACTCTTCATAATTCCTTTTTATATCCTGTAAAATACACACCTTCCACTCCATAACACCTTCGATAGGCCAATTGTACTTCCTTGCTAATTTTACTATGCAGTAATCTAAATCTTTAGTGATAGAACTTATAATTTGCTTTAAATTTACTTTATTTCCTACCATAAATTTTGAGCCCTTACGTAGAACTTCCCTCAAACTAACATCTTTAACAATATTAAGATCTCCTGTTACAATATGCCCCGAAATTGGATTAACAAAGTTTTTAAACTCCTCAATATGACAATTACAATCAGAATTAGAAATTTTGCCTAAGTTATGACTATAAAAGTTATAGTTGCAGATTATGTCCCTTAACGTTTTTTGATATTTAAAAGCAATAGCGATTTTCCCACAATCCTTGATTGGTAATAATTTAGAATTATTACACACACACACACACACACATATATATATATATATAAACATATATATATATATATATATATATATATATGTAATATAAAAATAATTTTTATATTAATTATCTGACTTGTCTATATTCCTATAAAACATAATTTATTCCATTTCTAATGATGATATAATAGCTCTTAAAGTTTGCAGTAGTTAATCCCTTCGTTCCCCTATAGACAGAGAAATATCCTGATAGACTTAGAACAGCCTCTGTCTAGGGAGACTGAACCGATAAGAATCATCGGACACGCCCTAGTCCATGACGTAGCATAGCGTCATAGGGATTATTGCTTACACCAAGTCTTCTGTATGTTCCCGATATAAAATGTGAACACGGCAAAAAGCCGCGCTCTTCCTGATAATGTTTGAACATAGAATGTATCACAAAGTCTAGCTCCCTTCCTATGGGGGAACTACGTATAAAACAACAAATAAAGCTGTGTTAATTCAGTCGCCTGTTTACTGCGTCCCAAGAATTCCTTTACAGGTGTTCCAGTATCAGCTGTTTCAAAGATGCCTATTGCTATGATATTTCATATATATATATATATATATATATATATATATACAGTGGAACCTCCCTTAACGGACACTCTCGAATAGCGGACACCTTTAATTAACGGACATTTTTACGAGTCCCAGTCCTTTTATATAGGACAATCCATGTTATTCCCTCTGAATAGCGGACAGGTATTTTGAAAAACCTTCAATTATTTTGGCAAACATTTCAAAATTAGAAACTTTTAACGCCTCAAATGGATGGATGGAAAAATTCCGGACACGTCACAACATATTTTTTAAACAGATTTGTGTTCAAGAAAAATCTGTAAATTCAAATGAAGTAACAGATTGGATTGGAAAGCTTAAATATTTGTGCAAAGGATATGGTGACAGAGACATTTTCGATGCTGATGAGTCTGGCCTCTTTTGCCGTGTCCTTCCAGACAAGACCTTATGTTTTAAGGGTGGAAAATGTAGTGGCGGGAAATTTCAAAAGAGCGGCTCACTCTTTTGCTGCGTTGCAATATGCTAGAAGACTTCGAAACTCCAATTGTTATTAGAAAAGCTAAGAAGCCTAGATGTTTCAAGAACATTGATGTGCGAAAATTTAGTGTTTCATGGAAGTCAAATAAGAAAGCGTGGATAACCATTGAGATAATGAGCGATTGGTTGGTGGAGTTAGACAACAAAATGAAAAAACAAAAGAGAAAAATCATTCTGTTCATGGACAATGCTACAGACAATTTCAGGGAATTATCCGCAGCTTTAAAGTACGATACAGAAATCTGCTTCTGACACAGATTATCTCCTGCAAATCCAGCGAAGAGTTGGCGAAGAGTCGGTATCTGTTTGGATGCAATTTCCTGGACTACGTCAGCCCTTACAAAGGTCGAACCTGTGTGCGTTCTAAAATGTTTGAAGAAGACGGGATTTATGAGTACAAGCGAATTGGCAACTGACAGCACTACCGAATAAAGCAAAAATGAACTTGCGGATCTAGTAGCCAATTTGGATTCAAATGTCAGCGTTGAAGAGGAAGTCAAGATAGACGACGATTTATCCATTGAGGAAGAAAACCTGCGTGTTTCCAATTTCATTCATCGGGCCACCACTGAAGCACTGGCCCTTTCTGAGGATGATGATGATGAATCGCCAATGGAAGACTGCAAAATCAAAGATTATTCGGAAGTACTGAAATACAGCGAACAATTCAAACATTTCTTTCTGAACAACGAAGATTCGGAGGGACTAGCAAAGCTAAATCCTATGAAGATTCATCTTGAAAAACAGGTTTGTTGTGTAAAAAAGAGAAATCAAACTTTGTTAAGAGATTTTTTCAGCAGTAATTAAAATAATTTAGCTACTATACATTGTATTTTGGGATTATTTAATGCAAGATAAAAGGATTAGCATACAATTAAAAAGAAAAGTAGTAAATAGTTATTCTTTTCTTGCCTAATTAATTTTCCTTTTTAATTAAAATTGCAGCCATAATTTTTAATCAAATGTCAAACAAAAGAGCAAAAACTTTTTTATAAAAATGTTGTCCTCCCCAATAGCAGACACCTCCTAATAACGGACAAAACATTTGGGTCCCGTGACTGTCCACTTTTTGGAGGTACCACTGTATATATAAATAAATATATATATATATATATATATATATATATATATATATATATATATATATATATATATATATATATATATATATATATATATATATATATACAGTATGCCCACTAAAGTCCTTTCCCACCCTCTTAACTTCGGAAAGGCTGCTGCTATATTCATAAAAGTGGTGTCTAGGTATAGTAAAGTAGCCATGCGCTACTGAATGAAACCACCTACCACGTCACCTGGTGGAAAACTGCTGAGTTAGCATTCTTATTTCGAAAAAGGAACAAGATAGGGAAAAAAAACGATTTACAAAGTTGTAAAAAATCATCGATTTAGTACGAAAATATACCTTGTGAACATTAATGCAAAGAATAGAACGGTTAAAACGCGCATTTGTTCTTTCATGATTTCCTACACTGTGACGGCACGAAACTTGAACGAAAGGAGAAATGATTATCTTTCGGGCAAAACACGACACCGCAATGTGCACAGTGGTATATATCGCTTTTGATCCCCAATCAAAAGGACCACGGTTCAAACCTCGAGGGTTCCATCCTTGTACTGATTGTCATTATAAACAGAGTAGACAATACGTAGATCGTGTAAAATAGTGTCGCATCAACTCAACGCAACTTGCGCTTGGTGTTCGAAATTTTTGCAGTATGCAAATACGTAAGAAACGTCACGCCTGTTCACCTGAGACAGCTATAAAAGAGACATCTTCTTGGGGTTGTAGTATGTTGATGCTCGTGGTCATGGCTGAGTAATCCAAAGCTGAGATCTCCAGTGAAGCAGTACCTCGTCAAGGAATTCGGGGACCAAATAATTGGGTATGGCGGTTTCGAAGAGTGGCCTCCACGTTCGCCTGATCTGACTACACTGGACTTTTTCCTGTAAGGATACATGAAACAGCAGGTGTATGCGACCCCTCCACAAACATTGCAGGACCTTAAACGATGCATTACGGACGCTTGTGCCAACGTGTCACACTCTATGCTCCAACGTGTGCAACGTGATATTCAAACGAGGATCCAAATGTGTATTGCAGCTGACGGTGAGAAGTTTGAACATCTCAAATAAAGGTATATTGTTAAAATTAGTTGTTTTTCTCTTTTCTCAGATCCATTTGTCACGTCACAGTGTAGAAAATCACGAAAAAACAAATGCGCGTTTTAATCGTTGTAGTCTTCTCATTAATGTCCACAAGGTATCTTTTCGTACTAAATCGATGATTTTCTACAACTTTGTAAATCACTTTTTTTTCCCTATCTCGTTCCGTTTTTGAGATAGGAATGCTAACTCCGCTGTTTTCTACCGGGTGGCGCGGTAGGTGGTTTCATTCAATAGCACATGGCTACTTTACTATACCTAGACAACACTTTTATGAATATAGCAGCAGCCGTTCCGAAGTTAAGATGGTGGGAAGGAACTTTAGTGGGCATACTGTATATATATATATATACATATATATATATATATAAATATATATATATACATATACATATATATATACTTATATATTTATATATATATATATATATATATATATATATATATATATATATATATATATATATATATATATATATATATATATATATATATATATATATATATACATATATATATATACATATACATATATATATATATATATATATTTATATATATATATATATATATTTATATATATATATATATATATATATATATATATATATATATATATATATATATATATAAACATATATATATATATATATATATATATATATATATATATATACATATATATACATATATATATATATACATATATATATATATATATATATATATATATATATATATATATATATATATATATATATATATATATATATATATATATATATATATATATATATATATATATACAGAGGCTGTTTCCACATTTTTTAGACGATGTATATTGTATTCACAAAACTAATTTACATAAAATTCTTGTGTTTTAAATGTTCTATTTCACATCCCTTATTCTGAACTATCTTTCGACACCGCAATTTCCAGGATAATAATGCCTTTTGAAGTGTCAGAAGAGGTATTCTATCACATTCCTCCTGAACAGCTTTCCAGAGTCCTGTAAGGGTTTTGGGACGACGTTTGGATAATGCAGATTTTAAAAGTCCGAAAGCACAAAAATCTATAGGTGATACATCGGGAGATTTATTAGGGATATCAGTGAAGGGTATGGCCTTGATACGAGGTTTTTGTTCCATTTCTTTTAGGAAATTTACAGTGGATTTTGATGTGTGACTGCTAGCTTTCTCCTGATGGAGTCTCACAGATTGATGGCACTGTGGGTAAAGCGATGGTATTTCATACAGAAAAATTGGCAATAAAATATGTTCTTGATAGTATTTGGAGTTAATCTTGACATTTTTTCCACTCTCTTTATTTTTAACTTGCCATTATAAGAAAAACCAGCAACAATCATGAATCCCTTAGAAAAACTTTCTTTCGATTCTTTGAACCATGTATTTAAATTTTTTTCTCCCCTTTTATGATAATAAATGGCTCTTTTTTTGTTGCAATCATTTAAATACACCCATGATTCATCTATTGTGACAATTGTTTTCCATTTTTTCTTTGAATAAGTGTTTTTCATATAGAATTCTGCAGCGTGTCCTGCGTTCAGCGATATGATTTGGAAGACGATGCACATTGCGTTTTTTCGCTTTCGTAAGATTTAAATCAACGTTTATCATTTTGTTTACAGTGAACACCGAGCATTTTAATGATTTTGCAACTGTCCTTTGACTAGGGGGATTTTATTTTAACATTAAACAACGTACCTTTGCAATAGTCGAAGATTTCCGTTTTTTTCTTGGATACTTGTTTGGAATTTTTGTCCCACTTAAAGTTCCAATTTGACGTTTTTTTCCTTTCTTGTTGACGATATTACCTATCGACGCTTTATATATCACAAAACCATGACTCTCACATCGTTTTTGGATAACGGAGTATGCATATTTCTCTTCGGAAAGAGCATAAATGTAGCCTTCGAACCACTGCTTTGTTAAAAACGCCATTTTGAATAAAAACAAAACTTTCAAGCCGCAGACGATAATTTTGACTTTTAAAAACATAGTACAATTGCAATTATTTCTTTTGCAGCAAACGATTTTTTATTACCGCTTACCAAAATCGTCTAAAAAATTTGTGCGAACAGCCTCTGTATATATATATATATATACATATACAGTTGGCTGTGTGCTTAACGACGATTTTTTTTACATGATAAATTTTTCCTTCAACATTTTATCTGCAGGAGGGGAACCGTCCTTTCCTTCTGTGGTGGAAATCAAGTTTGATGTCAATAACAGACTCGAAATTTCCTTGATGTTTGCAATGTTGAAATCATAGACTTGTTGCAGTGTGAAAAACGGGGGGGGGGGGGGGGTACTGTTTCTCGGAAGATCGGATATTCTTTCATGGAGCTCTTAGTGTGGGAGCTGAATCACTCTATTGTCCCTAACATCTGTTGTCATGTGACTTGCGAACTGTCCAATAGCAGCCTTCTCTCACTTCTTCCGGGAAGCAGATGTTCATGTTTAGATAATTCATGGTTGTGTGTAGGAGCTCAATCCAGTGCGAATACGAGCAGATCAAAATGGCATCAAAGCGAAAGCATCTTACGCTACACGAAAAGGGGAAAATTATTGAATACCGGGAAGAAAGTGTTGGACTAACTAAAGTCCAATTCGCAAGACAATATCAGCTACCCGAGTCTACTCTCAAAGGAATTTTAGCAAGCAAAGAGAATTTTCTTGAAGCAGCACAAAAATTTGGTTTGAGATCAAAATCCAAACGGCAGAAAATTTAATGTAGTCGATCAGAAGAGTTTGATAAGGCAGTCATGCAATGGTTTCATGAAGCAAGAGCATCCAACATTCTAATTTTCGGAGTGATATTTAAAGAAAATGCTATTGTTCTGGTAGAAAAGTTTGGAATGCAAAATTTTCAGGCTTCAGCTAGTCTGTTGGCAAAGTTGAAATAAAAATATGGAATTGCATTTAAAAGCATATCTGGTGAAAGTGGCGCCGTAGATGAAAAAAATAGTCGAAGAATGGGAAATATTGCTGAAGGGGATATTAGATGGATATAATGAGAAGAACATATTCAATGCAGATGCGACGGGCCTACCCCACAATAGGGTGCCTAATGAAACTTTAACGTATATGGGCGAAAAGTGCTTTGGTGGAAAACACAGTAAGGAACGATTGACTGTTTTACTGTACACTAATTCGGATGGATCCGAGAAATTTCCACCCCTAGTTATAGACAAATCAAACCAACCAAGGTGTTTTAAGAATATCACCAGGAAACCTTGTGAATACCGGATTAACAATAAAGCATGGATGACATCACAAATTTTTATTGACTGAATTAGAAAATTTGATGCGAAAATGCATCAAGAAAAGATAAAAGTTTTACTTTTAATTGACCATTGTACTACACATACTCCAAATATCCCTTGACTTACAAATTTGACTATTCATTTCTTACCAGCTAATTGCACTTGCAAGTTGTAGCCATTAGACCTGGGTATCATTCGCAGTGTGAAAGCATACTACAGAAAGTCTTCCATTAGGAAATTAAAAACCATTCGGCTGATAGTATGAAAATTAGAAAATTTACGATCTTGGAAGCAATGCACATGATAACATCAGCATGGAAAGAAGTTCTTCATCCACAATAAAAAAAAACTGCTTTCGTGTTGCTGGAATTCACAAAGAACTTGTCGTGGGACTGCAAAGTACGGATGTAGAAATTAACGAAGATGACATTACCCCTGAAGAATGGAGAAGTCTTGTTGAAGATGAGGATGTTACAATTCAAGTTTTCTACAGTTGTGATGAATCTGTTTTAACAACAGATTACAGAAATGTAGAACAAATTTATGAAGATATAGTAAGCGAAAACACAGAGTCAGACGAAGAAGGTGAAGTTGAAGACACGGAAAATGAGACACTGCCACCGTCTTACACACATGCAACTTCTGCTCTATACGCTATATTACATCGAAAGTAGAAGATGACACATTTAACATTTTAGAAAATCGGGAAAAGAGAATAACGAAAACAAGGCGAAAAATGAAGCAATTAACACTTTTTGACTTTGTTAAAGCCAAATTTATCGTATTGTTTGTACTCTTTTTTCAATGTAATTTAAAATAACTTTTTGTGAATAAAATAATATTGATAATAAAAATAACATTTTTAAACACGCCAATATATTAAGAAATATATTGATACTCCAAAGCCTTTAAAGTGTGTAGGGAAATGTTATTTTTTCACTTTTTTACCTCTGTGGTTAATCGGAAGAAGTTGGGGCTGCCGCCAACTTGGCGATTTTTTTTACTTCCTGTTATGATGTACACCCTTTTCTGGCTACCCTTACGATCAATTTTTATGCAAATTATGAAATTTTTTATATTTTAGAAGGGCGTAGGATTAAAAAAAATTCTTTAGATTGTAAATTTCTGTTTCTAAATCTACTTTTATGTTTTTCTGTACTATAATCAGACTTTCAATGCAAATGTAAATTTTAACTGCTTTTTCTGAAGAACTTACATTTTATTCAAAATGTAATCATCCTTATAATAGTTGCCGTGTTCTGTAGTCGACTCTGTCCGTAACGCGTCCGGAGCGACCACCTCATATCCATCCATTTGGCATCCATTTTGTTTTATGAGTTAGGCTTAACAAGTTAAAAGTAAAGTTCAAAAAGATTATTTGACAACTAAAACCAAATAATTGTAATTAAAACAACGTAATATCGACACAAATCAACTTTATTTCGATCAATTTTATTTCAAAATTATCTCTTCATTAGAGAATTATCTCTTTTCCGCCACCTTTCATTTTATACACTCAGAACTTGAAAATGTAAACACAAGTGAGTCATTCATTCATCGTGATTCGTTAATTTAAGAAAAATTGAATCAGAATTTTTTTCACAGTAAAACAGGTTTTCATTATTTTAACCATATATAATATATATATTTTAATATATACTATATATTTTTTAATACATAATATATAATATATATTACAATACAGTATTACAATTTAATATTACAATAATGTCGAATTTAGTTGCAAACTTGACGCATGCGCAGTGATATGTTCCAAACTGTACGTCACAAAAGCTAGCCGGTTCAAAAGGCCAAATCTTCAGTATACAGATTTTTTGCATTTACAACACATGGAATTCTATATATTCCACATCTAATACGTGTTTAGTAACGATTCAATAACTTTGTATGATTTTTAATCAGAATTTCTTTAGTTTATATATATTATTTTTGCTTAATATATATTTATACATATATTTATACATATATATATATATTTAACAATATATAATATATGTACATTAAATTGAAATACACATGCAAAAATTTTTTGCACGTGAATAATTTGTATGATATTTTAATCTGATTTTCTTTATATATTTTATTTTTGCTTAATATATTTATACATAGCCTATTTATACATATATATAGCATAAGATATAATATATGTACATAAAATTGAAATACACATGCAAAAATTTTTTGCATGTGAATAATTTGCATGATATTTTAATCTGATTTTCTTTATAATTTTATTTTTGCTTAATATATTTATACATAGCCTATTTATACATATATATAGCATAATATATAATATATGTACATTAAATTGAAATACACGTGCAAAAATTTTTTGCACGTGAATAATTTGCATGATATTTTAATCTGATTTTCTTTATATATTTTATTTTTGCTTAATATATTTATACATAGCCTATTTATACATATATATAGCATAATATATAATATATGTACATTAAATTGAAATACACGTGCAAAAATTTTTTGCACGTGAATAATTTGCATGATATTTTAATCTGATTTTCTTTATATATTGTATTTTTGCTTAATATATTTATACTTAGCCTATTTATACATATATATAGCATAAGATATAATATATGTACATTAAATTGAAATACACATGCAAAAATTATTTGCACGTGAATAATTTGCATGATATTTTAATCTGATTTTATTTATATATTTTATTTTTGTTTAATATATTTATACATATATATAGCATAATACATGATTATATAAAATATTTATATTACATTGAAATAGATTGAATTAGCAGTATTGTTTCTAAATATCTGGCTGCATTAGTTAGACTGTACAAGTCTGATTTTAAAATCAGCTGCAAGCATGGTTTTTTTTTCCAAGAACGTTTTTTAATTATAAACTTCAATATTTTTTAAAAAAAACCTCACTGTAATAATTTTTAGTAAAGCATTCTATTGCAATGATAGTGTATCTTTTAAGGTGACTGCCTACGTTGAAAATTTCATTTTTTGACTATTTTGGTCAATTTTATTTTTTCCAGGAATCGTGCAATTCAATCTTTTCTCTTTTCAAAACCGTTTTGATTTTCATTCTACATCAATTAGAAGCAGAGTTATAGCTGTTTTAAAAAATGTCTGCTACAAAATTGAAGTGGCAAACAACTTGAACTGAGTTTTTCTCAGAATTATGTTTTTAGCACAAATCTTTACCGTTATCATGATATTTCACACAATAATACATATAATTTGATAAAATTTTCGGGAAATGTTTTAGATGCTATTGTTAATGAAATGACGCTCAATAATTGATGCATAATAATAAATAGTTAAATAGTTTTTGTTTGGGCAGCAGCATATGCCGAAATTTTCAAAAGTGGGGGGGGGGGGGGGGGTTACTATGAAAAAGTAGTTTTCAGCAATCAGTGCAGAGCTTGAACCTATTTAAGTAATATATGTAATCAGAAAAAATGGGGGGGGGGGGTTAACCCCCATCAACCCCTCCCTTGCATACGCCACTGTGTTTGGGGCTGTTTTTATAAGGAGAGGAATGATGAATTGGGGGAAATTTTCATATTGCAACATTTTTGCATTTTAAAATTTCTCTTAGATTGTGGGTCATTTAAGATAACTGTCAGATGTGTCGCATTTTAGCTAATTTTCATTGAAAATTACTTCAAATTGACCAATTTATAAAAAAGTATGGTATTTACTGGCAAGTTTTTGTTTATTTTTTAATTTTCAAATGCTATTTTACCATAAAAAACAAAAAAATCTTTAAAAAATGATTTTTTAAAAAAATTGGCTCCAAATGTAGGCAGTCACCTTAAAACAATATTTCAGGTGATTATAAGGGGACATTTTATTATTTTGTTTTGTGCCACTTTCTCGAATTATATTACTTTATTTTTCAGATCTAATAAAAAAAAGTATTAAAAAATTTCACCTTCAAATTAGAAAACAATTTAAAATTAACAAATCAGACAGCAAACATTCAAGTAAATTTCAATGTTGTAAATTGCAACACATCAGGTTGCAAAACAGTATATTATTTTCTAATATTCACGTTTTTACATGTACTATCTACGGTATGTACTGTATAGTAGTGTGCTTTTCAGAGCGAATACCTAACATAACGGCAAAATTTTCTTGAATTTTTAAAAGTCTGTAATTTTCCGATACCTTTCACGTTTTCATAGCGTTTTAATTAAATTAATAACAAGTATTCATTTTATATATTCGGGACATGAAAATGTAGACATGAAGTTAGTCATTCATTCATCTTTTTTTTTTAATAAGATGAATGAATGACTAACTTCATGTTTACATTTTTACAGAATATTATTTTCTAATATTCTGTAAAAATTTCTTATATTTTAACAAGGTTATGAATCTTTTTTTTATTGGAACTGTTCAATTACTTACCATCAAGTTTTGACAGGTACTGTCTACGGTATGTACTGTATAGTAGTATGCTTTTCAGAGCGAATACCTAACATAACGGCAAAATTTTCTTAAATTTTTAAAAGTCTGTAAATTTTCCAATACCTTTCACGTTTTCATAGCGTTTCAATTAAATTAATAACAAGTATTCATTTTATATATTCGGGACTTGAAAATGTAAACATGAAGTTAGTCATTCATTCATCACGTTTTTACATGTACTATCTACGGTATGTACTGTATAGTAGTGTGCTTTTCAGAGCGAATACCTAACATAACGGCAAAATTTTCTTAAATTTTTAAAAGTCTATAATTTTCCGATACCTTTCACGTTTTCATAGCGTTTCAATTAAATTAATAACAAGTATTCATTTTATATATTCGGGACATGAAAATGTAAACATGAAGTTAGTCATTCATTCATCTTTTTTTTTTTTTTTATATATATATATATTTATTTATTTTAACCATACTAGCCACTGCGTGACCAGCATGGTCACTTTTAGTTTTAAATTTCCTTTTGCAAAACAACGCAACTGAAAGTGACATATGTAAGGAATGTTACAATTACCTGTCATCATAAATATATGTTGTTAAGGGGTATTCTCTATTAAGCTGATTCTAAAACATCGTGATCAAAAAATGTGAATTTCCATTACCTTAGAACAGAGTTAAAGATAAGACTGAGAAAGCCCACATCAATGATTTTAAAAATTACATCCCTCTTTGTATGTACTATTTTTCAAAATTAAGATATCTATACTTTATCATTACAACAAATAAGAAATTGCAGGGGGAAAATTTTAAATATAGTGTTGATTACATCACTCTCTGTATGAATTACTGTTAACAATTCAGATATCTACACTTAATCATATTAAATAATAAATTGCTGGGAAAATTTCTTCATTTATAAAATGGAGCAAAAATTCAGCAATTTTTCAAAATTAAGATATCTACACTTTACCATTACAAGAAATAAGAAATTGTTGGGGGGAAATTTTAAATACAGTGTTGATTACATCACTCTCTGTATGTATTACTGTTCACAATTCAGATATCTACACTTAATCATATTAAATAATAAATTCTTGGGAAAATTTCCTCACTTATAAAATGGAGCAAAAATTCAGCAAGTACTTAAAATATAGTGTGGATTTCAACTATGATATTCATAAAACTTCTTGATATACAGATTTGAGTATTTCAAAAGTAGGAGATACTAAAGCGACAGAATCAAAAGAATGGATTCTAGATAAACCTACATACAACTGTCCATGGTTAAACAATGGATTTGATAGGTCTAAACATGTATTGTCAAAAGATCAGCGGTTGTAACTTATGCGGCCACTACACACACGCGGTTTTAAATTGCGGACAGCCGCTGTTTACATCCGGTAGTTACAGCCGTTGCCATTCGAAGTGTAGAAATATCGTAGATTTTTGTGCCGCATACCTAAGCGTTTTATATATAGGGATTATTTTAACCAGATATTACAATAATATCAAATTTTGTATTTTCGGAAAGTTGCAAACTCGGCGCATGGATATGTTCAAAAGTGTCTTTACGGTAGCGTGCTTTTCAAAGCGAATACCTAATATAACCGCAAAATATTCTTACATTTTTTTGAAGTGTTTTATTGAATATTTCTAAATTACCAGCACACGTGGCTTTCATATGAATTTCTAATATTTTAATAAGGTTATGAACCCTTTTTTTTATTGGAATGTTTACTTAATAACCGTCAAGTTTTGACGGGT
The DNA here is from genome assembly GCA_907164885.2 of Dolomedes plantarius. NCBI lineage: Eukaryota > Metazoa > Arthropoda > Arachnida > Araneae > Dolomedidae > Dolomedes > Dolomedes plantarius. The sequence continues at coordinate 76,375,978 of OU015495.1, read as the reverse complement.
ACCATCTAGTTAAAATATATTTTTCATTACAAATTTCCGATAGTTCGAACCAAAACTTAAAATTTAAATGTAATTATTAAACTATTTTTCATGAAACGTAGTCGGATACCTTACACTTTTCATGTTGCGATTTTTTTTAAACGTCGCCAGAATTTCTCAGTTCTCCTTTTTTTTCTCCTTCATATTTCGTTGTTCTGGTGTTTTAAACTTTTAAAAACAGCAAAACAACAAAATATGAGGGGTTGAAAAAAAATGGCGGACTCAGAAACGCAAATTTGGCAACTTTTCAAAAAAAATCTTCAAAAAGTCGCCAACCGCCCCAGCTTCCCGATTTACCAATTCTGTTTAAGGGTGATCTCTAAAGGACGATTTTTCGCGGTCCCTTGAAAGTCGTTAAACAGAGAGCCAACTGTATATATATATATATATATATATACACTGCTCAAAACAATTAGGGGAGCACATGGTTTTAACGAAATTACGCAAATACTTACACCGATATGTAACATAAAATAAATCATCCATAATTTAAAGCCTAGCAGGAAACAGAAGAAGAAAACTTCATATGTAAATCCAAGTTCATGACGTCAAAAACCAGAAAAAAGAACTTAAGGGCGGAAATCGGGATGTTGCAGAAACGTCTGTTTCACTGCCTTAACTGTGAAATTCGATTGCTCAGTTATTCTTTTTGAGAAAAGGTGACTTGAAAATGTCTCAACAACGTGATTTACCGGAATCCATGGCATGGCGTATTATAGGCAGACTTGAATCCGGGCAAACACAACGTAGTGGCGAGGACGCTGTTGGAGTCGCCAGAAGTGTCGTTGCAAGGCTGTGGAATCGATTCCAAGAAACAGGAAATGTTAGACGTCGACCAGGGCAAGGTCGGCCACGCTCCACTACAGCAACTGATGAGCGGTATATACTGTTAACAGCTCGTCGAAACAGAACAGACAATGCTACTCAGCTGCAAAGACAGTTGCTCTTGGCAACAGGATGAAGGGTGTCCAGCCAAACAGTATGTAATAGGCTTCATCAGGGAGGTCTCTATGCACGTAGGCCAATGGTCTGACTTCCGTTGACCTCACGCCACCGTGCGACCCGAAGAAGATGGGCTGCTGAACATCGAGATTGGGAGCAACATGATTGGAGCCAAGTGCTGTTTACAGACGAGTCATGATTCAGTCTGGAGTGTGACACCCGACGTGTTTTGGTATGGAGGGAAAGGGGCACTCGAAATAACCCCATATTCGTTCGTGAAAGGTCACAATACAGACGAGCTGGTTTTATGGTATGGGGTGGAATCAGCATAGGTGGACGTACGGACCTGCATATCATTTGGAATGGTACTTTGACGGCCCGACGGTATGCAGACGAGATACTGAGACCTCATGTGATACCTTACGCAGCATCCATTGGAGATTCCTTTGTTTTCCAGCATGATAATGCCAGACCGTATACAGCTCGTCTTGTGGAGAACATGCTTGAAGCTGAAACAATACAGCGTATGGAATGGCCAGCGTGCTCTCCTGACCTGAATCCAATCGAGCATGTTTGGGACATGCTCGGACGACGCATTGCTGAGAGACCAAGGCCTCCTTTTACTCTCCGAGACTTGGAGATTGCACTTCTTGAGGAGTGGAACAGTATTCCCCAAAGTCTTATCGATAACATCATCGCATCCATGGAAAACAGGTGTGCAGCAGTCTTAGCTGTTCGAGGAGACCACACGCCATATTAAAAATCTTGCATCATTTCTAATCAATACTTTTTTTATCGTTTACATGTAACCAAATTGCTGCCCTAAATCATCTTTTCCTCTTTTTTCCATATTTTCAAAGAATTAAAGCTTAATTACAAATTTTTTTACGTTTTTTCAGTATTGCTCATTGATACGCGTGTACTGTCCATTTTATGTCAATACGTGGCTGTCTCGCACGGTTTTCTTAACTTCTTAGCTTGCTCCCCTAATTTTTTTGAGCAGTGTATATATACATATATATATATATATATATATATATATATATATATATATATATACATAGACATATATATGTGATGCTCCGTGCATCACACCGTGGAGGAGATGCGTAGAACTTATCGGAGGTGTAGTCGGCTCGAAGGTGTGATGCAGTCGGGCGAAGTGTAGATCCAGGGAAGCACTTACGAACTTTAGGCGAGAAACGTACACATGGAGCCATTGATAAAATACACAAATTCCAAGACGTGCTTTATTTATCAGAAGGCATTAGCTGCAGTGGCCACATGACTTGCCCTGACGGGGCGCGGATTACATTACAAGACAGGAGCGGACAGCAGTGTCGTATTGCTCGTCCATTTTAATTATAGGGCATGATTATTTGGTGGTAGTACAAAGATTATCTAACAAGGGGTATTTGGGTGCGTTGTGTTATAATTATTTTATTTTGTTACCCAAGGCTCTGGACGCAATTAGCATTTTACGAACAAATTTTTTTAACCAGTTGGATCTCCTACATCAACTTTGCTTCACATTAAAACACCCAGCAGATAAATAATTACTGAAACAAGGTTTAAAACAAAAAACTTATTTATTTACATTTTTCCCTAATATTTACATCTCATCTCATCAAATATTAATAAATATCATAGCTGCTCTTTTCACTATCAACAGGGTTCAATTTAGTTTGGCTTCTGATTCAGGGAGCGTAAATACAAACTACACAAAATTCTAAAAGCTCCTACCCAAATTAAATAACGACATTTTTAAATACGTAAAACTCGCACCAACTATCAATAGGCAAACGCGGGATCTGAACTAAACAAAATCAAATAAAAACACTCACGTCTTTCAGCTGAGAGCGACTTTCGGGTTCTGTGATATCTCTGGTAGGGGACTCTTTAGTTTGATGAGTGACTCTTCCACGCTGGAGTTATCTTTCACTGTAGGCGGACTGGAGGTAATCTTCTCTGCTATCCCCCTCTTTATTTCGGATTCGGGATCAGCTATCACTCGTCTCTCCACACGTGCTTTCTTTCTCGGGAAGGATCCACCAAGCTCCGTCGCATCAAACTCCTTTTATTTTATTTTTGCTCCGGGAATATTCCACCGGACTCTTGGGGGCCATCAAACAGGGGCAGATTATTTTTCAGGCGAACCAGGGGAAGGCCTCCTGGACTCCGACTCTTTTCGACTTCCTTCTCAAAACTCTCTTCCAATTTTTTTATTCCTGAAACGTTCCCGCCTCCGGAACCACTTCATTAGCCATTCAGGAAACTCTCGACTTTTTAACTTGTTAAGTCTCAAAACCTACAAGCCTCTCATTTGCTGCCCTCATTCTTGATCAAAAACGCCCCTCTTACGCAATAATCCAAACAGCTGACCGACCACCCGCAACACCGCCTGACCATTTGGTTTCCAAACGCTCCCCTCCAAATCAATCACCCACAAAGGGCCATTGTAACATGACATCACGAATGGTGCCATCCTTGCTTATCTGCGTCTATCATCTAAAAGACTGCACACACTCTAGACCCATAAAGCTTTTGTAAATTTGCTACCATTACCGACAAACGCTTTGCTCTATAATTACATCAGCCTTAAAGACGTCCCCTACCTTTTAACACAAAATGTAATGAATCAAAGCTTTCAAAGTTGTTATTTTCTCTTAAAAATGAATTTTAATTTTTTTAAAGCGTTTCATTACAAGCAGGTCCGACAGCAACGAGAGTTAGACACGCAGAAAGAAAAGTCTTCTGTTCATGCAATATTAAATGGGTGTTTTGCGATATTGACGCCAGAGGGCCTAAACTACTTAATATTTTAATTGGGCGTCTTTAGATTCGTGGAGTTCACGTGTCCACTTAAGTTCTCCCGGCGACTTTACTGCTAGATCCCACGCTTGTTAGAACCGCGAACTATTGACCTGGGTGCAGGATAAGTGGCCATAAAGTTCTTGTAAAGTGTGGTTTTGACGTTACAGAACCCATAAATCCACAGTGGTTCGAGGGCTCTTCAAGAATTTTGACATTACACTGACATTCGGAATCTCATAAACTTCCTACACTCATATCTGGGCTAATATAAATTATCTTATTTTACTTTTAGGTTGCAATTTTAGAAAAGGGATCGTGCTTTATTGACAGAATAATTTTAAATACTCTTTAGATATATAATGGTGGGCCGTTATTATCACAATATCCCCCCCCCCTTCCGGAACAAGACTTGCGAGAGGGGCCGGGCCCTAGTTCCTCGAGCAAGGCTTCCCTTCAGGTGAGAACATTTACTAAATTTAGAAAAGAAGGTTACAAGTTAAAGGGATGAGTTTATCTAAATCTTGACCTCTATGTCCGCATACTGTTCGGGGAGCATTACTTTACATATTCAATAAACAACATTACTTGAAAAACACATTATATAAATTGAGAACATAGCTGCAAATACTGTTAATCAATACACAAAATTTAACAAAAAATAATACACAATATATCAATATTTCTCTTAAAAGTCCTTGGAATATATTACACATGACGCTTCAAACTTTAAGAACATGGAAAAACCTTAAGATATTTCAAAATGTAAAGTAATATGAAGAACTGGAATACAAAAATAGAATACCTGATATACAACTAATTCAATATTTTGAAGTGGTAATAATAATACTTCAATATTCAAATACAAATAACACTCAAAATGGTAATACAAAATATAATATGTTAATATGAAATGCAATATATTAATACACAAGTTTAATATAGGTCTTATAAAAAGTGTGTGTGTGTCAAAACTATAACCTAGCAAAGGATAGATTATAGAAAAAAATAAATGGGTGCGTATAGTGCATGGAACTGAAACTCAAGGTTGGCAAGGCTCAAATGAATTCAATTTTTCATCAATGAATTCGTGAAAAGGAACTTGTATAAAAGCCAAACCAGACCAAGAGGAAAAGCAATCTGTTCGCTCATAAATTCCAATGGGTGGAAAACATGAGATAACGGAGAACTGAGAGAAGGGAGGACCTTGAGTGGAAGTCCCGAAGTCAGTTAAGACTCAAGTAGCTTTATTTAAAAATGAAGTATGAAAACGCAAAATATAGACGAAAATTTTTCTATATTGGCGAGTTTCTCTTACACTCAACCGGGACTTCTTCATATTTAAATTAATGGGACGACAGGAAAGTGCTTAGAGAAGGAGAGAATTACGAAAGATTAAAGTATTAGGGTTGACTCATTCATGGTATAATTTAAATTCGGCAGGTGGATTGTAATATCTCAACTTGGATGCATGTACAATTTCAGTAGACCTGTTATTATATTGATTTGGCTTATCTATTTCCTAAGTCACTTCAGAACACTGTTTTAAAATTTTGTAAGGGCCAGAATAAGGGGCTGAAAGTTTACGGGTATTTGGATATGAAAATTCTTCTAAGATTACAGCATCACCAGGTTTAAATTTAGAGGGTACAAAGCGAGCATCATACCTAATTTTGTTTTTATTATGATAATCTATTGTCCTTTATTTTACTAGTTTTCGAGCTTCATCCACTGGAGGGTAATTAGTTTGATTTATAGGGGAGTCATAAGGCTGCTTGCCAAACATTAAGTATGCAGGGGTTAATTTTGTAACTGAATGGGGACTATTGTTGTATCCGGTAATGACTTGTTCCAACAAACGTGTCCAAGGAACTTTAGTGGACGAAGAATTGACTTTACATTTTAGCCTACTTACTATTGACTGATTCACTCGCTCAACTTTACAGTTAGTCTGAGGGTGATGTGCTGAAGTCAAAAGCTGTTTCACATTATAATTTTGAAGGAATCTCTTGAATAGTGATGAAGTAAAGGCTGCATTCCTATCCGTTAGAATTTTTTCTTTAACCTGAACTTGGAATATTTGCTTAAGGCAATTGGCATAAGTTTCTGTGGTGACACTTTTAGAGGGAAATGCCCACACATATCTTGTTGTAGGTCTATTGCAATGTGGAGATATATTTTGTAGAATTATTGTAGTTAAAGCCACCAACAGTATCAACAGAAATACATTCAAAAGGTTTATCTGTTGGAGGTACAATTTGCATAAGTCCAAGTTTTTTTAATTTTAATTTCTTGTTAAATTGGCATGTTGCACAGTGTTTGACAAACTTTGCAATATCCTCAGTTATATGAAGCCAATAATACTGAGGGGTAATCAAATTTAGCATTTTTTGTACACCAGGATGACCGAATTGATTGTGACACTTTTGCAACAATTTTAAACGTAGTGACATAGGAACAACAATTTTATGTAGATTTTTTCTTTTTAATATGATTGCATCATTTATCTCTTGATACTTTGGATCATGAAGGTTGTTATTTTTCTGTTGTGTTATAATTTCATCTAGGTCTAATAAATGTACAGTATGTTGAAGATGTTGGGAAACAGGATGTCTTGAGAGCATATTAGCTTCGACATTTGTGGAGCCTTTTTGGTGTTTGATTTCATAATCAAACATACTGAGTTTTAATGACCAGCGGAATAACCGACCTCTTAGATTTTTTACATTTTTGAGCCAAACAAGAGCCGCATGGTCAGTATGAATGATAAATTTTTGGCCATGGAGATAATAGTAGAATTTTTCTAAAGCATCCACAATCGACAAACATTCCAATACTCACAACAGGTCACATACCTCAAATTTATGTTTGTATTGTCTTGCTTTTTTTATTTCTTCACAATAATTGAATGTTAGTGTCAATTGTTGGAATTTGTATTTTGTTCGAATTTTGCAACATCAGGTACTAGACCTTTGGTATTGATGTTGAAAGTTAATTTTGACAGCATTTGGTAAATTTATTCTACATATTGCTGAAAGAATAATTTTAATATTTTTGTGTACATGATCTAGAGAGAAAAAAAATATAGATAGTGTTTTGCTCAAAGAAATAATAATAATAAAATGTCAAACGTAATAATAATAAACAACAAAGAACATTATTTTTCTAAAAAAGTGACTACAACCCAGGAGATCTCCAAAAGAACTAAACATTATTCAACAACTAAGACTGTGAATAATAATTACTTTGTGTTTTTCAACTAGTTGAACTGTACCCGTCCAGGACTCTGAACACTTTCAGACTGTGACACATGTCAGGGGCTGAGACATGCACAATTTTTTACTTGTATTTGTATTTGGAACATCTTTACATCTGTTGTTGTTAGTGTTTTCATTTAAGTGTACCATTCCATTTTTATTTTACTCCAGCTATTTTTTTTAAAATTACGCCATTTTTCATACTATTATGTCTTTCAATTGTACAATTTAACATAAAAATTTGTGATTATCGAGCCAGCTTCAACCTAATATTCTAACTACTAATTTTCATGTTCTCAATATCTGGAGTGTCTTGGAGTCGACGGCCGCGGCTCCAATCCATTTTAGATGGGGGGGGGATATTCTGTGATAATATTACTAGCTACCTATAATCGCCCATTCTGTACTTCATCTCTGCCATAGTAACCCGTCCTTCTTGTCTTGACGTAAACGCTTCGCCTTCCCACATACTAACTTCCTCCGCCAATTCTGGCAACCTCTCTGACCTAATTCTATTTTGGCGCTTTTTGCGGGAGACGCGAGCTGGCTGGCTCCGAACTGATTAAGATGTGTTAATCTTTACGTCAAATAAACTTTAGTTATTCGTTATGATTTGGAATCTTTGTTACGGCCTCGATTGCAGTATTTTCACGAGATGTCCATTCCGGACATTTCATTCATATATATATATATATATATATATATATATATATATACACACACATACATATATATATATATATATACACACACATACATATATATATATATATATATATATATATATATATATATATACAGTAGAGTCCCGATAATCCGAAATGATTGGGACCAGATCCTTTTCGGATTTAGCGGAATCATTCTTAAAATATACTTAAATTACATAATAAGATGTGATGTCATGAGTCTTATTAATAAAAGCGAATGTTTGCGTGCGTGTATGTGTGGAGGGGGAGGGAGGCGAATCTGTGAAACTTACAGCCATGAAATTTGGCACACGGGTAGTGAAGAGTCTGAACATGTGCACCTCGAAGCCCAAATTTTAAATTTTATTACCGTTAATTTTTAATTCATAAAAAACCAACAATTTTTGAAGGATGAGTACAGAAAATAGAAGAGCCTCACCAGCTGCCATATTTGAAATGTCAAAATCGATACATTTTTTCCATGAAAGTACATAAATGTTACATATTTGGAAAGAGCTTTGAAAACTGATAATTGTTTCTGCTTACAGTTATTCTGTTACTTTAATAGTTTTACAGATATTTTAATTCTAAACCTCCACCGCTGAGAAATCAAATCAACCATCTACAGTATGGTGCAGCCATCTGTCGGCAGCGACGGGAATTAAAATTGACGGGAATTTGGAAAGAGCTTTAAAAACTGATAATTTTTTCTTTGTAAACTTAATCTGTTAAAAACTTAATCTTGCGTACACTTAATCTAGCAAAATCTTAACATTTATGCTCCTAATAGTTCAGCTTTTTACAGTAAATGTCTTGAACTCAGAACAATATCCACCCTCCTGGAAATAATATTTAATATGTATATTTTTTTACATTATAATATACCTAATTGGTTTAATATTGTCAAATGATTAACATATTTCATTTTAATGTAACTAAATATAGTCTAATTTTTTATATTAGTTTCACTTTACTTAAATTCAAGTTGAATACATTTAAAATTAATGCATCCTCCCCTCAAAAAAGAGGAGAATAGAATAAACAAACTGAAAAACTTTGCTCACCATATTTATAAATATAAAAAAAACCTTAATTTACCAATAAATATTTTTATGTGCTATGAAAGCAATAATTTTTTTTTGTTAATTTGATTTTAAAAAGACTCATGTTTTTTAATTTCTTAATCTCACATATTCCATACAATATTTATGTTTAACCATACGTTGCTCTTACGTTTAGCTTCATATCTATATTTTGACCCTTTCAACATAAGGATTATATTAATGAATGTGTGAAAAATAACATGTTTGGTTATATTAGTTGTTTGAAAACAACTGACGCAGCTATTAATTACCCATTATGCAGCTATTAATTACCCATTTATGGTGCGTGGAGCCCTAATTGCAGATTTCTATTAATTTTTACGTTTGTCAGTGGCTTCTACCTATGCTTTAATTTTTTCTCTTCTAAAGAATCTTGAATTTATGGTGCGTGGAACTCTTAATTGCATATTTCTATTAATTTTTTTGTTTGTCAATGCCTTCTAGCTATACTTTAATATTTTTGCTACAAAATCTTGCATTTATGGAGACATATATTATGCAGCTATTAATTATGGAGATGTTTATTGCTACAGAATCTTGCATTTATGGTGTGTGGAGCCCTAATTGCAGATTTTTATTAATTTTTACGTTTGTCAGGATCTTTTACCTATACCTTAATACAGGGGTTTCCAGCCCGCGGGCCGCATGCGGCCCAAAGCAAGTGTTAGTGCGGCCCAGAGAGAGAGAGAGCTCAAAGCAAAAAAAAAAATATTAATAGCCTGCCTTGATATAAAAAGTAATCCGGAAAAGGAAAAAAAATGGACCATGTTATGCAAATCATCTTCAAAATGGTGAATTTTATGAAGGCTTGGGGATTGATTCATCTCCAGTTTCAGGAATTTCTTAAAAGCTTGGATGCTGAATATGGCGATACTTTTAAGAAACTGCATAGTCAAGCGTTATTCTGGTCATCAACGTTTGGAAGCACGTACATCTGTGAACAACTATTTTCAAGAGTGAAGCTCACTAAGAGTCAAATTAGAACCAAATTATCGGATGAACATCTTAACAACACCATGAGAATTGCAACCACTTCAATTGACCCAGATACTGAAGCTTTAGTTTTTCAAATTCAATGCCAAATATCACATCAATTTTATGACTCCTATAGTTATCTTTTTAATTATAAATAAAATTTATAATGAAATAAATACACATGTTAATTATACATTATACTTTTTTTACTCATCAACAATTTTTAATGTTAGGTATATTTTTGTGTGGCCCAAGACAATTCATTGTGGCCCAAGGAAGCTAAAAGGTTGGACACTAGGATGGAGTGCTCGTATAGGGAAAAAAAAATTTTTTAAATTTTCATTTCTAATAGTGATAAAAGTTTGACCTATCTATAGAGGAACAAAAATGTTTTACGATTTTTTTATTAATATTTTCCTTTTACCGGCGCATTTGCTTTGAAAATTTACATTTCTGCTGGCATACAGATGAAACTTGAACGAGGATATTGTTTTAAATTCTATATAAACTATTAGTTATTAAGAATAAAACGACTCACAAGGAACAAAAGACTACTAATTTAATAAAAAAAGCTTCACTTAAAACATAAAACATATATAAAACTAGTCAAAGGATACTTTAAAATCACGTTTGGTGTCGAATTTGGGCATCAATTTTCTTGACTCAATTTTGGAATTCATGAGACCTTCTCTGGACTTTTTATCACATACCTGCATAGAAACCTCCGTTAGTGTCTTTACTGAACGTTCTACGGCTTGGGTATTACATAGAAGTCTTAGAAAAGGTATCTTTTCACTTCCTTTTGTTTCCACCATCGAGAGCAAATCTTCATCCTTGACGTCTCTAAGAATGGGAGTTTGGAAATACTTTTGTTGGCAATCTATAAGGTTTGTGTAAGATTTGGCAATAAGATTTATTTTAGGGACCTCAAAAACACGAGGAAACAGTTCATGATGAATCGCGTGTCTTGCTTTTAAGATTCTTCTAGCAGCAAGTTCACGAACGTGTTTTTCAGGATCTGAGAGCATCGATAATAGAACATTCTCAGGATGTGCAAAGAAGCTGTTCCGCTGAATGACAGGATCGACTACTGCTTTTAGTTGAGGTGGAAGGTATCGAGAATCTTAAACCAATTTCCAAAAATGTCTAGATCCATCTTTGCATGACGGATGCATTTTAATTTCGAACCAAACAGGCGCATAAACTCTAACAACAAACGTGACAAGATGTTTAAGATTTTCAGACGGTTTTCTCGTCGATAGCCTTAATATCCTGTTGGCTTTCGTTAACCATCGAGCATCCGACATTTTTCCTGGAGAGCTGTTTGCTAGATCGGAAGAACTCTTGCTACTAATTACAGCTGATGCAATATCATACAAATAACGTTCATCCGAACTTAGATCTCTGATGATATCCGACTGAATATCCTGCAACATGCTTTCTATCTTTTCATACTGTACAACCTGGTTGTTTTCACAATTTTCTACTAATCTTCCAATTATACCAGAATAGGAGGTAGGCCCAGTAGTTTCACCATCTAAGTATGAAAACAGGTGTCTTAAAGGTAATTCATTCGTGTGTAAAAGGCATATGATCCATTGTAAAGTCTGATTCAAGCGTTTTTCTAACAACCGAATAACACCACCTTTTTTTCCTATATTTGTAACTGTTCCATCACATCCGACCGCTACAGTTTCTCTCATTGAAATGTTTTAGAAGAAAGCAAGTCACATATAGCAAGTTCTATGATTTTAGTTGTCCCAGTACTTGGGACAGCGTAGCCGACAGAGTCTAGTTCCTTCATAACTGAAATGTGTTCTTCTACCATCACTTGACGGTATTTTTTGACACCTTTTTTCACTATCGTTGAAACTTTATCCTTTCTACCGTCAAAGAATAAAGCTGAAACACTGAAAACTCGATGTTTAGCTAATATTTCTGTGCGTTCGTTTGCTCTCTCATGGCGCAATTTTGATCTGTCTATTATTTCGATATCTGATTTAATGTCCTGAAGAACTGCAGGCGCGATTGTTGCACCAGCTCTATCAGATAGGCATAATCAATCACATGTTTTTGACAAAGACGGCAAGCTGATATTTGATTTTTTCTGGGGCACTTGGAGCTTTGAAGAACACGGTTCTAAATTATCGCCTATATCAATTGTATCTTCTGACTCGTCCGATATAACAGAGCTTCGTGGAGAAAGTTCTGTATTCTTGCGTTTCTCTGTATTTGTCACAGAAGCATAATACAGTTCTAACTTTCTATTTCTACCGTTTCGTTTTTGTATTTTTTTCGTTTGTGAAAAGTCTATACCACCAATAATCATTTTTCTTTCAGTCCTCTGATCAGTCAAAAAAGTTTGTTCTTCTTTCGCTACTTTTGTTCCTTTTGGACACTTACATTGTAGAAAATCTTTGCACTTACAAGAACAGATATCAAATAGTTTGCTACTGCTGGTATGGAAATCTTTTTTATCGTCAGTCAATCGTTTCCAAAATTTTATCAATTTTTTATATTTCGAATGGTAAGCTTTTATCAACTGTATAATGTGGGTGTGGGATAAGATTGGAATTGAAGCTTTTTGCCATATAGTTTCGATTCTCACCGCAACAATTTCCGCAATATGTAAAACAGCTGGCTCCCTTCGAGTATCCGATTTAAGCTTTAGCTGAAATCTTACAAAATTATAAAATTTCATGACCTCCTTATATGTAGGTAACATATTACCTTTCACCTCTTCAATGTTGTCAAAAATACAAGAACTAGAAGCTTTTCTTGTTTTATCCATATTCAACTCTGTAACAATTAGCAAACGAAACTCTAGTTACGACCGAACTGTGAACAATAATCGTTGAAAATCACCGATTCTGACCAAGAAGTGTGTATGGCGCGTGTGCTTGCACATGCGCACGGGCAGAGGAGTAATGACTGCCCAAGGACATTGACCCGAAAGCACATATATGATTGCAAAAAAACGCTCTTTGGCTACTTAATTGATTTTTGCTTTCTCGCAATTTCGCGGTTAAAAATGATATTGTAAAAAGAAATTGGATCAGATTTGAAGAAATTCAAATCAAATGCGCCGGTAGATAGACTCAAAATAAATTAAAAATATTTTAGGATACGCTCTTTGAACGGTTGGGTCAAATTATTTTCGCTATTAGGAAAGAATTTGGCAAAATTGCATTTTTCGCTCCACCCTATTGGACACCCCTGCTTTAATACTTTATTTTTTTGTTGTTGAATTATTTACATTTTACTTAAATTCAATTCAAGCAATACTTTATTTATACTGTGTTTAATTTTTCATGCAGAGTTCAGAAGGCAAAAGACAATTTGACAATTTTTGCTTTTCAGCTTTTAGTGGTACAATGATGAAAGGCTGAATCTATCTAAATTCTGAGATGTGTATAACATTTCACATGTTTTTTTCCTATGTTATTTATACTGTGTTTAGTTTTTAAGTTGACTTTGGTTATAAAACATTCATATTGAACCCCGAATCAAGAAACGAGAAACATAGTTTATGAAGGTACTTTGAGATAATATTTGGATCAGTTTAATTGAACAGAGATTTATATGGAGTTTCATAAGGACAGGATGTTTCTATTATTGCTACAGAATCTTGTATTTATGGTGTAGCCCAAATTGCAGATTTCTGTTAATTTTTTCGTCAGCCAGTGCCTTTAACCAATACTTTAATACCTTTTTTTTTTTTTTTTTTTTTTTTCCCCTACAGAATCCTGCATTTATGGAGGTATTTATATGGACAATTAGACATTTTTACTTTTAAGCTTTTAGTGATTTATTATAAATGTATATATTTTATGATATTTATACTGTTATTAAATCTATGTTATTTATACTGTATTTAGTTTTTAAATTAATTTTTGTTAACAAACATTAGACAATTTGACATTTTTACTTTTAAACTTTTATTGGTAGAATAATGAAAAGCTGAATCTACTAAAATTCTGAGATGTGCATAACATTTCACATGTTTTTTTAAAATGTTATTTATGCTGTGTTTACTTTATTGGATATTTTTGAAGGGCAGTGAATTTTGTAATTATTTGGTGTTATTTAAAGTTAATTTTCTAATATTACTCCTTTTGTTTTCTTGTTTTCATTAATCCTCTTTTACTGGGTTAATTTCCAGTATACGGATTACCGTTGACCTCTCTCTTTGGAATATTTCTGTGATATAATTGTGTTAAACTTTGATTTTAGCTTTGATTACTGCTATCCCATGATTGCTGAAGGGAGCGGGTCCCTAAACCGACCGGCTAGACGGGCGAAGCACGGCTAAGTAAATTTGACATTTTTACTTTTCAGATTGTAATGCTACAATGATAAAAGGCTGAAATTCTGAGATGTGTATAACATTTCACATACATTTTTTCTCTGTTATTTATACTGTGTTAATTTTTAAATTGATTTTGGTTAACAAACATTCTTAAAATCCCGGGCATCACTGGGTATTTCAGTTAGTATTATATATTTCGGGTGTTTTCACAGTTTATTTTATAAGGTCTGTCTAAACATTACCAAATCTCTGGGTGATAAGAGAGCGGAACGCTGCCTAGTGCAGTACAGTAGAGTGTAAGTTGTACGTACAGTACAGTCTAAGATTTTTGAAGATCAGTAGATTGTCGAAATGGATTTGAAATAACCTGTCAACGTTTCACACGAGAGTGAAGGTGACGCAGACGGTGACAGCGAGCAGTGGGTATCCCACTCAGACGCCGTGGCTGCATTTGATGTAGCGCTACGTAATTTGGCATAATTTGGCTCCAAGGGAGGGGTATTCTTCTCCTTGACAAAAATTTTAACAGATTTTTTTCAAACAAATGTAGTTCAGTAATAATTAGTTCAATACATTGTCTAACTTTGATACTGCTATCCCAAAGTTAGCAGTATCAAAGTTTGTTTTTATTCCCTATTTTCTTGTAATTTTCAGAAATATACTTTATATTACCAAGAATCACTGTCGTTTTATTGTAACCTTAGTTTTGACTTTTGGTTTCGGATTAAGCGGACTTTCGGATTATCGGGACTGTATATATATATATATATATATATATATATATATATATATATATATATATATATACAGAGGCTGTTCGCACATTTTTTAGACGATTTTGGTAAGCAGTAATAAAAAATCGTTTTCTGCAAAAGAAATAATTGCAATTGTACTATGTTTTTAAAAGTCAAAATTATTGTCTGCGGCTTGAAAGTTTTGTTTTTATTCAAAATGGCGTTTTTAACAAAGCAGTGGTTCGAAGGCTACATTTATGCTCTTTCCGAAAAGAAATATGCATACTCCGTTATCCAAAAACGATGTGATAGTCATGGTTTTGTGATATCTAAAGCGTCGATAAGTAATATCGTCAACAAGAAAGGAAAAAAACGTCAAATTGGAGCCTCAAGTGGGACAAAAATTCCAAACAAATATCCAAGGAAAAAACGGACATCTTCGACTATTGCAAAGGTACGTTGTTTAATGTTAAAAGAAAATCCCCCTAGTCAAAGGATAGTTGCAAAATCATTAAAATGCTCGGTGTCCACTGTAAACAAAATGATAAACGTTGATTTAAATCTTAAGAAAGCGAAAAAACGCAATGTGCAGCGTCTTCTTCCAAATCATATCGCTGAACGCAGGACACTCTGCAGAATTCTATATGAGAAACACTTATCCAAAGAAAAATGGAAAACAATTGTCACAATAGATGAATCATGGGTGTATTTAAATGATTGCAACAAAAAAAGAGCCATTTATTATCATAAAAGGGGAGAAAAAAATTTAAGTACATGGTTCAAAGAATCGAAAGAAAGTTTTTCTAAGGGATTCATGATTGTTGCTGGTTTTTCTTATAATGGCAAGTTAAAAATAAAGAGAGTGGAAAAAAATGTCAAGATTAACTCCAAATACTATCAGGAACATATTTTATCGTCAATTTTTCTGAATGAAATACCATCGCTTTACCCACAGTGCCATCAATCTGTGAGACTCCATCAGGACAAAGCTAGCAGTCACACATCAAAATCCACTGTAAATTTCCTAAAAGAAATGGAACAAAAAACTGGTATCAAGGCCATACCCTTCACTGAGATCCCTACTAAATCTCCCGATGTATCACCTATGGATTTTTGTGCTTTCGGACTTTTAAAATCTGCATTATCCAAACGTCGTCCCAAAACCCTTACAGGACTCTGGAAAGTTGTTCAGGAGGAATGGGATAGAATACCTCTTCTGACACTTCAAAAGGCATTATTATCCTGGAAATTGTGGTGTCGAAAAATAGTTCAGAATAAGAGATGTCAAATAGAACATTTAAAACACAAGAATTTTATGTAATTTAGTTTTGTGAATACAATATACATCGTCTAAAAAATGTGTGAACAACCTCTGTATATATATATATATACATATATATATACACACACACACATATATATATATATATATACAGTTGGCTCTCTATTTAACGACGCTCTACTTAACGACGATCTCTATTTAAAGACGATCTCTATTTAAAGACGATATTTCCCAGTCCTGGCCCCTCCGACGTTATGGGAAATGTTACTTTTTCACAAATTCTGTTTAAGGGCGATCTCTACTTAAGGACGATTTTCCGCGGTCCCTTGAAAGTCGTTAAACAGAGAGCCAACTGTATATATATATATATATATATATGTAGGAAGGAGTTAGTACTCCTTCCTTTAGAAGTGAATCATTAGACTTAATTATTTTGAACATTTAATTAAACTAGACGATGTTTACAAGACAGGACTAACACTTAGTATGAAATTAAAAAATAAACACAGAAGCATCAAAAGAGCTAAACATCGGGAGCTTGCAGAACAACACATCCGCTTAAAGTCCTTCGTGCCACAGTAGTAGGAGTGGAAGTTGTAGTAATAGTTCAGTTGTGTTGCCAAACTCACTCTCACACGGCCGTTCTGACTTTCCAGACGTCCGCGGCTGGGTTGTCAACAATAATTCTGAAAAGATAAAAAAAAAAAAAAAAAAGAGCAGAAAAAGGAAAAATATTTCAAAAAATCAAGCAGTGTTCAACACAGTGGTATTGGTGTTCAGTTTCTGCACCACTGTTTCATTTTGTCCGCTGCAGTTGATGTTATGGTTGGACCATCGTGATGTCCTAACTTTCGAACTTCGTAACGATCGTTGGGGTTGATGTTCGTGATCTCATATGGTCCGAAGAACTTTGGTCGGAGCTTTAATCCGGTTCCAAATTGAGTTCGTTGTATTGCCACTTTGTCACCGATCTTGTATTTACAAGCCGGTTTACGCCGTTTGTTATATTGTCGTATGTTTTCTTCCTGTAAACGGAGGATATTTCGTTTAGCTTCGATACGTAACGCTTCTTTGTCATCAAGAATTCTTTGGTGGTGTTCCTCGTCAAGAAGATTTTTAATCTGTAGATCCTCTTGTTGTTTCATTTTAACACCAATTAAAAGTTGAAAGGGTGTGAATTTTGTACTGCGTGTGGTGGTACTATTTAAGATACGTTGCAATCTTGGGACATATTTAAACCATTTGTCAGGTTCATCTAGAGCTAACTTAGTTAAAACGGGAATAATTGTGCCATGAACACGCTCAACCTGACCGTTGCCACGTGGCACACCTGTTGCTATTGAAATGTGTTCAATTGACTGTTCCTGGCAGTAACTTTGAAATTCTGAAGATGTGAATGCGCTACCTTTGTCAGTAATGATTTTTGAAGGGTTGCCAAATGTAGTTTGTTGCAAGGATAATTTGTCTAAGGCATCTTTCGTAGAGGTGGACTTCACGGGATAGATCCATACAAATTTGGAAAAGGCATCAACTACTGTAAAAAGATACTTATAACATTTTTTTGTCGATGGTAAAGGTCCTAAAAAGTCGCAATGGTAACATTCAAGGGGTGCATCACCTTTTGGAATGGGGTGAAGGTATCCTTCTTGTTTTCCAGATTTTCGCGAGGACAAAATGCAAGGAATACAGTTCGAAATAATTTCTTGAACTAATTTCTTAAGTTGAGGAGTGAAAAATTCACGAGAAACAATTAATTCGGTTTTTTGTGAAGCAAAATGACCTTGTGAATGGGCGTTTAGCACTATTTCTTTCTGCATCATTTGTGGTACTACTAAAAGTTCGGCATCCTGATGAAGTTTATAAAGAATTCCGTTTTTAACAAAAAATTCATCAGAAGGTGTAGATTCAAGCATAGATTTAATTTGAGATATAAATTCATCCTGGTCTTGGGCATTTTTCACCTTTTGAGTGATATCATTTGAGGTAATTACAAGAATGGGGTTACGACTTAAAGCATCAACATGTTTCATCTGTCTACCGGGTCGATGACAAACTTCATAATCAAAGTCTTCTAACATCAATGCCCATCGAGCAATTTTAGCTGGTAGGTCTTTTTTGTGCATCGTTTTTTGGAAAGCATCACAATCGGTGATAATTTTAAATTTTGTTCCCAACAAGTAGTTTCGAAATTTTTTTAGCGCTTCAATAACGGCAAGAACTTCCAGTTCATAACTATGATATTTTTCTTGTTGAACTGTAGTTTTACGGCTAAAATAATGAATAGGATGAAACTGTCCATCATCGGATTGTTGCAAGAGCACAGCGCCAAAGCCTAAGGAGCTGGCATCAGTGTGGAGTTCTAATGGGTATCCCTGTTGAAAAACATGAAGAACTGGGTTTTGTGAAAGAATGCCTTTCAGTTGTTGGAAAGCTGCTATTTGTTCAAGGGGTTTGGGAGCTTCAATAACTTGAAATTTTGGTTCAACCTTTTCACTTTTGACGGATTCATTCTCAAGGGCATCATCATCGGCATCAAATATTTTTGGTTCAAGAGTTGCTTTGATAGTTCCAATATCAAAAGCATTATCATCATCGTTATCATGAAGCAAATCTAAATCACTGGCATCAGCATCATCTAAATATTTTCCATCATCATTATCATGAAACAAATCTAAATCATTGGCATCATCATCATCATCACGTTCAAAATCAATTGGATTATCCATTTTCTCTACCCTAGAAATCTTATCTTGAGTAGATGTTAGAGGTTTTTCAGACATGCATATTTGGCCCTGATCTTGAATTTGTTTTTCTACAATTTTCTGTTCCGCAAAAGGGAGTCGTCGAGAACGTTGATTTACGGGGATTTCATCTTGTAATAAAATAGTCCTTTTAATTTCAGTGTCTTGAACTTTATGGGGTTTGTAGGAAGTAACGATATTTTGAACTTCCTCACGAATTTCAGAATTCAAAATGTGTGAAAGATCAAATGGGAAAGCTTCGTCATCAGGAATATTAGCAATATTAACGAAGATGTTATTATCAAGAGTAAAACGAATACCGTCTTCATCAAATGTAAATTGGGTTTGCTGCAAAAAGTCGATTCCGATAATCACATCAAAAGGAATCAAGTCATCCTCTAGAACATGTATTTTAGCAGGTAAAGTAATGGTTTGAATTTCGATGGAATCCTGAAAGAATCCGATGCTGTGAACTTGGTTTTTGCCAATTCCTGAAAAGGGAATGTTGGTGGGCTGCAATGGTGGCGAACCAATTCTTCGATAGGTTTTCTCATTGATGAGGGTTGCCTGTGACCCAGTGTCACAGAGTGCTGTCAATTGAATTCCTGCAAGTTGAATGTCAACATGCATGGGATTTTTCGATGAAGTTTCAGGAGAAAGTGCATTTACAGTTTTATCAGAAATAGGTTTTTGAGAATCAGGTTTTGGTTTAGAATTTCGATAACTTTTAGGGCAATTAGCATGAACATGACCAAAACTTTTACATCCGTAGCATTGTTTACCATGTGACTTATTCAAACATTGGTTGCTTTTGTGACCTCTCAAGCCACAGGAAAAACATACTGGCTGTGTATTTGGGCTACGTGTATTATCGACTTTCACATTGAGGTAGGAAGCATCAATTTTTTTCTGATTATTTTGTCTGAAATTTTGTGATCTGTTAAAGATTTGTTCATAAATTTTCAACTTTTCCTTAAATTCAGGGACGGATTTACAACCGTAAAGAATAACTTTATTGTTTGTTGAATCAGGAATTCCGTTTATGACATACTCAAACAGAGAGGAGTCATCGAGAGAACCTTTGTGTGCCAAATCTCTCATAGCTAAGAAATATTCTTGTAGGGTTTCAAACGGTTTCATACGTCGAGATTCCATTAATTTATGTAACTGAATACCGTTAATTTTGTCCGAAAATTCGTCTAATAAATGGTGCTTCAATTGTTCCCAATTTGTGATTCCACGAATAGACCTAATTAAAGTTTGAGCGGGACCAGTTAAACATTTTCTAACAAAAGTAATTTGGTGAATTGGATTGTTTATCTGATATAAACAAAAAAGTTCTTCAACGTCAGATATAAAATTCTCAACACTGTAATTATCACGAGACGAGAAAGGTTTTATTAAATCAACAACGTCTTTCAGACTAAACAACTGGAAAGAGAGATTCGCAGTTTCAACTGAAGGCAATGAATTTTGATCTGATTCACCAACGGAAATGTGTGTATTTTGCTTATTCGAAGATTCTTTTGCGTCAATGGTGGGGGAAAAGGGAGATCTATTTTCCTCTATAACGCTGTTAGTTTGGGATGAACGTGCACCCGGAAGTGAGTCATCATTCACTTCGCATTCCGAAAGATCAGAAAATTCTGCTTTTAATAACGATAAATCACTAAGACTCATAAGAATGGTATTGGCACATTTGTCTGGGTCAGTTGAAAATTCTAAATGAAGTAGATTACAAATAGAAATCAAGTCTTTAAGTGAAAACTCTTTAAGTACTTTCTGTTTCGTTGCTTCTAACACGAATGGCTGTTTAAAACCTGTAAATTTACGTAATCTGGTACGATTTTGTCTGTCGCCGTCTGTACCAAAAATTAAACGATGTAGAACCTTTATTTGATTCGTGCTACCAATTTTTAATGATTTTGCAATATTGGGGTAATCGTTGAGAGTAGCCATAACTATATACTAGGTTCAAACAATTATAGTACACAAATATACAAATATTCAAAACCAAAATCAATAATTATAATACGTAGTTACTCAAATTCAAAAGTAGAAAATAATATTTCAAATCGAAATTTTTTCAAATACCAATTCAATAATAAAATATTGATTCTCAAAATATGCATCAAAATAAGTAATCTTTAAAACAGGTTTTGTTCAAGAAAACAAAATTATGAACTAAAATAAGCATCAAATATCAAATAATAAGTTCTTCAAAATAATTTCTCTGGTTGAAAAAAACAGATGACGTAAATTTAGATATGTATCAAGTTAGATATTACTTCAGCAAAATATTCATCAAATTAATCTTCAAAATAAATCACTGTTGAAGAAAATAGAGGATGTAAATGCAGCATCAAAATAATAGTTAAAGTTCTAATGTTAAAAGCATCAAAATTGGGAAATCGAAAGTATCAAAATTGTGAAATCGAAAGCATCAAAGCATTCTGCAAAATAAAAAATATTCTCGCAAGAAAACAGCAGAATTAAGTTCAACATCAAAGCGCATCAAATAAGCAAAGTTGTCATCAAATAAACATTCGCTTCGTCAAAATTATGCATCAAAATAATAATATAATAATCTTCAAAAGTATTCAATTCGCGATCTTTCAAAATATATGTTATGTTGTGGTTTGTTCAAGGAAACAAGATTCTTCAAGTTAAATGTCGAAATTTTCATCAAATCATCAAATAATTTCATCGAAATAGAATTCTCTTCAAGAAAACAGAAGTGATAAATTCAACGTCAAAGACCATCAAAAGTGAATTTAGCATCAATTAAATTCCTGCATCAAAAGAACGTTGAAATATCTTTCAGTTTTCTTAAATCATCAATAAGTTGAGAATTCCCTTAATCATCAAAATTTTCTTGAACAAGCGTCAACGTATGCATCAAATAATTTTAATATGATCCAAGTTACTTACAATTCTGGTTTTGGTTCTCATCATCCCATCAGAGTATCATCAGAGTCCGTGGCACATCACTTTGGCTTTCGCTTTCGATATCCAAATCCAAAATGACAGACAACAGTAATCCAGTCGAAATCAAGTCGAAATCAAGTCGAAATCAAGTCGAAATCAAGTCGTATCATCGAAAGAAAATAAAGTTGTTTTTTTTTAAGTTCAGCATGCTAGGGGTATTTTTCGAGTCCGAGGGCCGAGCACCCATGTAGGAAGGAGTTAGTACTCCTTCCTTTAGAAATGAATCATTAGACTTAATTATTTTGAACATTTAATTAAACTAGACGATGTTTACAAGACAGGACTAACACTTAGTATGAAATTAAAAAATAAACACAGAAGCATCAAAAGAGCTAAACATCGGGAGCTTGCAGAACAACACATCCGCTTAAAGTCCTTCGTGCCGCAGTAGTAGGAGTGGAAGTTGTAGTAATAGTTCAGTTGTGTTGCCAAACTCACTCTCATATATATATATATATATATATATATATATATATATATATATACATATATATATACAGTGGTACCTCCCTTAACGGACACTCCCGAATAGCGGACACCTCTAATTAACGGACATTTTTAAGAGTCCCAGTCCTTTTATATAGGAAAATCCATGTTATTCCCTCGGACACTCCGAGTAGCGGACAGGTATTTTTGAAAAACTTTCAATTATTTTGGTAAACATTTCAAAATTATTTTAACAAGCAAGCTAAAAATATATGCTAATGCGTCTTTACAAAGCCTAGTTGTTTCCTTCGAAGCCTGGATGTTTCAAGAACATTGATGTACGAAAACTTATTGTTTCGTGGAATTCAAATAAGAAAGCGTTTATGACCGCTGAGATAATGAGCGATTGGCTGGTGGAATTAGACAAAAAAATGAAAAAAACAAAAGAGAAAAATCATTCTGTTCATGGACAATGCTACTTCTCATCCTGATTATTTAAAGCTCAAAAGTGTTAATTTAATTTTCTTGCCTCCTAACACCACCTCGATGCTACAGCCAATTGATCAGGGAATTATTCGCAGCTTTAAGTACGATACAGAAAGCTGCTTCTGAGACATGTGCTTTCACAGATTATCTCCTGCAAATCCAGCGAAGAGTTGGCAAAATGGGTATCTGTTTAGGATGCAATTTCCTGGACTACGCCAGTCCTTAAAAAGGTGCAACCTGGGTGCGTTCTAAAATGTTTTAAGAAGGCGGGATTTTTGAGTACAAGCGAAGTGACAACTGACAGTACTATTGAAAAAAAACGAAAAGAACTTGCTGATCTAGTAGCCAATTTGGATTCAAATGTCAGCGTAGAAGAGTATGTCAAGATCGACGACGATTTATCCATTGAGGAAGAAAATCTGCATGTTTCCAATTTCATTCATCAGGACACCACTGAAGCACTGGCCCTTTCTGAGGATGATGATGAGGAATCGCCAATGGAAGACTGCAAAATCAAAGATTATTCGCAAGTACTGAAATAGAGCGAACAATTAAAACAGTTCTTTCTGAACAATGAAGATTCGGAGGGACGAGCAAAGCTAAATCTTATGAAGATTCACCTTGAAAAACAGGTTTGCAGTGTAAAAAAAGAGAAATCAAACTTCGTTAACAAATTTTTTCAGTAGTAATTAAAATAATCTAGCTCCAATACATTGTATTTTGGGATTATTTAATGCAAGATAAAAGGATTAGCCACAGTTAAAAGGTAAAGTAGTAAATAGTTATTCTTTTCTTAATTAATTTTTCCTTTTTAATTAAAACTGCAGCCGTAATTATCAATCAAATGTCAAAAAGAAGTGCAAAAACTTTATTTATAAAAAGGTTGTCCTCCCCAATAGCGGACAAAAATTTTGGTCCCGTGACTATCCGCTTTTCGGAGGTACCACTGTATATATACACACACACACACACACACACACACATATATATATATATATATATATATATATATATATATATATATATATATATATATATATACATATATATATATATATATATACACAACTCATTAACTTTTTTATCTAAGTCTCACATGTGCCATGCAACCTCTAAGTTTATATAAATTCACATCTGCTTATCATTGTAATCAGATGGTAAAGAGATTTCCTGTTGTGTCTACCTATGTTGGAGGTTGAAATAAGTGACTAAATAGAGATGTGAAAAGATGAAAATAAAATATTGTAAGGGAAATGAAATTAGACTGAGAGGAGCAAGCAATAACAGCAGAGTAGAACAACTCAGTTTTACGTTCGAAATTTGCCAAATAAGAACCAATAGATTCGTATGTAGTGTTGCCGCTCCAATCTGCGAGAGGCGAACCACGTGACATCACTTCTTTCCGCCTTCTTTGGGGAGATGCGAGCCGTCACGTGGGAGTCGAGGAGAAAAACTCTCGCAGGTCGGACGCGCTATGCCGAGCGGCTTACTGAAATGTGTTGTCCGAATAAATGTGTTTAAAAAAGCCTTCTGATGGAGTATATGCTTTGTGTCTAGTTCTATAGAGGCACGACGAATTACAACATCGTCGATTCACCTTACCGGGACTATTATATTGGTTACCCGGACTATTATACGTATAACGATAGCGTTTATTTTACAATTATTTACTCATCCCACGATTGTCAATGCCGTCTATTGAGAAAAGGAATAGATCTCTGTCACTCGGTAACAACCTTAAGAGAGATATTGCAACGTCTTACGATCTTCTTCAATGTTCATGTGTTAGTTTAAAATTTCACTGCTGAAATTCAGGAAATGAAACACCAATCGAACAGATTTCATGCATTCATGAGACTGTCCCTTGATACATTTCAGCATTTTATGTATAAATCTAACATAACATAGAGCCGTTGAACCACGATAATTATCACACTAATCCAATATTGGATGTAAAAAGACTGGTCGTGACCATTAAGTAAGACTGTTTTTCCACAATGTGAAAAATATTTAAAGATTAATTCAATAAGCCAATATGCAAATGTCTTAACTCATACTTTTTTTTAAATTTTGTTTTTGACTCTCAAAATGGTTATTATGTTTGCTAAGCGCATCAGTAGTGTAATAAATTGACGCAGAAAAATAAAAGCAGGTTGTGCTAATTTGCTTTGTCATGTGAGCTAGTCCGGCGAAAATTACACGGATGCCTTCCTTCCTGTGCCAACAAAAACAAAAACAAAAACCCCAATAAATTTCCTTCTTCCCTCATCGACAATTATTCGTTATACTTCTAAGTAACATCGAGAGTGAATAGCGCGAGCATCTCTGATGTATACCATTCAAAACTGTTTACTTGAGTATTGACCACATATTATAAGGCATCATGGACGTATTCGTAACTTGAACAAAAGCTTATTATCTTTTGCTTTCAATGAGACTAACGAAGAACGCTCGAGAGGTGGTCGCGAACTTGATAGCTCGATTATGACTTTTCTACTGAAAACACCGTTTGGGAAACTACGTATTTCAAATATACGCCCGGAGAATATACACATTCCAGCGATTAAAGATCTAAATGAGTTAACTATTTCCAGGGGCGTGCTTAGGGTTTTAGCGGCCCTGGGCGAAAAACATTTACTGGCAATCAAATTTCTCTACGTACTAAGTAATGGAAGTTGAAAGACAATCTGTCACATAGTCCACGAGGTACGCAGGCCGACGACGGGTTCTGGAACCTGTAGGTGGCAAGGGAGACATCTCAGGCCTTGGTCTGGATGGATGATGCAAGTTCTCACTTTCGGTGTTCTTGTTATGGACCTCAGGCAGGGGGTCGGTAACAGGTTCTTGCTTGTCTGAATTAGCACTCAGCGGAGGCGCTAGAGAGGGTGGGTACTCTGCCGATGGACTCTCCAATGGATCACAATTGGTATTAGAGTCTTGAGGGGGAGAATTTCCTCTAGGGGCTAGGTGACGGATATTCACGCTTGTCTCTCGACCATCTGGGAGCCTGACGTGAGCATAGTCAGGGTTTGCTTCCAAGAGCTCAACCTCTTGGACAAGGGGTTGGTACTTGTTAGTTCGGTATTGATAATTCATCAAGATGGGTCCAGGAGTTGTCAGCCAAGTAGGTAAGGAGCATCCCGAATGTGACCATCAAATGTGGGTGAACATCCTTTCATGAGGAGAAGCGTTGGTAGCGGCACAAACCAATGACCGAATTGAGTGAAGGGCAGACTGAAAGACTATTTCCCATTGTTGGATTGCGAGGCCTTTTGATCTAAGGGCAAGTTCAATTGATTTCCAAAAGATACCAACATATCTTTCCACCTGACAGTTTCCAGCTGGATTGTAGGCAGTAGTGCGGCTAGTGGCGATGCCTTGGGAGGTTAAGTATGACTTAAGCTCATAGGACATGAAAGAAGAGCCCCTGTCTGAATGAATAAATGCTGGTATCCCAAAAAGAGAGAATAGGGTATGCAGACAAGAAATGACTGTAGCTGCAGAGATATCCGAGCAGGGGAAGGCAAATGGGAATCTGGAAAATTCATCAACAATGGTAAGGAGGAAGCGATACTTAGAGGTAGATGGTAGTGGGCCCTTAAAATCGAGGTTGAGCCTTTCGAACGGTGAGGTAGCTTTAATGAGAGTACCAGCGTTTTTGAGGAATTTCGGTTTCAATTCATTACAAATGAGGCATGTTTTGACTATTTCTTTTACCTCCTCCATCGAGTATGGCAGGTTCGTGGCACGGACCCAGTGATACATTCTGGTTATCCCTGGGTGGCAGAGGGCAAAGTGCAAATCTTTCAGTTCACACTGAGGAGCAGCAGAAGCGGATATCCGTGAGAGGGCATCTGCGGTCGCGTTCTTGCTTCCTGGCCGATACACAATGTCGAACTTAAAGCATGCAAGTTCTAGGCGCCAGAGCAGAATCTTCTCGTTCGTTATTTTGCTATGATGCTGTTGATCAAACATAAACGCTACTGAACGCTGATCGGTGAAGACTTCAAAGTGTCGGCCTATTAGGTAGTGCCGCCAATATCGCACCGACTCCACGATGTCATATGCTTCCTTTTCAATGGAGGAATGTCTCTATTCCGAAAAATTCAATGTGCGTGAGAAGAAGGCGATGGGACGACTAGCTTGGCTCAAGGTGGATCCAATAGCATAGTCAGAGGCGACAGTTTCAACACGGAAAGGGATGCCATCCTCAATTGCTGCCAGAGAAGCAGTGGCTATATCCTCTTTCAGCGACTGGAAGGCTGTAGTGGCCTCTTGTGATAGGAGAAAAGAACCATCTGCCAATAAGGGGCGAATCTTCTTTGAAAACAACGGAATCCACCTCCCATGATGGGCGAACATTCCCAATGCTCGTTGGAGTGAAGCGGTATCTTTAGGGGTAAGCAAACTTAAGAGTGGCTTTAGTCGTTCAGGATCAGGCTTAATAGTTTTGTTTTCTATTACATACCCTAGGAGGGCGATAGATTTGGTAGAATAGTTGCACTTTTCCTCGTTAAGTGTGAGGTTAAATTTAGTGGCGGCAGACACAAATTTTGCCAAATTCTCATCATGCTCTTCCTGCGTTCTACCACAGACAGTAACATCATCTAAGTAAGGAAACGTGTCCACTAGATTTTCCATTTGAATGATTTTATCAATTGTCCGTTGAAAACAGGCAACACCATTGGTTACACCAAACGGCACACGCGGGAACTGGAATAGTTTTCCGTCAGCCTCTAAAGCTGTAAAGTGCTTTTCAGAGTCTAGAATAGCGACTTGGTGATATGCATTTTTCAATTCCTACTATTAGTTCACACTCTCCCTATATATATATATATATATATATATATATATATATATATATATCTTGTTCAAATTTTCAATCGTTAATAAAATACTTTTTATTCATCCACTCAAGTTCAAATACATTTTTTTAAACTTGTAGTGGATGACACTTGATGTTAATACAGTTTTTTCAAATATTAATTCATTAATTAAATTTAATTAATCACTTTTAGTTTTAGACCTAGAGCGTCTCTTGCTCTTGAATAGTAATTTCCCTCTTCTGCTTTAACACTGCTGCTTAAAATCACAGCTCTTGCTTAACTGCTTCAAAACTTGGAGATACTCATTAACAGTCTCACTTGCTTGCTGACTTCGGGACGCTAAACAATGCCGAGCGAAAATCTCGTTCTTCTTAACTACATAGAGTGAGTCCAAAGTGTCGATAGCTGTTGAGTAGCTGGAAGCTTCACTGATGAACTGATAAACATTTGCAGAGACGTAGTTACACAATAACGGAAGTTTGTTGCTTTCCGTCAGGTATTTTCGTGATGAAGTTTGAAAACGTTTTTTTTTCCAATGTAGCCATTTCGTTTCAGCACCCGTGCACGTGGGATCGAAATCGAAACGTTCCGGTTTGAGAAACTGCTCCATATCCTTATCGTTGATTAATCCAGGGCGAGATTTTTATATATTCTGTTGATTAAATTGTCATAAATTGTTATAAGAGTTAGACGAGGCATTAGGGCTTTTAGAAGCTTTAATCAACAGAATAGAACACACACAGAAAATACAGCATTGTCGAATGTAAACAGTGACAGTATGTTGCCAAATGCGATGCTACAAAATGCTGTTGCCATAAATGAGAAATACATAAGTTCTTGAACATAAATATCAGCACACTATTATAAGTGAAAAGTCCACAGATGATGAGAGATCATTTTCATTAGAAATAAGTGCCAGGGAGGACAGGCGTACGTATTCGAAGCATACTGATTGTACCTGCATTGTAATATTTTCAATTCTTTGAGAAGCGGGAAATAAAATCCATTATAATGATAGAGAGAACAAGTAAAAGCCATTTTTTGTTTACCCCACTCCTTCAGCCCTCAGACTCCTTTCTTCCCTACAGGTTTGGAGCGCATTTACTAGTCTTATACTCCCTGGAGAAATGTCTTGTCTATTGTTTGCTTTGAATAGACCAAACATTTGACCAAATGGTATTAGTATTCGTTCACAAAGATATGCTCACGTTTTTCTCAGTTTGCAACTATTTCGTGAAAACAGATAGATTCCAACAAAACGGTTTATGATTCTTCAAATAACTGTATGTAGTGACTGACAGATAGTACAAACTGATATTTAAAAAAGGGATTGATTATCAAAGTTTTACTATAACT
The DNA here is from genome assembly GCA_907164885.2 of Dolomedes plantarius. NCBI lineage: Eukaryota > Metazoa > Arthropoda > Arachnida > Araneae > Dolomedidae > Dolomedes > Dolomedes plantarius. The sequence goes on along the minus strand of OU015495.1, from coordinate 76,347,017 downwards.
GAATTGAAGATAATCATGTTTTTATAACCGAGAAATTTTTCGAACCAAAAGGGTAGTTTGTCAATTAAGATTCTTTCTACGATTCTTTTCAAAAAATCGAAACATATTTTTTTTATAAGTTGAATTATAGAAACCGCGAAAAATGAGGGATTTCTTAAAAAACCCGTAACATTTAGAAAAGTGTTGCGATGAGGAATAGAAATGGCCGCCCTAAATTTTTAGCGGCCCTAGGCGGTTGCCCAGTTCGCCCACCCCTAAGCACGGCCCTGACTATTTCTAACAAGAAAACAATACTTCCCAGTATTATAAACCAGTTTGCTTTGTATAACGATGTGTATCGCACATTTTCAAATGATTTCTCTCTCCTATTTATGCTGAGCAGTATCTTAACACAGATGCACCAGGACAAGAACTATGTGTGTGTGTGTGTGTGTGTGTGTTATATATATATATATATATATATATATATATATATATATATATATACACACACACTCATGGACAAAAAAATTAGCGCACCAAGAAATAATTGCGGGATCGTAACGAAGCTTGCAATGAAGGTACATGTCGGGGAGATATGCAAATAATTAGAAATGCAGCGTGATTGCGCATTACGTATAGCCGGTAGAGGGCGTTAAACATCGTACTCTGTGGAGTATAAAACAGGTAACCAAAACTTCCTTGAGTGTGCTGAATCATTTACAAAGGAAGAGCTGAGATAGACATGCCATTACGCCGTGTTCGAAGACAATATAAGCAGTTGTCGCAGTTTGAGAGGGTAGAATCGTCGGGATGATGGAAGCTGGGTGGTCAGCTAGGCGAGTAGCTCGTCAATTAGGCCGCTCTGATTGTGTTGTGAGGAGGTGTTGGGACCAGTGGACCCGAGAGATGTCATGTACACGAAGACCAGGCTCAGGACGCCCTCGACAGACCAGTCGTCGAGAAGACCGCCACATCGTAAGAAATGCACGCGTACAGCCAACTGCTTCATTGGCCGCCATCCAGGCACAGGTAGCACCTTCACTAGGGGCCTCTGTGTCTTCTCGAACCATACGAAGGCGCCTGGCTGAAGGACAGTTGGTATCGCGGCGCCCATTACGTGTGCTGCCCTTGACGCCCACCCATCGACGCCTCCGTTTGGAATTTTGCCGCGCACGAGGAAACTGGACTGCAGCAGAATGGAACCAGGTCGTCTTTAGCGACGAATCCAGATTCAATCTCGGCAGTGATGACAATCGTGTTCGTGTGTGGAGAGCCCGTGGTGAACGCTTCAATCCTGCCTTTGCTGTACAGCGACACATCGCTCCCACAGCTGGTGTGATGGTATGGGGTGCCATTGCCTACAATACACGGTCACCCCTAGTATTGTCCCGTGGCACCATGACAGCCCAGCGGTATTTCATGAAATCCTGCAACCACATGTGTTGCCACTCATGCAACGGCTCCCAGGAGCCATTTTTCAACAAGACAATGCTCGGCCTCATACGGCAAGGGTGTCACAAGACTGTCTCCGCACTGTTACTACCCTTCCTTGGCCTGCCCGATCCCCATATTTGTCTCCAATCGAGCATATCTGGGATCATTTGGGACGACGAGTTGGGCATCCCACGAGTTTGAACGAACTAGAGGCAAGGTTACAGCAAATATGGAACGAAATATCTCAAGACATCATACAGAACTTGTATGACTCAATGCCCGATCGTATCGCATCGTGCATTCGCGCTAGAGGGGGTCCAACGGAGTATTAACTCCTCCGTTCTTTTGCCTTTTTCTCTGAAATAAATTATCCATTTTCTTTGATTTTCTTATCATTTACTTATATCAAAGTAGTCATTACGTATGTAAAATTTCGTTTCATTTTGACGACTCCTTCTTGGTGCGCTAATTTTTTTGTCCATGAGTATATATATATATATATATATATATATATATATATATATATATATATATATATATATATATATATATATATATATATATATATATATATATATATATACCAGGGGTGGCCAACCTGCGGCTCGCGAGCCACACGCGGCACTTTGAAGGATTATTTGTGGCTCTCGATAAATGTACCCGAGTTCTCTTTTCATTTTTGTGTTATTATATTTTAAAAAATTATTATCGTTCCGTATGTGTTTCAAAATGTCTTTTGTGGCGGGAACGAGGGTTGCTTCAACGTTCATCACCAACCAAAACTAAATAGACATTAAAAGCAAAACAGCGGCTGACGGCGACGACAACTCTTGACAGCATCATGAAGTGGAAACTTCGCGACTTTATCCAGTGTTCGGCGTCCGACGGTCATCACTTATGGCGGGAAAGAACGCCACTAGTCAGGCTCAGCGTCGAAAATAGATCAGCTAACTGGAATAAGGTCTAACGCCATCTCAGAAGGTGGAGATATTTATTTAATTACAATAGCACATACATAATTAATTTAATTATATTTACATATATACAATTTTAACATTAGGAAGAACAACCACCACATTCAACGGCCGTAGAAGTTAGAAGATCAACTACTAACCCCAAAGCCTGTCTGGCGGGAGTTTTTCCCCGGAAGCCCCTCTCCGTTTTTAAAGACAAAAATAATAAGGAGAGGACGCTTCCTCGTGGCGCGTAGCGCCCTCTACTCATTAGAGAAGATAGTTGCTGAGGAAAAAAGGGTTGGTTACACTTTTAAATTACTGACAACAAATATGAAAGACTAAGTGCAACGTTGTAACAAATTTCATCTCCATCCAAGTTAAGAATGGTATGACTCATCGAAAACTGCGCGAACGAACAAAAACAGTGGCGCAATCGTCCGTAATCGACCGACTCCAGACCGATTTTGAATTTGTAAACTTTCATTGCAACGGACAGTTGACATTGTGCTCTGGGGGGAAACAATTTGTATCACTCTTGCTACAGATATAATTTGTAATCTGGAATTTTTGGTAAGTTAACTATAATTTGTTTCGTAGTATGTAACACGTGTTGTTATTGTTTAAATAACACAAAACTTGTATTTTCTAAATTTCTTTATTTATTTTCAGTTCTTTTAAAAATATGACGACAGAGAACGAAAATAAAAAAAGAAAATACGAGCAAGAAAATAGAAGTTTTAATAATGAGTGGGAGGAGAATTTCATTTTATTGACAATAACGGAAAAGCATTATGTGTTATTTGTAATTCTCAAAAATTGTAATACGGTCAAAAATTTGTAATACATTTGTAATACGGTCAAAAATTATAAAGCTAGTAATTTACGTCGACATTATGAAACCAATCATCCTCAGTTTTCTAATCAGTATCCACCAAATTCCAAATTAAGATCAGATAAACTTGCTTCTTTAAAATCAAATTTAAATAAACAACAGTCAATTTTGATGACCTTTAGCAATCAAGCTAATAATGTGGCTGAAGCCAGTTTTGTTATTGCCTGGAATATTGCTCGTGCAAAACGCCCGTATGGAGAGGGAGAGTTTATTTTTAAAAAACTTGGAAGATGTACTTAAAAGTTTTAGATCCAAATAATGCAGCATTGCACAAAGTTGTTTCGCAAATTCTCATCTCGAGACACACAACCGAACGACGCATAACTGCAATTAATACATCTCTTGAATATAATTTAAAAAATGATTTGAAGAACTGTATTGCATTCAGCTTAGCCCTTGACGAATCGACAGATATCACAGATCTTCCGCAATTGGCAGTGTTCATACGTTTTGTTTCACCTGACTTCGTTGTTAAAGAAGAATTATTAGATTTAGTAGAACTTCAAGAGTCAACCCGCGGTGTCGATATTAAAAATGCATTAGATTCCATAATGAAAACTTTTGATGTGCCTCTTAATAAAGTTGTCAGCATTGCAACTGATGGAGCTCCGGCAATGCTGGGTAAAAAAAATCGGTCTTATTGGGCTTTTAAGAGATGATTCTCAAATTCCACAATTCATACCGATTCACTGCATAATTCACCGAGAACATCTCGTTAATATTTAAAATATCCTGATGTTATGAAAACAGTGTTACACATTGTAAATTACATTCGCACCAATGCAAAAAATCATCCACAATTCAAAAATTTCCTTGGAAGTTCTTCGTCCTTTAATAAGAATTAAAGGACGAAGAACTTCCAAATGACATTAATTTCTTTTGCATTGTTAGATGGTTATCTAGCTACAACGTATTAAATCGATTTGTAGATTTGCTTGATCCGATAACTGCATTTCTAAAAGAAAAGGAAATAACCCATTTAGAATTAGACGATGACGATTGGTTACAAGGCTTAATGTTTTTGACTGATGTCATGGAACATTGACAAACACTGAATTTACAATTGCAGGGGAAAGATAAAATAATATCTGACCTCTCACAGTGTATATTTAGTTTTCAAACTAAATTACAACTTTTTCAAAAGGACATTAAAAATAAAACATTGTCATTTTCCTCGAATTAAAAAAATTTGTTTCAATATTAATTAAACAAGAAAAACTCAAAGAGTATATAAAAAAGCTAGAAGGAATATTGACGGAATTCCAAAATAGATTTCACGACTTGAAATATTTTAAATCGTCTCTTGATTTTTTTCTCAATCCGTTTGAAATTAACATAATTCAAGGTGAGTTTTCCATTTCCAATATAATTATGACCCAAAAAGCATCTGGAGAATTAGAATTAATAGAGATGCAAGAAGATCAAGCTCTACAATTAAAATATAAGTCGACGCCGATTACTGAATTTTGGAAATTTGTACCAGAATCGAAGTATTCTGAATTAAAAAAGGCTGCTTGTCAAATTATTTCAATATTCGGAACAACGTACTTATGTGAATCATTTTATTCCACTTTAAAATTCATGAAATCCAAACACCGATCAGTATTAACTAACCAGCATCTCAAAGAATTACTGTGAAGTGCTGTCACCAATTATTCACCAAATTCTAAAGAATAATCAAGAGAAGTAAAATAAATGTTTAATTTTTAATATTTAAATTCAATACACATATTTTGTACTTTTATTTATATGTTTTCAATAAATATAATTTCTGTAAAAAAATATTTTTTAATTCCTTTTTTGCATACATTTTAAATACGTATTTAATTGCGGCTCGCGAAAAATTTCAAATTTTGAAAAATGGCTCGGACTATCAAGGAGCTTGGCCACCCCTGATATATACAGTCGAACACCGTTATAGCGAACCTGGTATATAACGAACTCACGGATATAACGAACGAAAATTTTGGTCCCGCCGTTTTCCTGTTGTACGTAATTTATTATTGTATCAGTTTAATGTAATCGATTTTAGTCGATTTAATTCAATAATGATCATTTTTAATAGATTTTATCATTTTTTAATACATCATTATTTATTACTGAATACACATTGCAACTAATAAGTAATACATTTTGTGAACTCTAGCATTTTACTTAACGGTTCAAGTATAGCGAACAAAACCTTTGGTTCCTTGAAGTTCGTAAAAACGGGGTTCGACTGTATCGATAGTTCCTTTCTAAGTTAATTAGCCGAACATTACTTCTATATACACTGCTGGCCATCCAAATTGCAACACCAAGAAAGACAAGAGATATCACAACAAAATATATTTTGTAGATAACATGTTGACCAAGTATCAAATGATTAAATTTATAGACTTCTGTGAAGTGTGGTTCCTGCCAAAATCAGTAGCCAGAGTAGCCGCCATTGTTGGAGATCACCGCTGCCACGCGCCTCGGCATTAATTCAAAGAGACTTTGGATGAGTTCTTGGGGTACAGCAGACCAAGCAGCTTCCACACGTTGCCAAAGTTGATCTGCCGTGGCAGCTGGGGATGGAATCTGGGTCCATCGTAGAGCAACCATGGACCACATGTTTTCTATCGGCGAAAGATCCGGAGAGCGAGGCGGCCAGGGAAGCAATTCAATCTGGCGATTGACGAAGAACCGTTGGACAATGCGTGCCACGTGTGGTCGCGCATTATCCTGTTGAAATATGGCTGTGGGCAAGCCCTGAAGGTAAGGAAGGACAACTGGTTCCAACACCTCGAAGATGTAGCGCTGGCTGTTTAAAGTACCGGCAATGCATACTAGAGGTGTGCGAGAGTGATATCCAATACCGCCCCATACCATAATACCCGGTGCAGGACCAGTGTGGCGGTGCATAACGCAGCTGTTCAGCATCCTCTCTTCACGGTGTCTCCAGACTCGAATGCGACCATCGTGGTGTTGCAGACAGAAGCGTGACTCGTCAGTAAAGACAATTTCATTCCATTCTGCCGTCCACATCCTTCTGTCATCGCCCCATTGGCGGCGGAGACGTCTGTGGTTCTGCGTCAAGGGTAGACAAAGCAATGGACGTCTTGCGGAAACACTCGCTGTAAACGGCGCTGTAACGCTGTAATCGCCGTTTACACTCTGCTGTAAACGGCGTCGAATGGTACGCGCAGACACTGGATGATGCGTTACAGATTGCATGTGCTGTGCTATGGTTCGTGATGTGACTGAGCGATCCGTCACTGCCATGCGCACAATTTGCCTGTCATCACGTGAAGTGGTGCGCTGAGGTGGATACGATCGAACACGCCGGTCCGTCGTACCCTCCTGCATCCAACGATCACATATCCGCATTACAGTTGTTTGGTTTCGTCCAACAAGACTACCGATTTCCCTGAAAGATAATCCACAATCTCGGTAGGCCACTATCCTTCCTCTGCCGAACTCGGATACTTGATCAAAAGATGATCGCTGTTTTCGACGAGGCATAATTGATCGTTTTTTTTTTGAAAAAACCACAAGAAAAACACAATTGCCGAACTTGAAATCGTCGAAATCTCCAAGCATTAAATAGCGCTTTGTAGTGGCGCCACAGGCGCGCGTGATGTGCGTCTGCGCTGAAATTCTAATCATTTGTATATCTCACCTCCGCTAATGCATGTTGTAAATTTCATGTTATTTGAATGTTTCCTTCAGGGCGTTGCATTTACAGTGGCCAGCAGTGTATATTTAGGCTGTCATATCTAATGAAACGCAAGCTTGATAGATATGAAAAAAAAATACTATGTAAGTTTATATATGTTTTAATTAAACCCTAATATAAACTATCACGTGTAGAGCGTTTTAAGTTTCTAATTATTACTTTTTTGCTATTAAAGAAATGAAAGATAAACGGATCCATATTTCGATTATCTGTATTTTACATACCTTACTTAATGCTGATAATCGGAAGTTCATTATTTGTTCTCATCGAGGGTCTTGAACATTGGTCTTAATGAACTGTGCCATTCAAACACCATCTTTTCTTCCAATCTTCAAGTCTCCAGCCAAGCACTTGAACAATCAGAATCGCATAAACTCATCCATTTTGGCATATTAACTTCAAAGTGACTAGGGTAATATTCGTGGACATTGCGAAAGGATTCGATACAATATTTTTTCATTTATACACAAATACTCTACTGTTTCCAAACATGTTACTTATTTTATTCTTGATATATACATATTGTCACTTTCTCATTTTATATGGAATCCCAATTTGTAGTAAATTATTTCCATTTACAAATGATGAGCTATCAGCAGCCCATATAAATCCTGTTGTAATAAAAAAAGAAGTGGTATTTTAAGCATTTAATGAATTAAAAAAAGTATCGTCGAAAGGTGTAATGAAGAAAAAAACTCACTTTTATGCATAACTCATTTATTTTTTAAAGTACACACATTTCAGCTACATACATTTCTATCTAAATATACAGAATGTTAATATATATAAAACATTTCAAACATATATTTTTCTTAAGCAAACATGCAAAAATAGGATTTGAAAATATAACTTCAGAATGCTTTTAAAATTTTGCCTCTGTTTTTCGGTTGTAAATTTATTCTTATAGCAAACACTGATATGTTACCAAGCTTTGATCTGAAATTTTTTCATATAAAAGTAAGGATTTTATGAATTTCTAATTTGAACCTTTAGATATCGCTTTCTCCAGATAAAAGCAATATATGCAAGCCCTGGATAGTTTATCTGACAAATGCTACAATATTACAAAACTAATCTATCGATTTTTCAAACTGTGAAAATTATAAGAAATTTCTGAACAGGATAAAAAAATAAGTTATAAATTGTATATATAAAAAAATTAAATCATTTAAACTAAATATTGAGAAAAACTTGCAAGCATAAATATAGAAAATACATTTTTTAAGACTTATATGTGAGGTATACTCTTATCTCATTTCAGAGAAAGAAATAATAAAAAACCAAGGACTACAACATATACAATTATAAATAATATGTACATAAATTACATTAAAAATTTTAAACAAAACATAAATAAAGTTTCACACAATAACAGCTATAATAATAAAAATTGTATATATTAAGGCTTTGGTTTTATTTCAAAAAGAATATGAACAGATCACACTCTAGGTTCCACCAACTATAATAAGGGCTGGCCTTAAGCCTATCGGACATACTGGCTCACGCACAAGAAAAAAATTAAACCATGCCTGAAAGGAATTTGCCTTAACAGATAGATGTAAAAATGATTCAGAATAATGACCAGACAAAGTCTGTAAAAGATGCAGAAGTAGATGGCTATATACTGGTTGAAGGAATGGAAGCATTAAAACCTATTCTTCTATCTTCATGTTTAGGAAACCCATTAAAAATTACGCAATTCCTTACCATAAGTGACAGAACTACTGGCTTTCCAAATGTATTATCTTTAAGGATATTTCTAACAATTCCTGTAACTGTGCCAATAAGGTAAAGTTTTTCTAGATTAAAATTTAATTAAAACATACCTGAGGTCAACAATACCACAGAAGAAAAATAACTGTCTTACAATACTTTCTTATAGAGCATGGAGAAATGAGATTAAAATTTGATCAAATAAATGATTTTACTGATACAAAATCAAGAAGAGTTTGTCACAAATATTTTTGTTCTGTAAATAAAATCTTTGTATTCTGGCTACTTTTAGATTTTCTTTTCTTATAAATGTATATAAAAAAAGGGGAATATGACTGCCTTCATATTTTTGCCTTTTATGCTTCACATTAAATTTTAATCATTTATTGTGTGAAGGGCCCGGGTTGCCCCAATTGGTCGGCAGATCTGTACTGTACGTCCGACGCACAGGCCCATATGAAACATCACCAAACATGGGAAATCAACCTTTGTCTGAATATGCAGGAATTGCTATGCAGCGCCGGTCTTTAGTGTATCATGGGTCGATACACAAAAGCAGAGGGGACCAAGGTGTTTAGACGAATTATTGTATATTAGTACTTAAAAGGGCTCTGCTGAAAATTCTGCTACTGGACCCTGCAATGACTAAGGCCAGCTTTGACTATTATAACTGATAAATGAACCCTAGAAAAAACATTGCAGCTCTCAAGAAATTTTTTAAAAATATGATGAAACATAGGAACCTAGGGATTTCTAAAACTTTATAAATTTTTATAATATATATATGTAAGCACACAAATGAAAACAATTATATACAATCTCTATGATGAAAAACATATGACCAACAGAATTACAGTTACAATGCATTCACACGTGAAAAAAAAAGGAGAAAGACTAACATAAATATAATAATTAATGATTCATATTTCTATACAGAAATTTAAAGCTAACAGATGCATCATAAAATACATGAAAAAATGTCACAAATAAAATGCTATGATTTAAAGCCCAATGCATTAACACACATGCATATAAATATATTTTAATTATATTTTTCATCCCCATAAATCTAAAGTAATTAAGATTATATTGCTTTTATATCTAAGTTTTGTCTACAGCATTAATCTACTTCTATTTTAATAAAAATAGCTTCCTGATATTAATACATCTTAATATGACAAATTAAGAGCAAAGGAAAAAAACTCCAGAATGAACTTAAGATATTGGTTTAGAACTACTTAGTCTAAATTTTCATAGATTGTTTAAACAGCTAATGCTTAACTTATCCCCCCCCCCATTATATTTAATGAGTAATGAAATGTAAAAATTTTCATTTAAAAGTAGCTTTTGAAGAAGATTATGAACATGTGTTAAAACTTCTTTTCATACATTCATTAATTATATCTTTTTTGTTTGGGAACTAACTATAGAGACAACAAAATTACATATTTTTTAATGCAAAAGAAAACAAATGCTAGAACAAAATACATGCTTATAAACACAGTTAATAGCAATAAATAACATATTGTTATTTATATATTATTTAATATATAAACAACAATACATAATATATAAAATAATATAATATATTCTTAAATAATATATAAAAATATACATATGAAATATGAACACACAAGAAAGTTACACAAAAGCAACTTATACAAAAACAAACAATATAATATTAAGTAGTAAGCATCCAAAACATTAAAGCAGTACTTGCTAAAATTATCACAAAGTAGAAAGATGCAGGGCTCTGGTGCCACACACCTACATATTTATTCATCCACTTTCTTCTCTCTGAGAAATAATACACACCAAGGAAAAATAGTAGAAAATCAAAGAGATAAAGGAATGATTTAAAATATAGCCTAATGCTATTATACGATTGTAAAACAGTAGAGAGCTCTAAATTGTACTATGGAAAAAACTCATTTACAAAATTCTTAAACACTAACTTACTCATACAATCTTTTCTTTTCTTTATTAGCAACTAAAAAGCTTTCATATTTAAAAGCTTGAATACAAAACTAAATGGAGTACATATATTCACAAAAGAAACACTTATGTCCTATAAATATTAATTCCTGTTTTCAGATTTGATTCTGTTTACATTTAAATAATACTGAAAATCTAATTTCTTTTTGGCTAAAAGCATAATTTTAAGTCTGAAGTTTTAATTTTGATTTATGTTATATTTTTCCTAGACTTAAATTACATGAATATAACTCTTGATAGAAGTGGGACATATATATATATATATATATATATATATATATAGTGGAATCTAGATCTATCGTTTTCCAAGGGACTGACTGAATTGAATGATAAATACAGGAAAATGATAGATGTGGGAACATCACAAAGCAATATGATCATCAAGACTAGGTGAAATAAACGACACATACAGGAAAATGATGATTCTAAGAATGATCGATCAAGATTCCACTATATATATATATATATATATATATATATGGAGTTAAAATCCTAGGGAGTTGTTCTCATTTGAGATTTTCCTCTTTTTTTTTCTGAAACCTTAAAATCTTTTAATTTTATGTACATTTTGATATCAAAATCTGTAAAACACAATATGCTTGATTTTCAATGATTCAGCAGATTCAAATGTTTTAAACAAAATACCAACATTCTTTGAAGAAGTTTACTTTTTGCCAAGTTAACAGTACTTAGAAATTATCAGAGTGGCATTGCTATTCATCCACTTTTATCTAAACCTAGTAAAATTACAAAATCTATCTTAGTATGATGGTAGATTTTTAGAGAGGAAAAAACACTATTAATTTACACCACTTTAAAAAATATATAATAGCAATTACTACATCTGTACTTTTATCAGGCTAAATTTAACAGCATCTGTCACATTCAAAGATAGATAAAATGTCAGCAGAAATTTAAATGAACAATATAGCAAGTGACAGATGTTTAAATTACAACATTTTACCAAACTAAATTTAAAGCTTACTGGGTATAAAATTGCAAAGCTTACATATATTTTACCAACTGTATTAGTTAACACATAGATTATCACTGATTGTAAATCTTCAGTTTACTATTGGAAATTAAGGTAATATCACAGTACATACCCTGGAAGATTTCACATTCCCAAAGCTTCCTTAAGCTTTGGATTGAGACCAAATTCTGAAAAATAGCACAAATGAAAAAGCTGAATAAAAATAAAAATTCAGGAATACCTTTTGACTATCATACCTGAACATTTGAAAAATAACTTCTAAACACAGAACTAATTTTACATCAGAATTCATTATTGTTTAAAAATCATAGTAAATTACAAAATCACATAACTAAGTAGAATAAATATAAGGAAATATACAAAAAATAGAAAACCAGAAAAAGCAATACTCCCTCTAAGAAAATATAATTTATATACAATTCTGAATGATAAATGCAACAAAAAGGTATATTTTGACAGAACACATCTTGATCTTTAAGAATGACATATTATACATTGCCACAAATACAATTTTATTTTTTGCATAAATTACATAAAATCTATTTGTATGTCATAACAAATATTATACTGAAGAAAAATATAGCATATTTTTTACACACAAAGAATTTTAAAATTTTCACATTAACCAAAGCCTCCTAGAGTTGCAGAAGCTTGAAGTTCCTCTCATCTAAAGTGATCTGATATAAAATCAAAGTCCCAAAACATCTTGTTATCTACTTAAAACACAAAGTACACATGATGTTAAATATTTCCAGTTAAATGTATTATAATTATTAATTTTTTCTTCACTGTAATGGCATTTCTTGTAAAGCATTGTTAGCCTCAAAGTTCAATTAACTTTGTTGGTTAATCTTGCAATTGTTTAGACAGATGATTTTAGATTTAAATAAATTCTATCTCTACATTCATCTTTATATATATATATATATATATATATATAAAGCTAGTGAATTTATTTTAGGCCTCATATATAGCTTCAATTAATGGAACATTCAGTTTGTAGATGCAAGCAGCAAGAAAGAAACAAATGTTTTTAATGAAGTTTAATTTTTTAATTGTAAAAAAACTTTCAAATTTTAGGTATGATTAAAGGGGAAAAAAAAACCTTCCAAAAGGATTACACATACAGAGGGATAAGGCATGTAATCAGAGGGGGATGTTTTAGTTTATAACACCAGTCTAGGAGGCTTTGAATACACTTTCCAACCTCATTTAAACATTTTAAGATGGTAATTTGAATGAACACACCACCTCCCTAAAAATTGCTTGTATTAAGCAATTTAATAGCTTGGAGAATTCATAGAAATATATAAGGTACTAATGTTTGTTGTTTGCCAATGTGGAACATTTGTCAATGAAGACATTCACATGTTATCTGTGAGAATCGTTAGTTGCTTTCAATGGGGGCACCATATAGGTGAATCAACACTACCTCCTGGTGCCACCTCAATTTTGACCGTAATTTAAAATACTACGCTAAAATATTACTTTTATATCAAAAGGATAAATCTACAATTTTAAAATAATATTTATATAATCAGAGCATTTATAATTAAATTATTTTAGACTCATTTTAACTCAGAGGGAAATCTATTATTTGCTTTGTTTAATTTTAATCAGGCAACACAACAAAAGGATGATCTGCATTGCTCTCTAACAACATTTTGATCATTCCCAAGTAAAATCAAGAGGTATGACTAGAGATATGTAATTTTTGTATTTACGAAATAGATGTGAGTAAACCCAAAATTTGCCAATATAAGCAAAAAAATCGGAAAATCATTTTTTTTAATACTTTTCAGCGAAAATCCGATGATAAACGGCTTTTTAAGCGAAAATAGGGAATAATAATAGCAATTTATTAATATAATTGCTTATCTAAGACCATCCACTGTATTTAACTGAGAAATCTCACTCTCAAATTTTACTTATTACTTATTGCTAAAGACTTATGGAAGAGAATGTGGAGACTACTACAAGGTTAGCTTTTAACTAAGAAATTTTATACTTACCTAACCAAGTCAGTAAAATTGTGATTTTTTTAAATAAATGTGAAAACAAAAATGACAATGTATGCAGAAAAACTTAATACATTTTTCAGCATACTACCTAAAAACAGGAGTATCCTAGCCTGAATTAGTCTACACATTTTCAGTTATTTACGACATATTATAAATGCTTTGAATTAATGTATTAAAATTGCTTGGACACTTAACATTTCTGATAGCTAAAGAGCCTTTGCTTTCCTATCAACAGAGAATTAATTAAAACTTTATTTTTTTCATCAATTTATTTTAAACAACGGTAAAAACAAACATAAAATACTTGTAAATTTAGTATATTGTATACAAACTCAAGAATTAAAATAAATTTTTTTACATATTGCTTTTTTAAAGCTTAAAGAATTATCTGCGATTTAAAAATAATACTGATGTATTCAGAACATTTATAAATGAATGATTTACAAGCTCTTTTTAAGGAGGGGATGGATTAAGGTATGTATTAGTGGGAAGGATTAAAATGACTTTTTTTGGTTTTGATTTTATGACACAGATTTTCATGGAAAAATTAACTTTTATGACAATCACTGCAATAAAAGTTAACTGTTGTAAAGAGTGAAAGAAGAAAATTTATATTTCTGGAGACAGCAGTATTCTACAGAAAAACTATATAATGACACAGTACTTATAAATACGATTTCATACCTTAAAGAGAATTTATGATCATATCATAGCATTACTACTAAAATAAATCTAAAAGTGGCAGGCAAAGTCACACATATACATACATGGTTTATTTTTTAAAGTTGACTTTTAAATTTAATACTGCTTGTTTCTGATCATTTCGTTAATGTTTTTGAGATTTAATATGTTTAAAAATTCCTTTTTGATTACCTCCATAAAACTATGATAGTAAAAAATATTCTTGATATATTTTAGGGAGTCAAAAATTTTAATGTAATTTAAAAAATGAAAATATTTTGTTTACTTTGATTGGACTTACTTTACACATGTACTAAGCTTAAATTGAAATGTTAGTCAATAATCCTATACACTCTCAACATTGAGCTCCATAAATGGGATTTTAATAGAATTCTCATGCATCTAAGGTATTTTTTAATGAAAAATTAAATAAGTCACATGCATAATCCTGTCATAGATGTATTTATAGAAAAATATTTTTGTACTTAATCAGATTATATAAACATGCATTTTCAACAAAAATATGTGGTATCTCTAAAGTTTTTTAAAAAAACACTTTTCTGAAATTTAACTTCATTAAATCTAATCAAATCACTTTTATACTTGATATAATATATAAATTTTGAACACAATTAAAGGTTATTTCAGCACAAATGTGATTATTTCAGTTCCAAGGAGCATGAATTATTCTTTGGTTAAACTGGAATTTCAAACTATAGCTACAAAATCAGAGAAATGGTTAAGTAAATGTCTGTGTGTGTGTGTATACGTAGACACGTACACACCCACACACACTAACATATCACTAAAATATTATGAACATAAATGAAACAACTTAATACATTTAGCATGCATAACACCTTGAAATGAATTTTTATGTATACAGTAACATTACATGAACAATATTTTTCCTCCTTTGATCTTTGCCAGCAAAGGTCATATAATTTATACCTAGAAGTAAATTTAGACATAAACATATTAATAAACATTTTGTAATCCAACTTAAGTCAATAAATAATTAAAGAATTGTAATTTATAAGGTTGATTTTTTAACAAAATTATCTCAGTCTTTTTAAAAAGACTTTAGAATTAGAGTTATGTCCTTTAAATATCTGTAAAAGAAACAAATATAAAACTTAACAATAGAAAGAAACAAACTTTTTTCTTACTAAAAAGACTAAATGCTGCCATTTAGATGGTTAAAAATAAAATCAAGAATTTAAAATATTTAATTTTTTTAAAAATGGTTAAATACTTTAAATTTTGATCTTTTTCATACCAATATATAATAAATTAGTATATATTTAGATATATTTTTATGCAGGTATGCCGAGCTGATAATCTGGTATGTTTTATCTGTAAAAATATATCCATAGTTTGTGCAGTCCTTATTTTTCAACACCAATATTTCCGAAGAGCCAACATTTCTTTTATTTGCAAAAGACGGAAGAAACGAAAAGTAACTAACAATTTGCTGGTATTATTTTAAAGATTTCTGCCTGTTTTCTATGTTGCCATCAAATTGACGGTTTTCAGTCTTAGTAGGTATACAACAAATTTTCTCCCCCTCTTTACTATTAAATATAATTTTGTAAATGTGTGTGATTTCGCATATAATTAGAAAAAGTCATAATTTCAGAAGCCTGAGGACATAAATACAGAGATAGCGTTCAATAGTATGTCTCATACCGTCAAAATGACAGCAGCTGTCTTTCTAGTGTTAAATATCTGTAAGAGAAACAAATATAAAACTTGAAGAATTTTTTTCTACTTTACAATGTACCTTTAAACCTAAGTAAATATTTCAGATAACCTTCAGATGCATTTCACAATGCTGATTCCTTTCCTGACTGATGAAAACTCACAATAAAAGACAAAGTAAATCATATGCCTTATGTAACAAAAGAATGGGAGGTTGCAACAACTGCATGTAATAAAGACTTCTTGCCACTAATTGCTGAAGCATGATTTTTAAGAATAAGGTAATAATGAAGGGTGAAAACAAACTGAAGAAGCATCGTAAACTTTAAATGTTTATAACTTCTGAACAAATTTAGAATTTTTCTGAATTTATCTGTATGTATTAGACGATTATTCATCTGTATGTATCAGAATTCATCTGTATTATAAAATTAATGGCTTTTCCAAGACTTCCTGATTTTAACTGACAACATAACACATACTGGTTATTGATAGTAGTCCATACTTTTATATAACCAAAGGAAAGGAAAAAAAAAAAAAAAAAAAAGACCTTAGTTCCTGAGTATCAAAAGACAATACTAGTACTCAAAAACAAGCCAATCACTTGACAGATCGATTCTAAGAGATTTTATAAATGCAATTCTTAATCAAATTTGAGACTTTAGAGCAAAGTAACAATTTTATGTGTTCAACATTCAAAATCATAAATGCAGAATCATGATTAATTGTTAAGGATACGTAATTTTCGTATTTACGAAATAGATGCGAATAAATGTGAAATTTGCCAATATGAGTGAATGAATGCGAAAAAAAAAAAATTTCTACTTTTCGGCAAAAACTCAGGAATATAAACAGCTTTTTGAGCAAAATCAGGTAATAATAGCAATAATTTATTAACATAATTGCTTATTTAAGACCATCTATGGTCTTTAACTGAGATCTCACTCTTGAAATTTGCTTATTACTTATTGCTAAAGACTTAAGGGAGAGAACGTGAAGACTACTACAGTGTTAGCTTTTAACTAAGAATTTCGATACTTACTAACCGAGTAAGTAAAATTGTGTATGTGTTTTTTTAAATAAATGTGAAATTTTTGAATTTATATATATATATATATATATATATATTTGCAAATAAATGCGAAATTTACGTACCCCTATAAATTGTTCTAAATCATACATTATAATAATATAAACTTTATCTATGTACCATATATGCAGTGAGCTTTTTTCAATCACTTTCCAGATGTCCAGAATGATGAGCAGTTTCAATGGTTTTAGAGTGGTGATAGCGTTTTCTAGAAGAGTAGTCCGAATTATCCTCTGTTAACTGAGCAGCTTTAACTTCAACTTCAGGCAGTACAGGAGCAACAACAATTTGATCATAATCAACAACTTTACACCTTAAATCATTTTAAAAATATATATGAGAAAAGAAAAAGAAAAAAGATTTCACTTCAAGAATGCCTCATACAGCAAACTTAAAACTGCAAAATAAAACTAAATTTATAAAAGAATTTTAATATTACAGTTGACATACCTATAAAATAATAAAGTGGCAAATATTTAAATGAGCAAGACATAGTGAATTTTTTCTAGAAAATTATTTTGAGCAAAGAAATAAATAACTATTCTTGATGGAGATGATATGGATATTTTGCTTTATTTTTTAATATAATTCACAGTTAAGTCATAAAACATTTTAATCTGTAGTTTGATTCCAGTGTATTGTTAATACAAGACAGTAAAGTCATGCCCATGTAAACTTATGATTCATTTAATAATACACTGTGCACATAAATGAATATCCCAACTTTGCAGGGATATTGAAAGAAACTAAACAAAGTACAAACTTGTTGTTCATCAGAAATCAAAAATAACAGTTGAAAGTTTAAATTTGACACAGTTATAAGTGTTCAATAAGAGCCCCTTTAATAACACGAAGGATATCAAGGTGGTACGATAACTCATCGCATACTCATTTCACATGTCTGGTGTGACAGTTTGAAAGGCTGATGATATGCGTGTCTTAAGTTCATCAACGTCATTTGGTAGCAGTGGAACAAACACCTGATGTTTGATGTAGCCCCAGAAAAAAAAATTGCACAGAGTGACGTCAGGGCTGCGAGGAGGCCATTGATGAAGAGCAAGGTCCTGGAGTGCTCAGTGACCAATCCACCTGTGTGGCAATTTGTCATTTAAAAACCTAATCTTCATGAACTTTCAACTGTTGTTTTTGATTTCCGATGAACAACAAGTTTGTATTTTGTTTAGTTTTCTTTCAATAGCCCTGAAAAATTGGGATATTCATTTATGTACACACTGTAGAGTACTTTTTCTGATTCAAATGAAATAATCTCTCTAGCCTAGGGGTCGGCAACCTGTTTTACTAACAGGGCATATTTCAGAAATGCAGGAGTTCAGCAGGCACCGCTGGTTGAAGAGGAGGAGGAGGAGGAGGAGGGGGTGTTAATTTGAAACATCTCGCCTCCCTCGCCTTTCGGTTATAAGGCCAATATTTTGAAGACAAGTCGTCGCGATAGCAACCGGCATGTTCCCATCGGAAAACTCAAGACGACCGTGCATCAATGAGTCAACAAGACCAAACCATTACTAACAAAAAACAAATTAGTGGCAACGTCAAAAAAGAATCAAAATTTTAAATTAGAGGAAGGCACCAAAAAGTGCCAACCAGTTGGTAGTTCCAACTGGAACTACAAAATTAATGCGATTCAATTACTAGACCACAGCAATTCTAAATAAGCAAGACCATTGGGCAAGTTCACACAAATGCATCAAAATTCAAATTTGAGATACTCCTGCTCGATGTATAACATATGGTAAAACAACCTGGTAATTCACAACCTGAACTACCGGTGATTGCACTAAGTAAGTACTTATTTATTCTTGTAATCATATTATTGTAACCAGTAATTCAGCTGCACTACCATTGTTGTTATTTATTCCTATCAGTACTAAAGCCCTTACACAGATTTAGAATACGGGAATTATTTGTCATATTATTTACCAACTAAGACTGATAAACTGTTTAATTTGTTAGCTAAAAATTCAATAGTGTGACGATACTTTTAATCTTTTTACTTTACCAGCAATCACAAGGCGTTAACAGATTATTTATATATGCAATCAGCGAATTATTCAGCTTCAAACCAGTACTAGTTACTGTTCCCTAGCCCTAGGTAATACTTCCAATATAATCAATGTTTACTACATTAGTAGAAACATATTACATTTGCAACACTTTTTAAAATCACTATGCTTTTGTACATTGAAATTAAAAAATATACTAAATACATAGACTTGGCTTTAACACTTAACACAATTCATTACACATTAAATTGTATGTACACATGCTTTGGAATAACTACCCAATATACACAAATACATTTACATAAATTTATATAAACACTTTGGCAATTGCTAACAATTAAAATTACTAAATAATAACAAGTTTAAATAGCCATTCGCTATCAGTTAGACTTACTAATAAATACAACTTTTAAATAGCACTTTGCAAGTGCTTGTTCTTAGGTATACACAGTCTTTTCTTATTTTGCAAGGACACAGTGCATTTTACAAACACATAAGCTATAATAATATACCATTCACTTTATTTCTACATATTTTAAATAAACACTTTATGTTTAAACTATAAGTACTTAAATGTTATTACAACCATTGTATATAATACAAACTTTGCAGTTTTTGACCCCTAATTAATCGCTTTGCAATTTTTACTTTTTATGTGAACCCAATATAGAATATATCACATTTATGCAATTTCATATTTAAATACGTTGCACAATTCTGTTTACTATGAAGACTGTACAATTGATTTCATTCAAAATTATTACAAGCAATTCAATACCATTTCTAATCAAAAAGTACTTCAATCAATTATTTATTTTATATTATTTTATATTTTTTAATATTGTATCTATAAAATATAATTTTATTATACAACTCAGTGATAACCCTGAGTCTTCATTAACCTATCCTCTATATTAAATAGCCTTGTATAATCATATTTTCACACTAGCAAGTGTTGAGACCGAACCCGGGTCTTCACCCTTAAGAGTCCTGTACTGAACCACTGAGCCAGTAATCCACGTAAGACTCAAACTTCACAGAGGATACGCAAACTTCACAGAGAAATGGTTTGCATGAATTAATTCAAATAAAGCTTTTTTTTTATCAGCAATGACTTTGTTTTGATTTTATTGGCTTTAGCCAATATTGCAATAACATCACTAAATTTTAATTTCCTGAATTTTAAAATCTGGAAAAGAATGCTGTTCTTATTTCACTGTGATAAGCACAATTTATTAACATATCAAAATAAGCAGGTAAAGAAACAATATTTGTAAAATTAACTACAAAACATGAAACAAAATAGGGGGGTGTAATATTTTCATGCTTTAATATTAAATGTGACATAAATTTTCAATACATAAATTGAAATTTTAATTTAACCAAAACAATCTTAAAGTTAGTAATTAATGTGATATTTGACATTGGAAATCTGTGGCCAACTCTTTGTAATGTGGCACATAAGTTGAATTCCCAGTTCTCAGATATTTGTTCAAATGAGTGTCAATGAGACTTGATCGGTACTTTGATTTTAAGTATTTCATATTGGAAAACAAAGATTTACAAGCATATGTTGACGTGCAAAGAGAGTTCAATTTTAGAGCAGGAAAAAGAAGCTAACTCTCAGCAAGGAGAGAGCAACACTGTCAAGAGAACAGGCTGCTCGATTTATAAACTATTACATCTGATAGCAACTACTTCTGTTTTTCTTTGTGCGGTACCGGTACCTAGCTGTTGCTAGGCATACTGCACCATGGTTGATCATGAGAACAAACAAAACTAAATTTCCTTTGTTTTGGTGTGAAGCTTGGCTGCAGTGATTTGGAAATGGATTCGATATAGATTGAACTGGATGCCACTATCCATTCTTTCTGTTCTTTGTAAATATGTAAATATCTTTCAGTCTTATATTTCTTATAATATGTTAACCTAATTAAATAACCATAATGTGTACAAGTGTGCAAGGGTTCAAAAAAAGAATGGCATTTGAAATAATTAATAAAGAAATCTGAAGGAAATGCTGTTATAAAAGTCATTTAGTGGTTATATTAGATGTTTAATGTGTTGTGTAATTGTGCAATAATCCAATTATACAGGTTCTAACTGATGATCCCATTATGGAATATGAATTAAAAAAAATTAATGAAGTTAAATTCCCAAAACAAAAATAAACCTGAAAGTAAAAGTTGAAAATCAAAAGCTTGAAAATTGTAGTTAAAGCCTATAAAGGGGAAGGGCTGAAAAATTAAAAATTTGTAACATTTACTGGGAGGCAGAAACGACATGACTAGCAATTAAAGAAATTAAGATGCCCAATTTATTGACGGGCATAAAATATTACATTTTTAGCTGATTACATAAATATCTCAAAATTGAACCCATCCTTCATAATGAGACACAAAAACCACTTAGGTTAAATCATTAATTACATTCAGATACCAATAAAATTTTGAACCCAAAAAGGTAGCTGGTGAATAAATAATAATAAAAATAATAATAATAAAAAAAAACTTAAAACAATTAAATAGAAAAAAGGAAAAATAAAATCATACTGGCTGCAGCGAAAAGAAAAAAAAAGGGGAAAGGGAATGATTGGGCATGCCTATAAAAACAATTTTATCGCATTTGCATCACTGGCTCTACTGGGGTTTATGCTGGCTGATCATTCTTGGCATCTCCTTGATCATAGATGACTCAAGCTCTTGTCCAAATATATATATATATATTTAAAAAAACCTCCTTTGCATCCGAATAAGGCTTTTTTCACCCCTTTCCATCTTCTGCCACCGCGAATGTTACACGAAACAAAGATCGCTGGTGTGCCATGAAATTAGGACTTATAGTTGCATGCAAAAAATTCCCCCATTTGGAGCTGTTGATTATTTTAATTTCCATTAGGCATCTTATTTAATTGAGAACTCAGCCAATTTTTAAAGCCTGGTATCACTGAGCACTTTTGTAGACCTCTGCACAGTTGAAATCAAGATTTCACCGTCAGTTTGCTGGACGTCTGCAAAAGCGTTCAAAATTCCTTTCTTTTCCCCATTTCCAGTGAAAGTCTGGGAAAAGCAAAAAAAAATGATATACTGTACTTCTTGGATTACTGGGGCTTTGGATTTCTGCTTATATTGAGTAGGATAGGATAACAGAAAAAAGGGATTCAAATTAAAAAAAGGATTAACTTTTAGACAAAATAAAAAAAATTCTCAAAAAAAATTAATATTTAAATTTCTATAAGTTAACCTGAAGAAACAAAATTCACCAGCTACTTTACATAATATTCCAAGCAAAACTTAATAAAAAAAAAACCAAAACTTATCATAACCAATTATCTTGTTACCCTTACAATGTATCGGAGATTCAGGAAAATTGTGCACTTTTCCCAAATCCCGTTTATACTATTTTAAGCAATTAAAAATTGGATCACAACCAGTTTAACCAAATTAGAGCAGAGGCTAAAAAAAACCAAATATATAAAACAAATTTAAAAACTGAAATTATAATCAGTTAGTTGAATGATTATTTACTAATACTATATTAAATTAAAAGTTAATTTATCTACACAACAAGTTAATAAATGTATTACTCTCATCAACTGTATTGTTAAACTGGATTTGATGGTGCTCAAGCCTGACTACAACTTTTTAACCCAAGAATCCACCACCAGCCATAAATGCCTGTTCTTTTGTTTCCGAATATTGTTATAAGGCTCTGTCAGAGGAATTCCTTATATATGTGTGTATTTTTTATATATTTAAAAAAATATGTATATAAATACAAAAAATATGTATATAAATACAAAAAAAAATCTTTAATAATCCGAAATAATAAGGGAGATGATCTCGTATTCTGGGAAATTCTTAAATTTTTCAGATTCATAAATCTGAAAAAAGAGTAAAGAGCAACAACAAAATATCTTTTATGCCTTTTATGAAACATATCAAAATGAAAGTTTGATTTTTAATTTAGATATTTCTTATTTGCAAATACTTATGAGATGAAGTCATTTAAGATCAACATTCCACTGAAATATTATATGATCCATGATACTCATAAGTTAAACATAAACAGAGAATAAAAAGGAATGAATATCAAAGTTGACCATAAAAATAATTAATTAAAAGCAATATTCCCCAATAAAGAAATACACAACATACCTTAAGCATCTATAAAATATACTTTTAATCCAAGGGAGTAATCTGAATTCAGCAATTCCTGGAAGCAAAACAAATTACTTAGAGAAAATTAAGTCTTTGCAAGATAGAAAAAAGTGGCATATTTTCAGCTGTAACCGTCAAGACAATAATGAACAAAAAGAAGAAAAAAAAAAGGCTTATAAGTCCTTTAATATTTATCTCCAACGTGTGGCATAAACACACTTCTTCAAGGTACAGGGGATCATTTATTTTGTGCAAGAGGGTAAAATGTAAACAGGTTGTTAGCCTGAGCTGACATGTTAATAGCTGGCTCTTAATTTTGCTTGGGAGGCTGCCACACAAATCCTAAATTATACCTCTTAATATTCTTAATGAAACTACACCCAACTCTTTTTTTTACATGGTAGATACGTTCCTCAGAAATCTGTGTAAAAATAAACCATGTAAAGAACTATACTTTCCTATGGTAAAATGGGGAATACATTCCATGTCATCCGAAAACCGTGTAAGATGAAATAAAGAACCATATGTAGTTCAAAAACCGTGTAAGATGAAATAAAGAACCATATATAGTTCAAAAGCCATGTAAAAAAAGTACTGATATTACTGTAAAAGTTCTGATATATATACGTACATAATAACTTTTTTTTTTGAGAAATTAAGCTCAAAATACATAATTCATATGTAAAATTAGTAGCGCAAACAAACAAACAAAAAGAAATCTTGAAACTTCAAATAAAAAATACTAGGTAAATCCAAAATTAAGCATAAAAATATTCAAATTAAAAACAGAAATAAAAAAAATAATATTTAGTAATTATTCGTCGCTACTTGATAAATAAGCACAATTGTTTACAATGAACTGAACCAAAATCTTGTCATATCCTCTCCATCATACACATTTTATAAATATACTATGCATATTATCTAAAAATATATTATTTATTAAATGAATATTTTTAAATGCAATTTTGCTTAACATAAAACCTAATTAAATTCTAAATAATTGACATAAAAATGACAATAGCTGACATAATAGAAGTAACTTTACACTTGCCTCCACTTAAAGTAAGGAAATATTTGTCATCAAACAAATAACGTGTTCTATTCTACACAAATCATTTCCTAAATTAAGATTATTAACATTTTTACTGTAAATTAATTCTAATATGTACATACATATGTACTCACAAGATAATGATTTTGAAATTGTGTTAGACTAAATAAAGTGTGCAAAAAAAGAACATGTAAAAAAAGAGTTGGGTGTATATAGATCTGTATTTAAATTTTTATTACACCTAGCA
>OU015495.1:76104876-76317376 GCA_907164885.2 Dolomedes plantarius | reverse complement strand
GTTTTTCATGGGACCAATGGTAAAAAATGTACAAAATGGGGAAAATGTAAAATCGGGGTTAAAACAATCTAAGCATAGTATAGGCAATTTTCACGGACCAGCAGAAAATGACGTATAAAGCGGGAAAACGTACGAAACGGACAACGCAAAATTGGGGTTCTATTGTGTATATATCTATATATATAAAAGAGCTCGTCTGTTTGTTTGTCCGCTATAGAATCATAGACTGTTTCACCCACCAGGACCAAATTCGGCACAGTTAATGTTTAGGACCCGAGAAACTTAAATCAGGAAAAACGAAATTTGGGGCTCAATTAGTTTTTTTTTAATTAATTTTTTTAATGATTTTTGTGCCTCTAAGAGGTGCGCGACCACCTGTGAAGCCCCTTCACCAAAACCAGCTGCGTTAAGAGAGATGGTTGGGGGGTGACGGGGGGAGGGGTCAAATTCCAATGCGCGGGAGGAAGAGGGTTGGGAATGACCTTTGGCCCTGGCTCCCCAAATAAACACAACTGGCCAGATGAACATGAAGAGCGGGGGTGCAGCCCAGTATTTTTTTGATGGAATGCATGAAAAATTTTATGTCTATATATCTACCCGGGCAACGCCGGGCAATAATGCTAGTATATATATATAAGATATAATTAAACCAATAATATAATGATACACCAAGATAAGTTAAAAAAGGATAGTGAACTTCTGAAGCAAAAAGGAAATTTTGAAACAAAAACGGAAATTGATGTATTTAAAAAGATGTGAGGGGGATTAAGACCCCTCTATCCTGGTTAAAAGATCTTTTTACATAGCTAAAACTTTCCCAGCATTCGTCATACATCAATTAGAAAATTTTAAACTTTTCAAAAGGTTTAAGACAAGAAATAGAAAAAGTGAGATATAAAAGTAGAAGTTATATACTATAATAAAATAAAGTGACATAATGTCATAAGATGATCTCTAAAAACTACCTTACTAAAAACAGTAATTAAAAATATAAGAAAAAGCACAGAAAAAGCCACACTACAATTAAAAATTATACTACCATCAAAAACACCACAATTTATAAACTATTTCAAATAAACCTATTAAAACTTTAAAATTCAAAACAGCAGGCCAAAAAAATCACACTATACCTCCAAGTCAAAGTGCTTAAGGACATTCACACGTCCGAAATAACGCCACAGTATATCCACCAGAAAGCCAGCCGGATACTCCGCCTGTACAGCCAGTTCAATGAAGTTTTTAACTCTATTATTCATCTCAATCCTAGATTCACACAGTCTATCACAACGAATGCATATTCGATAAAAGAGATTTATACGACTGAAATAAACCGTCTATCCAATTGGAATACAGCCTTACATTCAAATGCAAAGCGTAATATAGTCAACAACTACATAATTCGTTGTGATAGACTGTGTGAATCTAGGATTGAGATGAATAATAGAGTTAAAAACTTCATTGAACTGGCTGTACAGGCGGAGTATCTGGCTGGCTTTCTGGTGGATATACTGTGGCGTTATTTCGGACGCGTGAATGTCCTTAAGCACTTTGACTTGGAGGTATAGTGTGATTTTTTTGGCCTGCTGTTTTGAATTTTAAAGTTTTAATAGGTTTATTTGAAATAGTTTATAAATTGTGGTGTTTTTGATGGAAGTATAATTTTTAATTGTAGTGTGGCTTTTTCTGTGCTTTTTCTTATATTTTTAATTACTGTTTTTAGTAAGGTAGTTTTTAGAGATCATCTTATTATGACATTATGTCACTTTATTTTATTATAGTATATAACTTCTACTTTTATATCTCACTTTTTCTATTTCTTGTCTTAAACCTTTTGAAAAGTTTAAAATTTTCTAATTGATGTATGACGAATGCTGGGAAAGTTTTAGCTATGTAAAATGATCTTTTAACCAGGATAGAGGGGTCTTAATCCCCCTCACGTCTTTTTAAATACATCAATTTCCATTTTTGTTTCAAAATTTCCTTTTTGCTTCAGAAGTTCACTATCCTTTTTTAACTTATCTTGGTGTATCATTATATTATTGGTTTAATTATATCTTATATAGTATTGTCTAATAATTGCAGCTTAGTGCATATTGACAATATACATATTAATGCCTATCTTTATAATGTACAAGCATTTTCTTTATGCTTTACAATACAAGTACAAACATGGGGATAATTGAAAATTAGATGACATTATTGCTTCATGTTGTCTGTAAAACTTAACCGCGTGATTACAATTGCAATTTCAAATCATAAGGTTGGATGGTGCTAGTTCCTGGGAAACCATCCTTCAATGGTGTATTGGGCTTGTTTGCAATATCATATTCAGCAACAATATTACCAGTATCTTATTTATAACAACAATAGCTGAAGTACCCGGCATTGCCCGATTTTCAAAAAATAATATGCCTATGTTTTAATCTGAACTATCAACTATATCTATACAAAATTTCAGCTCAATTGAAGCAATACTTTTACACTTATAAAGGAACAAACATAGACCTATTCGAAATAATCAATAAATTTCACAGTTTCAATGAAACACACTGATTTTTGAATAAAGTTCAATAATTCAAGTTCGATTTACGCAAATTGAGCATAAAATTGTACATAAATTCAAAAACAAAGTTTATAAGTTAAATAAAGTTCTGTAATATTATACCAATAAATTTCCAGTTGATAGCCAATAAATTTTAAATCTTTTTTTACCTTAAATGTTCAATAAAAAGCGTGGTTCCAAATGTAATTTTCTTCAATAAACCCTTACACGTTGCCAATTTCAAAAATCTTTTTAGTATTTATCAGTACCTCCTCCACTTGAATCTTTATAATATTAAATGTTTTACTGATAATAAATGAAAATATCGTTTGATGTGTTGCTATGGTTACTTGACTATGGTTGACAAAGGAAAAGTTGTAAAGGTGAAACATCAGCTCAACATTTAGGCCCCTAACTTTCTTTCTACTGATCAGCTGATACATAATATATAGCCTATGTCCATCTGGAATAATGTACCTTTCAAATAGTGAAAGAATTTTTCAAATAGGTGCAGTGGTTCCGGAGATTACCCTCCACATACAAAATCCGCTCTCTCTCTTTATATATTAGTATAGATTAGTATTGGTGCAACACATGCTTTAAATATTTTAGTTATATATATATATATATATATACATACACACACACACACAGTGGAATCTCGATCAATCGTTCCTCGAATCATCGTTTTCCCATTATTGTTGTTTATGTCATCCAGTCCTGACAATCATATTTCTTTGTTATGTTCCCGCATGTATTGTTCAGTTTAGTCGGTCCGTTGAAAAACAATAGATCGAGGTCTCACTGTGTATACACACACACACACACCCATATATAAACACTCTCAAAACTGAGTTTTATAACTAAATTAATATTCTTCTGATACTAGACAGAAAATGTAAATAGAATTCTCATGACATGTATAAGTTTTAAGCCTTAGCTTTTGCCACACTGATAAGCCGTCTGTATGCAGTTTTCTGTTATTTTTTAGGAATATCAATGTACTTTACCATAAAAATTTCTCCACAGACAGAAAATATGTCCTTATGATATATAACTAGCAGTAATAATAATGTAAAATCTTTTTAAATCCTCATATAAAGTTTAATGCATATATCATTTATTCTTCTGAAACAAAGCTATAACCAAATGCAAAATAAAACAAACATGAATATGTTAATCTTTCCATTATATACATAAATTCAATAAATTAATAATATACCTCTTTTGCCTAAGCAGAGAACAATGAATTAGAAGTTCAAACTATTTTTTTTTTCACTATGAGTTAAGAATGATATGTGGAAGTTTAAACTGTGTTAAATCAAATCTTTCAGTGTTATCACTCGTAACTGTAAATATGCATTATAGCAGATATCTACTTGAGGAAAAAATTCAAATCACAGCTAACCACAGCACAAATGAAAGATAATTTGACCCAATAGGCATACCTTTCACTCATCCGAGCCCTAGCCTAAATATGCTTTTGGCTATCTTGTGTAAAAGTGAAGTCCGATCTGATTTTAGCACATATCTTTTAAATATTAGTTTACTATGTATGTAGTAGGTTAATATATGTCAGTAGGTATCAGTTGGCCATAAAGAGATTAAAAACAATTTAGCATTGTTAATGGAACTATTTAAAGATCTTTTAATGTTACTGAACATTTCAAAGATCAAACTATGAGAAACATTGGCAGCACATAAAAACAAAAGTTTCCACATTTTATTCACTTTTCTGTGCATGTAAAAAGTTGATATATTTATTTGACATGAATTTAGATTTATTCTCAATTAACAAATTCTATGAGAATAATGGTTATTGTTTTTGGGTCAAGTGCAAACATATTTTCTGTTCCCAGTGTACATTTAATAAATTATAAAATGATGAAGAAAAATAAGCAATAAAACATATCCATAGTGTTAACAACTTCACAATTTTATACATGGCACTAATAAAAAAGTTTTCATTTTTCAACTTTTCATAGTATAAGAAAAGTTGATAGATGAAAAGAGAATTTCCCTATAGCATTATAAAAAAACTAAACTCATGGTGCAACAGTCTGCTGTGGACCAAGGCTGGCGGTGCCCATCTCCACTTTCTTGACCGGGGACTTGGGGTGCCATACAGCATATGTGTCAGTCAGGTGGTCAACCTGACATGGGATCCCCAGAGTTTAGTTCCCAAGCATGCTTGGTCCTTATTTTATCGACCCACTCAAGGAATGAAAGGCTGAGTCGGCCTTGTCCAGTCACAAGGTCGAACCCTGGACTTGTGGCATGGCAGCTTGACGCTTTTAACTACTACACCACGAGGTGTCAGCATTATAAAAATGTGTAAAATTAAGAGATAAATCTATTTATGTCTAGCAGGTCTTGCAGGTTAAGGTAGTTTTATTGGGCACGTTACAAACACGATGCTACAGACACAACATCTTAGATACAACTAACTGAGATAGAGTGTTGCCAAAAGTACAAAACTAAACAATGTGAAATCTAATTTCAACACTCCCCCTGATTTCACAGTTCAAAAAGTCCCATACTGTTCATGCACCAATTGTGCTTTTCTCGTGGCACAGGTTTTGTCAAAGAGTCAGCAACCATTGTCTCTGTTGAAGTTTTCTCAATAGCAATTTGCTTCATCTTGACAGCATTCCTTGTGACATGATGTGGAACATCAATATGCTTAGTACGTGCATGGAACATACTGTTTTTGCTGAGGTCGATAGCTCCCTTGTTGTTACAATATAATTTCAAGGGGTTATCCATGGATGGCAATTTCAGTTCAATAAGGAATTTCCTTAGCCATAAAGCATCTTTAGTTGCAGATGATAAAGCCATATATTCAGCTTCAACTGTTGAACTGGCAACTGTTGGTTGCTTTTTGCTTTGCCAAGTAATGGCAGCTCCTGCTACTTTGAAAACAAATCCTGAAGTTGATTTGCGATCATCAGGACATCCAGCAAAGTCTGCATCACAATATCCCACGATTTCTGTGTCACCTAAGCGAGAATACTGCAATTTTAATTTTGCAGTTTTGCGAAGGTATCGCATAACATGTTTGGCAGCAGCCCAATGTTCCTTGGAGGGGTTGGAGCAATGCTGACAAAGTAAACCAACAACATAGGCAATATCAGGTCTGGTTCCCTTTGCTGCATATAACAAACATCCAATTGCAGATTGGTAATGAATAGAGAACTGGGTATCCTGATATTCGGTTGACTTAAATAATTTATGGTTAATATCAAATGGGGTAGATAGAGGGTTCGAGTCCTGCATGTTAAATCTTTGAAGAACATTTTCAATATATGTGCACTGATTCATAGTGGTGGTACCTTTTACACGATCTCTTTGTATTTCGATGCCAAGACAATATTTCAGTTCCCCTAAATCTTTCATTTCAAATCTTTTTGACAATTCTTCTTTAATCCAACACTGGAGTTGAGAAGAACTTGTAAAGATGAGTAAATCATCAACATATACTGCAACAAGTAAAATATCTGCACCTTTGTTCAAAAAATAAACACAGCAATCAAAATCTACACATGTTAGTCCTAAATCTCTAAGGCTGTTGTCTAGCTTCATATACCAAGCACGTCCTGATTGCTTCAATCCATATATTCCCTTTTGGAGTCGACAAACAAATCTTTCTTCTTGTTAGCAATAGCGGCGGCATTGGTTATTTTGTTTACCGTGCGTTCTCGTATCTGCGAATCTTTCCCGAAGCAATCGCCGCGGGGTTAAACGTCATTAATTATGCATGCGTTTTTCTGGGCACGCGTAACCTGCGGCGCATGCTCCGTGGGAGCGACTCATAGTATAAATGGAATGAGTGTTTCAGCTTTCCAGCCAGACCAGAGCAGAGCAGTTCGACGACGTGCCGGAGCTACGGACGCGCCTGTTAAATTTTGTTAAAGGCAACAAATCTTGTCTCCAGTTTTAAACGATTTTAAATAAAAGGAGTTAGATGCTCATTCGCCTGGTCTTCATTTCCCGTACTCACCTGAGCTTTGCTACACCCATTTTTTATTTTTAGAGGAAGGCAGTTACACCTCATGTAACAGATGGTTATGGGCCCAGTTATGCCCTTCCCTTATTTAAAGCAATGGTGAGACACGAGGACCAGCGTCAAGCAATATGGTAAAGCCGATCCACTGACTTCCAAATTAAAGTCATTTGGCAACCAGCCAAGGTTTGAAGCAGCAAGAATCTATCGGAGCACAGCGACGGGGGGTCATGGAATCGACGATAAAGAAGCTGAATAGTAACAACTATTCGAAATGGTCCGAACAAATGAAAGTAGTTCTTATGGACCGAGGGTGCTGGAAATTCATCTTGGGGACCGAACCTGCTCTAGAGAAGGGGGCGACGTCTAAACAAACCCGTGAGTATGAGATGCGTAAAGATAAAGCGTTCACGACTATCTACTTGAATGTGGAGGAGGAGTATCAAGACTTACTGGCTGAGATTACTGACGGTAAAGAAGCTTGGAAGAAGTTGAAGGATCACTTCAGACCAGACACAAGATGTCGAGTCATTGAATTATTGGATGATTTTTTTGAAGAGCATTATCAAGAGGGAGAAGAGATAGGCCTTTATGCCGCTCGCCTCAAGAAAATTATTTTGCAGTTGTCAGAAGCCGGACGGCCGCTGGAAATGATCTTTCAAGCATTCCAGTTGATACGCCACTTGCCGCGGGATTTTACAGGTATTGTGCAATCTATTTATCGTTGGTCCGATGAGGAATTTACTTTTAGTAAAGTTCTAGATGAACTCTTAGTCGAAGAACGTAGGCTTAAGCAAAGTAAGCGTGATTTCGAAAAAACTGAGAACTCTGCTTATAAAGCAAAGTTAGAGGCGCCTAAAAAGGTAAAACCTAAAGTTAAGAGTGAAACCACTCGAGATAAATCCCCTAGGGAAAGGAAAGTAGGCCCTTGTTATAGGTGCGGTAGGCCTGGCCACCTCATGAAAGATTGCAGAGTTAAATTTAAAAGAGAAAAAATTGAGAAGGAAACTCCCAATAGAAAGGCAAATTTTATTACTGAAGCTAATATTACCGAAGATATACAAGCAGAAAAGTGTTCGTGGATTTTTGATACCGCCGCGTCTAGTCATTTCAGTAATAATAGAGCGTTATTTACTGACTTTAAGAGAGTTAATAATACTAACTTATCACTAGCAATTGGTGATGTTAAAGGCAGTATTGAAGGAGAGGGTACAGTAAAAATGTATTTTCAAACAGAAGGGGAAAAGAAAGAGGTTATTTTGCATAATGTAATGTACTCTTCGAAATTAAGACGAAATCTATTTTCGGGACCTGCCTGGGAAAAACTAGGAGGAAAGTTTATAGGAGCGAAAGGGAAAATAGAAGTTTTCGACAAAGACGGGGAGAAGCTATTTTTCGCCCAAAGGCGTAATGGATTATATTATTTCAGTCCCCAATATTTGAAAAAACAAATAGAAAATGTTAACTTAACTATTTCGCAGAAAAAGGGATTAGAATTATGGCATAGGCGTTATTGCCATATCAACAATCAGTATATTGTAAATACTAGTAGTAAAGAGTGCGTAAAAGGATTGCCCAAACTAACTCTCGGGAAAAGCGATTGTGAAGATTGCAAGTTAGCAAAGTCGAGGAGTATTTCTTTTAAATCTTCATCAAAACCGAATTCACGAAAACCCCTGGAGTTAATACACATGGACGTGTGTGGACCACTCCCAAACGTATCCTTAGGGGGAAAGAGATATTTCCTGTCTATCACGGACGACATGTCCAAAAAGGTTACGGTGTACCCGATGAGGCAGAAGTCTGAGGTTTTTGAACTTTTTAAAAAATTTCAAGCGCGTTCTGAAAGATTCCTTAATAAGAAAATTTTGCGTGTACGCACAGATAATGGCATGGAATTCTGCCATAAGGAATTCGAAAAATATTTAGAAGATCAGGGAATCGTATCAGAGAGGACGAACATTTATACCCCCCAGCAAAATGGCGTAAGTGAGCGTTTCAATTATACGGCGTTAGATGCTGTAAAAGCAATGCTCAAAAGTAGTAATTTGAGCGATGCGTTTTGGGCTGAAGCGTTGCTCTGTTTTACCTATGTATGGAACAGAGTAATGCATTCAAAGCAATTAAAAACCCCTTTCGAGTTATATGGTGGTCGGAAACCGTCGGTCACTCATTTAAAGGTTTTTGGCTGCACAGCCTATATCAGGATGCCTAAGCAATTAAGGAATAAGCTTCAAATGCGGGCTAAAAAGGGGATTATGGTTGGCTACGCTACAAAAACTAAGGGATATAGAATATGGATCCCTGAAAGTCATAATGTCCTAGAAACTCTAAATGTTTCGTTTAAAGAAGATGTGGGGGAGATAGAAAACGTACAAAACCCCGAGTTAAATCAAAATATTAGAATAACCCCTGATGAAATTGAGGATTCCGATTCAGAAAGTGAAACAACCCCGGAAAAGGCAGAAATTAGTGAACCAACCCAAGAAAAAGCAGAAATTAGTGAACAAATAACCCAAGAAAAAGCTGAAAGTAGTAAACATAGGGTGAAAGATAAAGGGACAAAGAACCCTGGTCGAATCCCATGTAATCAAATTAAATGGATGAGAGAAGCCATATTGCGTAGAGATGGTTCGAAAACTGACATTTATTACCGAATCAACGGAACAAGTGTAAGACTTCGTTCACCTAAAGATGCCCAAAAATATTGTAAGGATAATAATATAAATTATGAGGAAGATTTCTTCAATTTTAGAACCACAGATTACTATACTGGCCCTGTAGGAAATGAAAATGCAAGCAGCAGTCTGTTGTCGGCTTTTCATGTAGAGGTAAAGATACCTAGAAATTACAGGGATGTTTTGAAATCTCCCCAAAAGAAAGAGTGGGAAGAAGCAATGGGGGAGGAGATGAAGGTCATGAAAGATAGAAAGGTATGGGAATTAATCCCGAAACCCAAAGATACGAAAATACTGGGAAGTACTTGGGCGTATACACTAAAACGGAATGACAAAAATGAGATTATGCGTTACAAAGCGCGTTTAGTAGCCCAGGGTTTCAGGCAGCGTAAAGGGGAGACTTATGATGAAGTTTACAGCCCCGTTATAAGTTTCACCCTAATAAGAATGTGGTTTGCATTATTAGTATGCTTACTTGGCTGGACACATTGCCAGCTAGATATAAAATCTGCATACCTGTACGCTGACCTTAATGAAAGGATTTACATGTATCAGCCACATGGATTTAAAGACGAAACTTACCCCAATCATGTTTGCTTGTTACGCAAAGCTCTTTACGGCCTACACCAAAGTGGGCGAGAGTGGTTTAATGAAATCCACACTGTTTTACAAGATCTAAACTTCGAAAAGCTAGACTGGTGCAATTGCACGTACATCTTTGAAAAACGTGTTCTACTACTCCTTTATGTAGATGATATCGTTTTATTCGGTAAATCAGACCTTCACATAAGGGAAGTAATTAAGCTTTTAAAAGAAAAATTTGATTTGAAAGTGCTGGGAAAAACCCGAAAATTACTAGGCATTGAATTTCTAGAAAAGGACGGAAAAATATATATACACCAAGAAGGTTATATTGATAAAGTTTACGATACTTATAAGAACTATAAAATTCCGATAACATCATTACCCATAAGTAAGGGAACTCTCCTTTCAAAGATAGACTGTCCTAAAACGCACGCCGAAATGGAAGAAACGGAACGATTACCGTATCGAAATGTAGTTGGATGTTTAGCATTTTTAGCGGGGAGGACTCGCCCCGATATCAGCTATGCTGTAAACATCCTGTCCCAGTTTCAAGAGAACCCTGGGTTAGTACATTGGAACTGCGTTCTAAAGTTGTTAGGGTACGTACATGCCACAAAGAGTTTAAAGTTGAATTTGGCAAATATAGATGAATTAAATATCAGATGTTACAGTGACTCAGATTTTGCGTCAAATAGAGATGACAGAGTATCTGTAGGCGGAACGATTTTGTTTTTTGATAAGGTTCCTGTCTCCTGGCGAACTTTCAAACATAAATCGGTAACTTTGTCTACAATGGAAGCAGAATTCATCTCTTTAACAGAATCCTCGAAAGAACTAATGTGGATCTATCGCATTTTAAAAGAATGCAAAGAAATCGGCTTAGAAATCTCTGATATTAATTCAAGTGAACTTTTTTGTGACAACCAGGCAGCGATTAACTTCTCGAATTCGCCTATAGAAAACTCACGTTCTAAACATATAGACGTGAAGTTCCATTTTATCAGAAACCTGGTAAACGAAAAAACTTTTCAGCTTAAGTTTTGTACCAGCAAAAGCAATTATGCAGATGTGCTGACGAAGCCTTTAACTAAGGAAGGTCTTCAAAAATTTGTAAACGAACTGTTTATCTAGTAGTTTTTTTTTCATTCTTTAAATGTTCCCGTTTTAAGTTTGTTTGTGAGATTTATGTCGTGCTGAAATGTACTGATATTTTGTTAACACACTTATACTAGATGTGCCGAAAGTTAGTCATCGGATTAAAAGGTAAAGTTATACCATAGGGATATTAAAAATTGCTTGTCAAAGTGTTCTTCGTCGCAAGGGGCGGAAGTTTCGAATCCCAAAATTTAAAATAGAAAGTCTTATTTTTTATTTTTTTCTGCTACTCTGACTAACCAGAAGCTATATTCGCTTTGTAAATATATATATTTTTAGGTGCGTCTTGCTCGCCTTTATACTTGTATAATGATTATATTTTAAAAGGTTAAAATTTCTTGGTAAAAAATCATGAAGTTTATGAATAGCATTTTTTTTTACAAATATTAGAATGCATTTTACAAATATTAGAATTAGAATGTATTTATACAAATATTAGAATAGAAAATTTCTGAACAAGTGTGTACATATTGGATTTAGTCTTCATATGTATTAAGTATAGTTTCACGTTTATTCTGTAATGTAATACGAAAGCGTGTTTATACTAAAATAGTAGCAAATGTTTATGCTATAATGTAATTGGAAAGCGTGTTTATACTAAAATAGTAGCAAATGTTTATTCTATAATGTAATTGGAAAGCGTGTTTATAGTAAAATAGTAGCAAATGTTTATTCTATAATGTAATTGGAAAGCGTGTTTATACTAAAATAGTAGCAAATGTTTATTCTATAATGTAATTTGAAAGCGTGTTTATACTAAAATAGTAGCAAATGTGTCTATTCTATAATGTAATTGGAAAGCGTGTTTATACCAAAATATTAGCAAGTGTGTTCATTCCAAAATGTAATTGGAATCTCATTACTTTAATTGAAATGTCTTTTTCATGTTATCAGCGTATGTTCCAGTGAAAATGTCTGTAAAGCGTAAGTGTATAAACATCCATTAGGGCTTTCGCCACAAGAGCGGTTCGCAGAAACGAGAAGGGGGGCCGATGTTAGCAATAGCGGCGGCATTGGTTATTTTGTTTACCGTGCGTTCTCGTATCTGCGAATCTTTCCCGAAGCAATCGCCGCGGGGTTAAACGTCATTAATTATGCATGCGTTTTTCTGGGCACGCGTAACCTGCGGCGCATGCTCCGTGGGAGCGACTCATAGTATAAATGGAATGAGTGTTTCAGCTTTCCAGCCAGACCAGAGCAGAGCAGTTCGACGACGTGCCGGAGCTACGGACGCGCCTGTTAAATTTTGTTAAAGGCAACAAATCTTGTCTCCAGTTTTAAACGATTTTAAATAAAAGGAGTTAGATGCTCATTCGCCTGGTCTTCATTTCCCGTACTCACCTGAGCTTTGCTACACCCATTTTTTATTTTTAGAGGAAGGCAGTTACACCTCATGTAACACTTCTCCCCTTTCTTTGGAGAACTCCAGACCTTCTGGTAATTCCATATATATTTCTTCTTCAATAGATCCTTGAAGAAAGGCGACTACTGCATCCACATGGTCAATATCCCAATCATAAAGCGTTGCATAGGATATTAAAACTCTGAGTGTGTCGTAAGGTACAACTGGAGAAAATGTCTCTGTATAGTCAATGCCAGCTTTCTGCGAACAGCCCTTGGCTACTAATCGAGCTTTATAACGTTCTGGAACTCCATCAGAATTACACTTAATTTTAAAGACCCACTTGTTCTTTATTGGTTTATGACCAGGAGGGA
Source organism: Dolomedes plantarius (assembly GCA_907164885.2). Taxonomy (NCBI): domain Eukaryota; kingdom Metazoa; phylum Arthropoda; class Arachnida; order Araneae; family Dolomedidae; genus Dolomedes; species Dolomedes plantarius. The sequence continues at coordinate 76,304,697 of OU015495.1, read as the reverse complement.
GAGTTACCAAATTCCATGTCTGGTTCTTTTTGTGTGCATTGAGCTCTTCCATAATTGCCCCTTTCCATTTTGAGGCATCTTTGTGGTTCAAAGCATCTTGGTAAGTCAATGGAATATCATTCCCTGTCTGATCAATATTATCATAAGGCACTGCTGACATCATTAAATGGCACTGGTATAGTTTGTTCGGTATCTGGTAATCATTGAAGTAAGCAGGTTTCTTACTTTCATGTGCTGATCTTCTGGGCAGATCTTCATTTGACGCCGGTCAATCACGGAATCCACGTTCTCACTGGAGATACACACGTTATAAAGTTCTCGATCTTCCAAATGGTATCTTATAGTAAATTTCCACTCACTATAGTTCATTCTTCCACGAAGTTTTTCGAAATTTGCAGGTACTGCACTAGGAATTACAGTCACTAGATCGTTAGGCATGTTTAGAATGTTCGTAGCGTTAGGCTTAGTTGACGATAACCGTTAGGCTTAGAGCAACACACGCGGAAAGTAATTTTCACTTTAGCGATAAAAACAAAATCAATTTCACTTAAACAACTACCAAAACGTAGATAACTGGGCCCATAACCTGTGTAAAATTAAGAGATAAATCTATTTATGTCTAGCAGGTCTTGCAGGTTAAGGTAGTTTTATTGGGCACGTTACAAACACGATGCTACATACACAACATCTTAGATACAACTAACTGAGATAGTGTTGCCAAAAGTACAAAACTAAACAATGTGAAATCTAATTTCAACAAAAAAACTTAAGACAAATACACACCTTGTTATCTGCAGTTGAACCGTATGCTGATATCCTAGTTTGTGACGCATTATGATCCAGAACAAAAGATGGGCTTTGCAATCCAGCATATCTCTCTTCAAACCTCTTCTGTATATCAAATGACATGGCTAATGAAAAGTATGCATACTCCACAGAAGCATATGTTAATAAAAAGGGTATCGTGACTATTGGAGCCAGGGTATTGATACTGCCCACAAGTACAAAGATGAATGTAACAGATGCAAACAGAATTAATGAGTAGATAGGTACCTTATTAGGTCCTTTCTGAAAGCAGATAAAAGAACAAAAATACATTCACATAAAGTTTTATTTGGACAAGATAATATCCTAATAAAATGTAAAACAATTCGAGAATTCAGATTAAAAACAATTGTATAAAACATTTGATAAAAAATAGCTTAGTTAACCATCTGATTTAACCTTTAGCTTACGGGGCCCATTTATCCGACTCCCTCTATAGAATGTGAAATTTCATACCCCCTTTGTAAGAACGGCCATTTAGGGGCGTTATATATATATATATATAAATATGTATGTATATATTTATATGTATGTGTATACATATATATATATATATATGTATATACATATATATATAAATATATACAGTCGAACCTCCATATATCGAAGTAGCAAAATGCCGGAAAAAAATTCGATATATAGAATTGATCTTAGTTTTATGATAATTCTAATAAAACATTAAAATTAAACCTAATTTTCGTATACGAAACTCCATTTCCAATTTATATGTGAATCACATTAAATGACAGTTAATAACTAAAAAATGAATTAATGTGAAAGATTTATTGCATACTATATACCTTTAAAAAAACAATCCAGACAGTGGTTACAGTGATCACAGTTACATTCTTTAAAAAGAAAAACATACGAATATCTTGCTGAACAGCCAGTTTTGCGGAAAGTCAATCAAAGAAATGCTCGCATTTATTCAGTCCATTAAACACTTCATCAGGGACATTTTCCACGAATTGAAGTACACGAAATATTGTTTCAAACACCAAAAATTCGGGAGATTTTATTCTAAAGTGGAATAAAATCTCCCAATATATCGTGAAAAAAATTTCGATATATAGAGATTTTTTCGATATATAGAAACAGTTTTTCTATGTAATGAACATGGAGATTTGCTAAGAGTTCGATATATAGAAAATTTCGATATAGAGAAGTTCGATATATGGAGGTTCGACTGTATGTATATATATATTTATATATATATATATATATATATATATATATATATATATATATATATATATATATATATATATATATATGTATGTATGTACGTATATATATATATTACGGTAAATGTGATTAATCCAGTGATTATATATAATTGCCGGTTATTATACATAGTCACCATGAAATTTGGTAAATATGATAAATAATTGAAAATTTATCAAATTGACTGGTTTGTTTGCGTAATTCCCAACTCGTAATGATAAATATGATAAAAGTCCATAACTTTACCAAAATTTGTTCAGTTTGTGCAGCTGCTTGGCTTCTATTAACCCTTTGGGGGGCGCTATGCCAAAAATGAATTTTATTTTAGAAAAAACTCGCTAAATGTAATTATTCAAGCCTACAAACATATAATTTGCAGCTAAAAAAAATATACGGTTGCAGGGGAATGGGGGGGAGGTGTCATACTGGGACTGACACCGCACATCTAGCAACCATGTTTTGACGCAACTCTACAAATACTGTATTTTAAAAGAAAACACATTTTATATTATAAAATACACATGATAAACTTGTTTTTTATTCATATATAATAAATTTCTCTGACCTTGCATGGAATCTTCATTTTTAATTTATTTATTTATATTATTATTATTAAAACTTGCATTTTTTCTAAATATGAATATTTATATATACACTTTTATGAATATAATTTCTTTAATATTCTAATAATAAAAACATGTAATATATTTTTTGACAATATTATAGACCCATACGAACACTTTTTCTTGAATAATATTAAAAATAATAATAATAAAATATCAATATATCATTTTCTATGAAATTTTTCAATGCAAGTAGTGGGACCTTTTTGATGCATGCGTGTAAACAATAATAGAATCCAAATACGAAAGAGTTTCGAAAAACTCTCTTTCTAACCTTTTGATCCTTTATTTACGATTGAAACCACCCCTGCTCTCAACAAACCAAATTTATTACTTCCAGTAAACAAGAACGCAGTCGGTGAGGCTATTAGGAGAAGTGTTGACATGTTTGTCAAAATGCAAACACGTAGACGGGCGGTGTCAGTGTCATTCTGACACCTTAAACAGTAGCTGTTTTGAAGGCATTTTTAATAAATAAAACAGATATTTAGCGAATATAGACGTACATTAACATGGATCATACCCCAAAAAAAGGATGTGGACTGTAAAAACCATTGTTTAGTGAAATAAATTAGAGATAATTTCCTTCAGACTGAAACAATATGTCCGCTAAAATTTTTTTCGTATGAAGAAAATGCTTCTGAAATGTAGTGCTGCCATCTATTGGCGACTGAAAGAGTGAAAGAACACCATGGCATTTAATTGTATTATTTATTAGCGATATTTTGCTTTAGAAATTTTTTTAAAAAGGTGACATATTGACACTGACACTGCCCCTGAAAGGGTTAACATGTGACAACCACGTGATTTCAGTAGTAGTTCTAATCTCGTGATGGCTAGATGTTTTTTAGCTACCCTTTCGTATATTATAAAATTTTGAAAAATGGCTGGTATGCTTGAGCGTTTTAATTGCAAGTTAGTTAATATTATGCATACTAAGAAAGCAAACAGTGGTTTTCTGACGAAAGAAAGATATGACTTGTTGAAAAAAGTGAATAATAGTAAAAACCAATGTAGTGGTGGAAGAAATGGAAGATTATCAAAGACTAAAAAGATACAATGTCATGAAAGTAGACAATATTGAAAAACTTATCTTTCCCGTAAGTAAAGACAGCTCCAATGTTAGATTTTACGTGGGCTTTGAAGAATTTTTACCATATTTCGTGAGGCACACTTATCAATATGCCATGGTGGTAAAAACAGGATGTAAAAGAACTTCAAATAAAATACTAAAACATTACTACCGAAGAAATGATGATTTATTTTAATTTGTGTGAAAGTTGTCAAAAAAATCCAAGGTACCCAAGAAAGGACTTGTTGTTAGGCCAATGGTTTTTCAAGAGATGAACTCAAGATGCCAGATAGACCTAATTGACATGCAGTCGCAACCAGATAAGTTTATATTTGTCTATCAAGACCACTTGACATAGTTCATACAGTTGCGTGCCCTAAAAAGCAAACGGACAGAAAAGGTGCATATCACCCAATTGATATTTTTACTATATTTGGAGCCCCCAGTGTACTGCAAAGTGACAATAGCCATGAGTTTAGTAACAAAATCGTAGAAGAAGCTTGTGCAATGTGGCTGGATCTGAAAATTGTGCACGGAAAACCTAGGCACAGCCAGACTCAGAGTTTAGTCGAGCGTGCAAACCAGGATATTGAAAATATGCTAAGTTCTTGGTTAGAAAGCAATCAAACTAGTAAATGGTCTGAAGGGTTACGCTTTGAAAAATTGAGCATTTCATGAAGGCATCAAGTGAACTTCTTATGAAGCAATGTTTGGGTGCCTGTAAAATTAGGCTTGAAAACATCTTCTTTCCCGAATGACTATCGAACATCTGAGAACTGAAGAAGAGCTTCAGGCTTTAATCGAGACAGTTAATAATGCTTCCGAAAACACCAATAGCAAAACAGAAGATGATTCTGATATGGACAATAGCGATCTATCGCAAGATGACCCTCCACCTGAAGTTAATTTTGAGACTCAGAAAGAGGATGAAGCAGTGGTTCCTTTAATCCAGACAAATATTTCAAGCAGGCAAGAACAAGTAAGAAAATATAGAATGAGTGCTAAAGAAGGTTTAGAATCACAGGCAAAGAAAATGTTGAAAGTTTCAAATCTTAAATTTCCTTCTGGTAAAGTTGGTGACACAGTGAAACTATGAGTACCAGATGTTGACAGAGCAAGAAGTGATCCACGAAATTTATCAGCGGTGGTATTAGAATTTCAAAATGAAGAGTTTTATCAGTTAGGAACAAACCAAGGATGACTTTCACAGTTGTATACCAGAAATCAGTTCACAATTTGTGAAGAAAGATTTATTTTGCTTGACAATTTACCAGATCTAGCATTATCACTTCGAGAATGAGTTAGAAAATCATCTCTTTCTGGAGGTCAGGGATATCAGAGATGTGTTTGCAAGGGACAATGCAAGTCTGATAAGTGCAAATCTAAAAAATCTGGCAAACTTTGTAATTCTAAATGTCATAAGTCTAATATGTCTAAATAAGTAACCTTAAAATGTTTAGTAATTTGTAGAAGTAGCATTTAATGCTATTTGGAAGAAAAAAATTTTCTCTAGTATATGGGATTAGTTTGTTTTTATATGTAACTTTTGTATAAGTTCAAAATAAATTTATGTCTTTTATTTGACAACACTTGTCAGTCCCTTATTCAAATTTCCTTCAGGCTACATCCATGTGACTTAAAATAACTATTTATTGACTTTTTAATTGAAAATTATAAAATATTGTTATTCGCGGCCTCTCACGTCATAGTGTCCAGCGAAAAAATGTCCTTCTGACTAGTAACTATTCAAAAAATTGCACTGTATTCTACTGGTTCAATCAGTCATAATATTTATTAATTTGCCATTAGGAGTTTGGAATTATGTAAACAAACCGGTTAATTTGACAAATTTTCATTTATTTATCATATTTACCGGCATTAATGGTGATTATGTATAATTGCCAGTTATTATATATAATCACCAGTTTATTACTTTTTCCATAACATATATATATATATATATATTCATTCTTGGGCCCGTATTCTTGGGATATATGCTATCCCAAACCGTAAGGGAAAGGTTAATTCTACAATGCAAGCCTTTTTCTTTCATCATTTAAAAATAGCAGTTTTTAATCTTAAAAGTAGAAAAAATATACTAGCATATAAACAATACTACCTATTTCTAGAGGGAAAGATTATTAAATAATAAATGTTTACACCTCCTATTCTTGTAGGAATTTAGGATATGTTGAGGTGAGCTATTATAACAATAGAATTTTATGTTTGACAGGCATTAACTGAATAACTGAGGAATATTTAAGAAGCTTAATAATTTATGCTACTTTTAATTGATTTCCCTCCTTTCATATAAATTTAAATGTCAAAAGCTTCGTTTAAAAACCTACATAACTCAGAGCCATCACAATTTCATTACCTTTTAATTAAAAAATAACAGAATTTAGTTTGAGGAAAACCAAGCAACTATATTTTTACTTTGTTTATGAAATTCTTTTTATCTTACAACACATAAAATAATTTAGAAAAACATTTTTTGAAACTGCTAAATAATAGAATAATTACCCCTTTCCCTAGAAATCTCATGATTGGAATAACATTCTCATTAGCCATACTTTGGATGATTCTAGGTGTTGCATATAATGAGCCTAAACATGCAGACATGGCAGATATATAAAGACCAGCTAGAAAAAGAACACCAATTGCAGAAACCTGAAAATAAATTATAAACAAAACAATGATATAAATACTATTTCAGAAACATGGTGAATGCATACATAATTACATACAGCAATCAGTTTCACTTATAAATTGAACAAAACTGACTAGACAGATTTTTTTATAAAAACACCATGTTAAATAAACATGGACCTAAGATACTTTTTACATGTTTTAAAAAAGCAAAAGTCATTGAAACAGATTTTGTACTAACAATAAATTTCTGGTATATTAAATAAAAATTTTACAATTATTTTTCCTACAATCAATTTTGACTGACTTTTATTTATAAATTTTTGTATGAATTCCAGCTAAGACAAATATACTTAATAGTAAAGTTAGAACACATTTTGATACCATAACCAACAATTCAAAGGAATGTCAAAACAAAATTTTAATAAAAATTTTTTTCTTTGCTTATATAAAATGTAAAAAACCTCAATTGTCATACATTTACTTAATATAAAAAAAAATTGAAATTAAATGTACATGTATCTATGAACAAAGTAGAAAATTTTAAATATATATATATCATTCAAATTACACTTTGAAATAATATACCGGAAATTTTCTGGAGAAATATACAGTAAAATATGTCATTTTAGATACGTATTATAACATATAAATATTATCTTACATTTAGAACTTGTGTGAAATTCTTTTCAAGATAAACCCCCAATAATAAGAAACAGTGCTTATATCAAGAAATGCACAAAAGCCAAGACTAATAATTAAAATTTGCCTTAAAGATTTTAACGATGTATTGAAATTAAAGTCTCAATTGATTTATTCAAAACATTGCGCAGATGAAAATGTCTAATATAGCCCCCTTCCCCCATTAAACAAGGTTTTTTTTTAAATTTTACAAAAACTGACAAAATTTTCAAAATAACCCACCCCTATTAAAAGTTACTAAACTCATGCAAATTATATAAACACGTATAAATGAATGAAACATTATAAATGTTTAAACGTAACACAAAAATTACTTTTTCAGCAATCATATAGTCAGTCTGCAAGGCCCAGCGTCGGCATGTCGCTCCCAAGCCCACAACAAATATCATATAAATGAAAAAACTGCAAAAGTAAAAAGTATTTTAATGAAATAATCATCATGCACACTATTTATTCAATACTGCTTAACAGACAGAGTCAGTCAGAAATAATGTTAGTAAATAAAAGTAGAGAACTGAAGTAGTTTATCAGACAAAAGAGAAAAGAAAACATGATAGCCTATATTTCACATTTTATTGAGAGAAAAAAAGTGGGATTTCTCAAGCTCTACAATATAGTGTTAAAAAAAAGAAAAAGAAAGAAAGAAATTTTTTAAAAAGAGAAAAATTACTAAAACTATTTCAACATACTACTGTTAAACCTATTATGTACTTAGATTATAAGTACATAATGGGTTTAACAGTAGTTTAAAAAACATTGTTAAAATTATCAAAAATAATATGAGTATACAGTATTGTACAAAGTGATAAAACATGACATTGCAATACAATATACTGAAACAAATATATACAACAAAAATATATACAACAAATATATACTCAATATATAGTCAAACTTCAGCATTAATGGATTTGATTATTTATAAGTTTGTCTTTAAAAATACTAAAAGAATTAATAATATTCTTTGGAATTATGCAATTTAATACTAAATTAAAGTTATTAAAATTTATTAAACACACTGCTTTACTAACCTGTACAGTACTGTATGTAACTCTTTATTATAAATTTTAATTCTGTGTATGAACTGCATATCATACCCTGGGTGCACTGAACTGCTACTCTAAGAGTGTGCATTAGCCTAAACGAGTGATACTCAATCTGTAGCGTGTGAACATCATGTGAGACATTCTTGAACTAAATGATTATGGACATTCAGTTATCAAATACATCCAGAAAACAGTAATAATATTAAAAGATTTATTAAGATATATAAATTAGATACAATCATTATATGAGGATATTAGGAACAATAGTTTCTCATGTATAAAGAATAATTTTCAATTTGTCAAATCTCTTTTCCTTAAACTAATTTTCTTGATTATGAAACTTAATAAAACTAATTTGATAACTAATATTAAGTCATGTTTCACGAGAACACCATAAATTGTAGCAAAATCATTTGGCTGTTACAGATGTTAATAAGAACACACAGCAACAAAAGAAAATACATATGATTCAGTGATTCTGAATCATTTTAGATCTACTCTTCCATTTTGATCATGTATGACATACCTGGAATCTAAGGAACAAAATAGCGAGTATATAAATAAAATACAATGTAGTCATTAAATTACACCTCTACTTTATAAAGAAATTATAATTAAAATACCTGGTACCAACAGAGGCTAAAGTACCAACAGGTATATCTCTGGATGGATTATGCAAATCACCACTCATATTTATTCCAGCAAGTATTCCAGTCATAGCAGGAAAAAACACTCCAAAAACAGTAAACCAGTTCTCATGGTCTGTATAATCTGGTCCAGTGTTGTTCTTAAGATTTGCTAAGTCATAGCCAATAACTCCATGGGCTGTTTAAGAAAATGAGTTATTACAAACATATAATCACTCAATAAACTATTTGATTACATATATTGTTAATAAATTATTTGATAACATATAAACCAATATGCATTTGACTTCTACAGTACTAAAGTAATGATAATTGTAATAATTAATGATAATTATAATGATTAAAACCATCAATTTCTCCAAAATAAAATTGGGCTTAATTTTTGTTAAGCCATTAATTAGTAATAATGATAAAAATTATAACAATTAAAAAAATTTACAATTAACACTTAAAATCTCTTTCAAATTTATGTTGTAAACATTATAAGGAGCTTTTCCAATGATGGCAGTGCTTATGCATTTTTTTTCTTTTATTTCATTTTGTACAAATAGCAGCATAAAAGAGTAGTATTTGCTTCACTGGAAACTGTTACAAAAGCAGGTATAACTGCATGACCATTAAAATTATACAATATGAAATTGTGTTGTGTACAGTTTGTTAGGCAGTTCAACCAAGTTGAAGATGGGCATAATTTTTTAATTATTATGATTAAGTAGTAACACCATTACACTCCATATGCACCCAGAATTGCCTTCAAAAATTTTTGAGGAGGCAGATTGGAGGAGGTATTTTATTCAACATAAAATAAAATATGTTGTTTAAAACAGCATATAAAAAAATATGTTTTATATTATCAATATTAAATGTTGAGAAAAAAGCATCTATCTTCTATTTCTAGCTCCTAATTTCTGCAATCAATGAAAATATGCATAATTTACAAGACTTGTAAAGTAGAGAATACACTCTTTGCTAAGTTTCATTATGTTATAAATAGCAGCTATTTTTCACCTAAATATTTTAAAATAAGAGGTTGCATATATTGATGTATATATTGATAAACATTCAAAAAGATTTGTCAAACCAGTGCTTTTAGTACAACAAGAGGTTTAAAATAGTAAAGATAATATTATTTTAATAAAATGAAAGCATTTAATATTGAATACATGCAATTTTATAAGTTTGAAAGTATGAAATAGGATGTGCTATAAATGTTTTTATTATTCTTCAGATACCAAACAAAATTTTTTAAGGTTTCAATTGCTTAAAACTATAAAAACTACAAATAAAAGTTATGGGAGGACTGAAAACATTTACCACCATAAACAAAAGTATAAACATAAAATATTAAAACTTACAGATGTCAACTTGAATAAAAGTTCCTACAGCTAAATCCAGAGCTGCTAAAAGTAAAATAATTAGCAGTCCAAATTGAAGCCGTATTACCCATTTAACTCCAGCTAGATTTATGCCTGAAAATATATACAATCAATACACATTTTTAAAAAAATTTCTTCAGTCTATAAAATAACATAAACAGTATGAAAATTTAGCTCAAGTAAATTTTATTCTGAAAAGAAAAAATTAAATAACTATAAATATTAAAAATTTATAAAGTTTTAATAATTAGATAAGTTATAAAATTTGCAAACACAAATAGAAAGAAACATTTACACACATAAGCAGATAGAAATAACTTAGAATAATAAAGAAACAATATACTATCACTGAATTTCATTATAATTCAGCATGAATTTAATAAAAACTGTATAACCCAAATTGTACTATTCAGTAGTGACATATGACTATAATAGAATTGTTCATTTTCCCTTTTCTTAAAATGAGATTTTTTATTTCATCAATAATCACAGCTTATAGCCCTCTTTTTGGATTAAAGAAAAAAAAAATGTTTTTATTGGATTTTCATGGATTATTAAAAAATTAATTAAAGATTGCAATACTATTCTTTGTTAAAAAATAAGTAAAATGCCTTTATCCATACATATTTCTTGTAGTGCATAACTGAAAATTTACTAATGCAAAAGAAATTTGAAAAGTATCTTATTTAAGTTTGCAAAACCTTCGGCAGTTTCCTTTAGTGCATCCTGTTCAATGCATTATTTAGGAAGCACAAATAGAAGGAAAAATACCTGTTACTTAGATAACGTATATTAGATAACGATAATGTATATCTGTGAACTGAAAAAAAAAATATAATAATACAATTGTCATATATTTCTTTTACATTTTGAAAACCAAAGCAATATAAGCAAATTAAATTTTTTTATTATGAAAAATATTTTATATACATGGAACATCATTTCTCTCACCTAATAATAAAATTATTACTCCCATTGCAATAGCTCGAATAGCCCAAGCATTAGTAATTGCCAAAATTTGAGAAAATGATTCAGCAAACCCCATTACATGAAGAGCACAGCTAACGGACTAAAAAAAAAGCAATGAAAAAATAGTTAATATGATGAAATGATAGTTTTTAAATGAGAAAAATCAAAGAGGGTGAAAAAAATATATTCTTTTGCATCTAATATTTATAAAGAGAATTAATGGTATAAAATATGTGAAAGACAAAAAACAGATTTTACTTAAACATAAAATTGAAACTACAGATATATTGAACACATTTTATTTTTGTTAGTTCTTATTTCTAATTATCTCTGAAAAAATAATATGCATATAATTTGATTTAAAATTCAGTTATTTGTAGGAAAGAATACACGGCTTAAGATATGCTTTTCTAATTATGATATATGACATAATATATTTGCATGAAAAGGTATTTCTAATAACTTTTTTTTAAAGGAACCACCAACTTAAATACAGAAAGATATATAAATGTCTCATTGTATATAAATATATTTATAGTGGAACCTCGATCAATTGTTCCCCGAATCATCGTTTTCCTGTATGTGTTGTTTATTTCCTCCAGTCCCGACAATAATATTTCTTTGTTATGTTCCTGCATCCATAGTTTTCCTTCATGTATTGTTCAGTGCAATCAGTCCCTTGAAAAACAATAGATCAAGGTTCCACTGTACAGACACACACATATATATAAATATATATATATTTATATTTACTTATATTTATTAAAGTTTAGCACTAAAATACCATTCCAAATAGAATGGCTTTTTCTTCAAGTTCAACAATTAAAAAAAAAAGAAATTTAATAACTGTTTCATATTCATGCATTACAAAAAGGAGAACTTGTATATTAGATTTTACTTCTAGTTCACATTAAAATATTGCTATATAAAATGTTAAAATGAATTTAAAATTTAGATCTTACCTGACCAAAACAGTATATCAAACTAATTGCACCTCCAGTACGTGCCCCGAAAATATGAGATAATAGAAAATGAACTCCTCCACTTTCTAGATGACATCTTTCACAAATTCCTATACCTGACATTACTGTCATTGCTCCAATAAGGACAGTTAAGCATACTATACCAACAGACTGTGCAACACCAGCATTTCCCTGCAATTATAGTAATAAAAAGTTAAATGGAAACATTTATTTTGAAAGAAAAAAAAATGGACCAGTTTATTAATATAATACAGAGCTTGAATTCTGCTTATTCCTCAATGTTTCAAGACAAATTTTAAATGTACAGTAATAACATAAAGTAGTATCTAACAGCAGAAATATATGACAAGTAATAAAAGATGTCAGTATTAAAGAAAGCTATACTTTTTTCTAAGAAAGATAGTAACTATACACATACAGAATCTACAAGATTATCTTTATAATGCAGCAGGTCAAAGAGTACTGCTCATGTTCAACTTTTATGAATAATTACTAGTAATGATACATCTCATGTAAATTAAACTAAACACAGTTCACAATATCTTTTTCCTCCAATTGAAATGGGAGAATCTCTGTTCACAATGATCCTCACAACACTTGAATTACTCGCATTAAAACTCCACAGAAAAGAAGTTACGAGAGCTCTGTTAATAAATGATCACATTTGTTCACAGAAATTTTTAGATTAACTCATAATACACATAACAAGGACAATGAGATCTCGTAAAAGAGTGCCCTCTGGTGATCACAGTAAACCATAGCAATCTCATTGCTAAAAATATTTTCTTTTTTAATTTTTCCATTTTTTAATTACTAATTGTCCTTTATCCCCAAAAATAATATTATTTGTTATTAATGTATTTGGGATGAAAAGCAAATTAAATATTTATGTAAATATAAACATGGCACATTTTTATTTAAATCTTTTTTTGTCATATAATTAACATATATCAATGAATAAATTTATAGTTTCAAGAATGGCTTCTTAAAATAAGCTAAAGACTGAAATTCTGTATTTTTTCTGATGATGCAACATTACCTTAAGTCATCAGATGACAAAATATCTCTGCTGTTGTGTAAAACAGCATAAATAATCAGTTTTTACTTTATGAATAAGGGGAGGAGTGTGAATAATGATAAAAACAATACATTTTCATCAATTGCATTTTCTTCCATAGATGGCAGTTAGTTATGATGTTTCTTTATCTGTGTGTCTGCTATATGGTTATACATGAATTTGCCAACTTTATTAGATAGTAAAAAATAAACTTTATGTGTTTAGCACATTACTAACCACAGAAAATAAGCATCAAGTCTGCCTTTTTGAGTCAAATGGATAGGGGGAAAAAAAAAGACTAAATATTATGTAACCTTCTATTTTACAGTTATAAAAATTTTATTAAATAATTTTTACAGAGGTATACTTACAACAATCCATCCAACTCTCAAGAATATTATCACACTGAAAAGATTTATCATACATGATGTAAAAACTCCATCCCACACACCAAATAACACAGGTTCTAACAAAAAAAAGTTTGTTTTCCACCAGGGTTTATTACTAGCTAACTAAAAAGAAAAAGACAAAAATTTGGCAAATTAAAACAGCAACTCATAATTAATTCAAAGATATAAACTACAGCTTTAGTATATGATTTATACTAATGGTTATTCATTTAAATGCATTAAATTTAAAATTAAACTGAATATTAAAAATGCACAGAGCAACTGTTTTACAGTCAAACTTACTTAAGTAAGATCATAACATATGAATAAGAACAGTTTTCTAACAAACATATATTATTAAAACTTTCATAATACTGTATTAAAACTTTCTAACTGTCACGAATATGATTTGGTTTAGAACACTTTTTTCAAAGCATGTCAGAAAACTGCAGATTAAATTAAAATACAATAAGAAAACATATGCACTTACATTGTCTTAAAAGTCCTTCAGTTGATGTCAACACAGTGGCGAAGCGAGGAGGGGACAAGGGGGATCTACCATGCCCCGGGCACCACTTGCAGAGGGGCAATAATATAGGGTCTATATATTATATTACTATATGTTTTTTTGGGGGGGGAGGGTGCCAAAAAGGTATTGTGCACCGGGTGCCAGCTATGCTCGCTATGTCACTGTGTCAACATAATATTAAATATGTTATGTTTAAAAAAAATTATAGCAATTTAGTTGCCCTGAAAAGACACAATACTAATGGAATAAACTATGAAATAGCATTTCAGAACCATCAAAATACAATTTTTAAAAATTTATAATACGTTGTACAAATAAAAGACAATTAGCATAATAATTTAGAAATTGTTTCAGAGGCAAATCAGGCACCAGATGCATATGTAAATTTTAGCATTTCTCAAATCCATTTTTATTTTCAACTAAAAAATACTAGCATTTAAGGGGAGAGCTACCTAGAGGCAGTTACCTAAAAATCTCAACCATGAATTTAATCCTCAGTGTTTGTGGCATGCTTATAAGAAAGTAACTTGACAATAGTGTTTACTGAAAATATTATAAAAAGACTATGAAATTCTTTACCTGATCCTCATGAAATAGATCTTTTGCCTCTTTATCATGGAAATGTGAACTTCCTTCACCTTCAGACCAATTTCCCAAGAGAGCACCTTTCTCTGTTGATGGTTCATTACTAAGCCCATATCGTTCCCAGTCAATTGGCTTATTTGTGAGACTAGAAGCATCCTTGTCAGTTGTCATGATATAAAGTAGTGCAAAGTCAAAAGCTACAAGAAAAACTTTACTTATATCTTTGCTGGTAATTTTAATCCTACTTGCTTACATTCTAGCAAACTACACATTTCTATACAGATTAAAATCACTGTTACAACAATAAATTGATTTAAACAAAGGACTGATAGTTAAAAAGATAATTCAAGAAGAAAATTTACCTTAAATTCCCTTTCCAAAACATAGAATTTAACATATACATATATATATGATAAAAAAAAAATTCATTTCTTTACTCACACATATAACATCATAAAAATAAGAACAGTTTTTTGCAATGATTTGATATTAAACCTTAATTTATTTAACATCATCTACTATTCAACTTTGCATCATAACAGCCACAGGCAACAGAATTTGGGAACAGGAAACTATTCCTTAATATATCTTATTTTACTAAAAAAAACTTATACATGCATTTTTTTTATCAGGTATAAACTCAAATCTGCTATTGGTATGTAGTTCTTAATACGGTTTACAGAATTGTATTAAGAACTACATACATCTTTTAAAGTTCACTTTTAATTAATGAAAAAGTTATAAAAAAGATACAAATACAAAAACAAAAGGATAGGAGTAGTGTATTCTTTAATGCTATTAAAATATATATTTAAAACAAATGAAATAGTTTTGACTGATATTAGTCATGAATTATATATTGTTTCATTATATAACCCAAGGGAAAAATAACACAAGATAATCCTTAATGCTAACATTCACATCCTCATAATCATATTCATAATATCTATGATTAACAAGTTTCTAGTCTGTTTCATATAATTACTCTGTTTTTTTCTTGAATTAAAATAGTGTGAAAATTTACCTGACCATCTTATATAGTCTAGCCATATGAAAGTATAGTCTCAGTTTACAAGTTTAAAATTTTAATTTACTGCCTACCTGAATGTATAAATAAAAATTATTTCATTTCAGCTTATTATTATTTTTTTTAAGTGGAAAAAAAATTACATTTACAAAAAATAACTGCAGAATATGAATCTACAAATATGATTAAAATATTCCTTTCAAATGAGTGATTTTAAAAACTGTTTTTGATTACATATTAGATCCGATAATCTTGTTTAGATAAAATATATAATGCATCCCTACAAATTAAAAAAAAATTATTTATGAGTACAGATTGATTAACGCTAATAAAGCACTAATACAATAGGAGAAAGTCTAAATATGGGTCAAGAATCAACTTTACCCTTTCTTAATTCGGCATGATGACAATGACGTAAAATATGGAATGTGGATATAAAATTGGAAAAATCTGTGGCGAACTTTCCATTGAGTTAAATGTCATGATCACGTTATATCAAAGACCATATGTTAAAATACTGAAGAACAAATCGGGTACAAACAGACAATTTATCAATAGTTTCAACTATTAAACCAAGCAACATATTCAAATAATTTAGAGCCAAGAAGTTCGTGATGTTGACGACATATAAATTAAATTAAAACATAATCATGAAGTAAAATATGTTACGTAAAATGTACTCCCAACCCACGACTGAAATTAACAAACAGTTGCGAACTAAAAATTGATTTGTTTATTTGACAACTTCCGGACATTTAAGTATATAGGTCAGTTCAAAACAACAAGTTTTAATTTAATTTTTTTTTTAATTTTCAAATAAGTTTCCACTTTTATAATCAAATAATTTGTTAAACTTATAAAATAACACGCCAGTCATAAGAAAACTCTTTAGTAGACAACGTGATGAAATTGTCAAATAAGTCACCTGTTACATTTGATCGGACAATGAACCATATGGGCAACTACAGCTGTCTTCCATGCTTACAGGTGTGTTTGTGCTATTGAACTTAATGAAAGGAAAACTAGAAAAAAATTCAACCAAAACATTTGAGCATATAATCCGGAATGATGCTTTGTGAGAGGAGTAATGTCTAATGAAACTAAACTGTTCCACACTTGAAAGGATTTTTTGAGGTCTGTATTTTGTGTCCATGGTTAAAGAAGGCCTTCATAAACGAAAGAGAAACGACTATTTTTTTTATTTTGAGGGACTGCTATCAAAGTTATTTTATTAATTACACAGCACTTTTAGGTTTGCCATGAAATTAAGATGTGATTAAAATAAAAATTAATTTTTGATATGGGGTTTTCATGCAACTTTGTAATCTCGAATCTATAAAGAGAAAATACGATTATTAATAAATAAATAAAATAAAGGCCATTAAATTAATCTGTGAACATCCCTTTCTAGTTTATTTCTTCAGGTGCCAATATTAACCAGGTACCAGTTACATCAAGAGTCGACGTTCGACGGTGCATGAGCAACACTTCTCAGCGGAGAGAAGGTGTTGGCATGAGTCATTTCCAATGAGAACATGTCGTAACATGTGATTCCTATTATGTGAATTTAAAATAAAGCTGCTCAAATACCCTTTCTTTAACTAAAAAAACCAAAGATCTAACTTGTTCTAAAACACTGCGTTACACATGGCGATACTCTCGGAACGTTATATAACATGCCGAGTCGATAAAATATGTAGAATAATGCTTTGACGCTGTTCGAATTCTTTAATGAAATCATCTTCAAGGTTATTAAATGACATCAAAAATTTTGCCATATCATTGAATGTTGGGAATCGGTCTTTCCTGATCAATATTTTAAATTAATCTAGATGACCAAAAAGTACGAAAAATTTAGATTTTTTTTTTTTTGAAATTTCCAAAATATGAAAATTTCGGTAACACGTGAAAAATTCGGAAAGTGGCATTTGTATACAGGGAAAAGAAACTATATACACTACATCGGTGGACTGCAAAGTGCAATGCGTTCCCAGTGAATTTCCACGAGCTTATCGTGTTTACTTCTTTGCACATTAAGAAGACATTTTTTTGTAATTAAGAAAAAACATAAGAAATTTCTGTACAACATGTGATTGGAGTTAACTTTTAATTATTCCTATGATATTAATCATTCAATTAGAATAGCTTTCCGTTAAAATTCCTAAGCAAAACTGTGTGTTATTGAAATTTACAAATGATTTTCCATGACAATTGAACATAATTATCTTTTTCTATTTAGCCATAATTTCTCCCTCTGTGTATTAAACTCATTTTAGGTTTACAAAAAATTTACTAAAGAATATTTTTTAGAGATCTGCACGAACACACACAAATTATTCAGGGGGGGGGGGGGAATTTGTCCAGTTCTTCAGTGTTATTAAAACTTAAATGTTCAGTTCATTTTTAAAATTTTGTTGTGTCAGATTTCAGTAAGTGTACGCTGTAATTAATAATTTAAAAGAATTCTTTGTATGAATTTATAGCTTTCCCCTATATCACATAGGCGTAGCGTCGGGGGGGGGGGGGCACGTGCCCCCCAACATAACTTGAAATAAGTTAAAAAATAATATAAGTACAGTTAAAATCAGAAAATTGTAGAAAACTTTTAAAATGTTGTTTTTTTACCGCCTTTTTAAACTGTGAAACTGAAGATTCCGATTATGTCTTTAGCCAGGTTTTAACAATGATATGATCCATAGCAAAAATTTGATGCTATATTTTTTTCCTCATTTTATTTATATTATTTTATTTTCCTCATTGTATAACTTTAGAATACTACTCAAACATCAATTCTATTGTTATTCAATTTCAAAAAATCATAATATTTCATATTTTAAGGACCGTCCGGCAGTCAATGCGCAGAGGAGGACCCTAACTGAATATAGTTCGTGCTAGGGATGGGATATTGATATCGATATTATCGAAATATCGATATTTTCCCTTCGATATTAAGTATTATAATATCGATATTTGATTTCTGATTATATCGGGATGTCGATATTATATTCCCGATAATATCGATTAAACATTTTCAAAAGAGTTTATTTGAAATAATTATAATTTATAAAAATTTGGATTGAAAAATCTCAAAACCAAACGGATAAAATAAATGAGATTCAAAAAAATTATACAGAAAAATTGTAAAATTAATCAATGAGGGTCTATATTCAACTGTTGAAACAAATGGATAAAAAAAACTATAATACAATGTTAAATAAAAGTTATAGGCCATGAAGTTTTCTTCCTGATAGTTTAATCTTAAAAGTCTTTTTCATCAGATTTACTACATGTGTAGATGTTTACTCCCTAAGACAAACATCTTTTGAAGCTTTTGGTTCATGTTGTTTTGAGTTGGAGATTTTTAAATTTAAAGGATAAAACTTTTTTGATTTTAAATAAAATTCTCTAATGACTTCCTGGAGAGAGAGAGTCTCTTTATCGCTCTCCTTGAGCGCTGGGAGGGAATGACTATCATTGGCCGACGTAGGCGTGACCTGGTGGTCATTCGCCAAATTATCAGACACTCTGCCGGGGGTCGTAACATCGCAGACACTACAGATCTATAACTTTTATTCAGTAAGAATTATACAGAGGCTGTTCGCACATTTTTTAGACGATTTTGGTAAGCGGTAATAAAAATTCGTTTGCTGCAAAAGAAATAATTGCAATTGAACTATGTTTTTAAAAGTCAAAATTATTGTCTGCGGCTTGAAAGTTTTGTTTTTATTCAAAATGGCGTTTTTAACAAAGCAGTGGTTCGAAGGCTACATTTATGCTCTTTCCGAAGAGAAATATGCATACTCCGTTATCCAAAAACGATGTGAGAGTCATGGTTTTGTGATATCTAAAGCGTCGATAGGTAATATCGTCAACAAGAAAGGAAAAAAACATCAAATTGGAGCCTCAAGTGGGACAAAAATTCCAAACAAGTATCCAAGGAAAAAACGGACATCTTCGACTATTGCAAAGGTACGTTGTTTAATGTCAAAAGAAAATCCCCCTAGTCAAAGGACAGCTGCAAAATCATTAAAATGCTCGGTGTCCACTGTAAACAAAATGATAAACGTTGATTTAAATCTTAAGGAAGCGAAAAAACGCAATGTGCATCGTCTTCTTCCAAATCATATCGCTGAACGCAGGACACGCTGCAGAATTCTATATGAGAAACACTTATCCAAAGAAAAATGGAAAACAATTGTCACAATAGATGAATCATGGGTGTATTTAAATGATTGCAACAAAAAAAGAGCCATTTATTATCATAAAAGGGGAGAAAAAATTAAGTACATGGTTCAAAGAATCGAAAGAAAGGTTTTCTAAGGGATTCATGATTGTTGCTGGTTTTTCTTATAATAGCAAGTTAAAAATAAAGAGAGTGGAAAAAAATGTCAAGATTAACTCCAAATACTATCAGGAATATATTTTATCGCCAATTTTTCTGAATGAAATACCATCGCTTTACCCATAGTGCCATCAATCTGTGAGACTCCATCAGGACAAAGCTAGCAGTCACACATCAAAATCCACTGTAAATTTCCTAAAAGAAATGGAACAAAAAACTGGTATCAAGGCCATACCCTTCACTGAGATCCCTACTAAATCTCCCGATGTATCACCTATGGATTTTTGTGCTTTCGGACTTTTAAAATCTGCATTAACCAAACGTCGTCCCAAAACCCTTACAGGACTCTGGAAAGCTGTTCAGGAGGAATGGGATAGAATACCTCTTCTGACACTTCAAAAGGCATTATTATCCTGGAAATTGCGGTGTCGAAAGATAGTTCAGAATAAGGGATGTCAAATAGAACATTTAAAACACAAGAATTTTATGTAATTTAGTTTTGTGAATACAATATACATCGTCTAAAAAATGTGTGAACAGCCTCTGTATACCACATCATCCCATCTCACTAAGGTGTTTGAAAGTCAGTTCCACTATAAAACCTGTCAGAAATTTTCATATCAATCAAGTAGTAAGGTTTGGACTCAAAAGCGGAAGTGACGTCAAGTCTTAGATTTATCGGTTTTGCGAAGCCTGTGTATACAGGACAATACTGATTTAGTGGAATTTTTGTTTATTTGGCACATGCCGGATGTGATGAGGTTTGCGCACGAAAAATGTTAAAAGAAGATTATTCTGGGAGATTTTGTCTTAGGATGAGGTCGTGTCATACCATTTGCGCTCCCGTTATGTTATTTTTGTTGCGATTTCGTTTTGAAACTCTGTGTCTGTATATACAATTAAACGTGTTTGATTTAATTAAGACTTCGTTCTTATTTGGCGAAGCAAAAGTGTCTATATTTTAATGATAATTTAAATTCGGCCATGGAGAAATTTACTCAAGTAAACAAGGTTAAATATTTTGAAATATCTTGAGTTTGGAATTTATTAGAAGTATAGAGTTGAAGACAGGTCAGAGGCGGATCCAGCCGATTTTCAAGGAGGGGGGCTTTCTTCCCCCCGAGGGGAGGGGAGGGAGATTATGGAATATCCCCTGCTCAGCGGAGGGACCGAGGGGCCTCCCCCAGAAATTTTTTTAAATATACAGTGCTTGAAAACTTCCTTTTAGGCTATTTTAAGTGCCTCAAAAGCACCTTAAAATATTACTTTAAACCAAGAAATTTGCATTCTATCCCAATGTAACATGAAAACCATGGCATTTTATTCAAATACGATACATTTGGATTTTTATTTTAATTAATAAACATCTTCGTACAGATTTATAATATATTGGTACATTTTTCATAAGTTATTGTTATGTAAATGATTTCAGACCTAATTAACTTAAATGTTACAAAATTGTCTCAAATTTTAAACTGTTGAGGACAAAGGATCATATCAGGCTATATTACGTAAAGACAGTATTTTTAAATCTAATTCAACCTATTAAAAACTTTTAATATGTTATATTTAATAAAGTAAATTACACTGCTCCCTTTGTCCAAGCTGAGATAATTTAACATATAAAAGAAACTGATATTTGAAAATTTTTATGTAGGTTTGAGGTGACAAAAACAAGTTTTGGCCTAAACAACAAAGTCCAACTTCCTTTTCTTCATTTTAGCAAACTTATCAACGACTTTTTTTGCATCAACTTTGTCCGCAATTCCTCTGTGAATGTTTAGCAGTGCTAATGCTACAAGTCTATCCTCTCTCATGGTTGTTCTCATCCAGTCCTTCAACCTTCGAAGGGTTGAAAAGGATCTCTCGGCAGTAGCTGTGCTAACCGGCAGAGTTGCAAAAATCTTCATCAATTCGTGTATTGCAGGATAAACCTCTTTGTCACACTTGATGAGAGTTTCAATGCCTGTTTCTGGAATTTCTTCATTTTTTGTCTTTGGTTGCTGATTTAACCATTTGTTTTGCCACAGGGCAACTTCATTGCTAAAAACAGCTCCACTATGACTTGAAATGTTCCCCACAGCAAACTGAAATCTAGAAAACAAGACCTTAGCTGATTCTCTTAGGTTTGTTGGGGACATTTTAACAACCGAAGTGGGTATCAGGATTGATAGTTCAAGGAGTTTCATAATGTCATCGGGGAATCTATCTTTGATATCTTGAAGTATCCTGTCTAATATAGGAATGTAAATTGTTACTCTGTAGAATTCCTCAAGCTCGACAATGTTGGGGTTGGATCGGTTTCTTTGCCTTTGAGCAATACGAGGCAAAGACACCTCCGTACCCATATCTTCAGCTAAACCTGTTGCTACAAGATATACATCATGGAAAAACTCTTTGCACTCTGATCATCTCTGTTCCAAGGTAGAACAAGTAGATTGAAGAGCTTCACTGGCTTCTTTTTGGTCAATGCTCTTTTTTTGGAATAGCCGGCTAAGAGGAAGAGTGATAGCTAATATGTCTGCTAGAGACGCTATGGAAACTATGAAAGAACTAGTGCTTATATTATTTAAAAGAGACAGTGCTTTGGTAGCTGCTTCGGTTTCTTTCCAAGTACTTACAACTTCAAGCCCTTCGTGAATTTTTGGAAGGCTTGAACAAAACAAATGAATACTATCGTGGCGTTCCACCCATCTTGTTTGGCAGAGCCCTATAAGCTGTCTGCCTAATTTTTTTTTAAGACAGAGTTTCTCTTTGGGCTTGCTGTAAAAAAAGAAATAACTGTTTTAATGGTGTCGACTGCACTTCTGACCTCTTGAATCTTAGAGGCCTTTGTCAGTGTCAAATTCAAAGCATGGTTTAAGCACGGGCAATGGGTGGCGTTGACAGCACAACGTTTCACAGAATTTACTGCGCCCTTTACCTCAGACATCATAGTACTACATACATCAGTGGCTATTCCTACACAGTTTTCTGGGTCCAAATTATTTTTTTTAATTAATCCAAGTACAATACTTCCTATCACTTCACCGGTCAACGAGGGTTCACTTAAATAAGTTAAGTCTTCTTCTTGTGCAAAAGCTTCAACGGGTTTTCTGGAATCCACAAAGTCCAGGAAATCTTCATAAACATTTCCTTCGTAGCAGTAGCGTGTGGAAAACGTCAATTGTGAATCATGAGCAGCATCTGTTGTTTCATCAAATAATATGCTATAGTATTTTGCAGCTTTGATTCGTTCCAATATGACATTTCGGACTTCAGTTCCGCAACAGTTGATTAATTCATTTTGAATCGTTTTACTAGAGTACATTGCATTAGCGCATGCTGACTGGAGGTGTTTGCTAAGATTCTCATCTCCTGATTCGATACGAAAACGCACCAGTTCTCTGAAATTTCCTTCGTTTTGGGTTTGAATTTCCTTTATTACGCTGCCATCATCGCGGTGGCCTCTTAGTGGAATGTTTTGTTTCCCCAGAAACAAAATACACTTAACCATGGAAGACAACATTTTTCTGTTTTCTTCTACTTGCTTGAGGCGGCCTTTATCTTGTATATTTCTTACACTAAGTTGAGGAGACTGCACTCTTACCAGAAATTCTTTACCAGCTTCGACAGCTTTCTTATGATAAAGATGGTTTTCATGTTGTATTAGACAACCTTCTTTGCCAAGCAGTTTTCGAAAATCGGTCACAGGTTTTACTACTAATTTTTGCAAATTTACCCCTCCAGCAGTCAAACTTGATAAAAATAATGGGCAATAGCGACAATAAAGCCCTTGCTGTGACTTAGAAAAGACGAGCCAAGGAAACTTTGTAAATAGTTCTAGATTAGGCCGGAGATTCCAGATCTTCCCCCCACTGCCTTTTTGTATAGATGATGGAAAGTTATATCCTTGAGGTGGATTCCAATGACGTGGCAGTATCATTTCCTTAGTAAAATCATCCAGCTTACCTGCCTTTCCGATAAATTCACCAATATCACATTCATTGGTTGATGTCGGCGGAACATCGGCACTACTAATTCTGGAGCGACTTTCAAATCTAACGGATGTTTCGGTAGCTCCCTCAAACAACACTTTTTGGGCAACTTCTGGATGGGTTTCTACATTTGAAACTGTTAAAAAAGAAACTTGATCCATTTGGCTGTCATCGTTCGATGTTGGCGTTGATTTTGTTAACCTCTTGCTAAAAAAGCTTTCTATACTGCTTTGTTTCCTTTTTGCAGTAGTTTTATCCTCCTGAAAGTAAAATTTCATTATCAAACGCCGTTTAGAAGTGTGTTAAAATCAGGTTGCAAGATTCCACCACACGAAAAAACATGTTAAAGACAAGCATTTAAACACATTGGCTGCCAGACACTAGAGTTACATTGATAGATAGTGACGTGACATTGAAGTTGATTGTACCCAGATGCAAACATACTTATTATACGAAATATGATTTAAAAATAGTAATAAAAGATAATTATGTGATACCAAAGTATTATTTAAGCCTTTCATTAAAGATTTTTTTTTAATCACGTGCCAGAGCGTGATTGGCACTGTATGTCAAATTTTTCCCCTAATGCGACATCACGCGTTGGCTCGTGGCACGTAAAAAGTGAATCAAAGTAAGAAAAATAAGGGACTACGCGTTATCTTTACTTATATAAAAGCCTAGAGTAGAAAAAGTGTAGGTAACTATTCGAGGACGGACCAAATCGGGAACATCTTAACATTGCGACGCCATTTTCTGAAATTTTTCTTGAAAAATAATACCACAAAAGTTACATATTTTGAAAGCCCTTTAAAAAATATGAAAATTCAAGTGAACACCCTAGCTCAAAACCGTTTAGTTTTTTAAATATCTTCAAATTAAAATATCCATTGAAAAGAATCATTTATTCAATTGGGTCATTCACTTGAATTTCGAATTCATTCTACTCCATGGTTTTTCATATTCCCTTTAAATAACTTCATTTTTAATGTTAATTAAATTGTGTTTCACGTTTTATTTTATTGTTGTTTACTGCTGTTTAAGTATCGTTTTCAGCAATGCTTGCTGTGTGGTGAGTCATTCACTTTTGAAACAGTTTTGGTTTAGTTTTGATTTAGTTTAGTTTTATTTTGTTGTTTACTGCTGTTTAAGTACAGTTTTCAGCAATGCCCAATGAAAATGATGAATCACCTCTTGAAACGCTGATCAACATTCCGTCATTTTTGACGGGGGTTATATAATAGTTTTTATATAAATCTGTATTACAAACAAATATACATATTACAAATGAATTTATTACAAGAAAAGGCCCTGCATTATCATCTGTATAATTCATATCACAAGATTATTTATTCAATAAAAAATAAAACATTAATTTCGAAACCACGATTATTTATAGCTAATTTCTAATCTTCAATCCATGCCAATACCAGCAGAAATATCCTACATGTAATGCCAAATGTACTTGAGAACGAACAACCAGAGGAAGATCGCGTAACTGGCATCTGAGACATCCCCACATCAAGTGCGAGCGCGTGATTGGCTCCTTAGTGATAACGCCTTGTCACGCGCTGGCGCGTGATTGGCGTGTCAATGTGTTAAAAACAATCGTACTTACCATTTTAGTGCAAGGGTAGTAGGGTACTTCGTACATAAACCATCAAACTCAACAAATGACAGTATGAAAACACACACACACGCACTTTGCAATCCTCAAACAGACCCGTTATTCAATAACCATATTACTATCATTATTTTAAGGATGAATCTCATACAGTTACAACTAATACATTTATTTCAAAATATGTATTGTCTAAAGTTTAGAATTATTGATATTAAAGATAAACTTATTTTAATGGATGAATTTGTATTAGAAAAAAAATGCAAAATACAGTTACTTCAGCATATGTTTCAAATGCAGCAAAAAATAATTTTAAATAAAAGATCCTCATTGTTACCATTTCAAGATCCTCTTTGGTTAACAGTTATTAGAATCTCAGGCAGGTCAAAAGTAGCTCCTTTGATTTTAATATCTGAAAATAGACAGCAAGACTTTAAAAAATTCATTTGTGATGAAGAAATTTGCTTAATTGATTCTAGACTAAGTGCCTAAATTAACAGGAAAAAAATGCTTTGATTAATCTTAAAAACTAATTGATATTTAGCAACATTTTATACATGTTCACATTTATCCAATACTTATGATTAAGTATTTAAAAATTAATTAAAAAAGGATGATTAAGTGCTTAAGGCATTTACACATGCAAACTTGCTTAGGAAAAGTAAAAAGTTAAGTTTTTAACAAATATTTAATTATGTCTTAAATGAAAATGATATGAATTTTATTCTTAACCTGTATTCACATTTTTTTTTCAAACAAAAAAGGGACCTTGTTTAACACATTAATATTCCCAATAGTCAGAAATCCTAATAAACTCATGGTAAGATTTGTATTTTTTGATTCTTTTAAGAATGCAGGACCATATCTTTTCAGACCATTAAGAAACTATTCTATATTTCTCCCTACCTTCTTTCAAATGCTGCCAAATTTTGAAAAATACAAATAGTATGCCATAGATATCTCCAGATTAAAATTCATGAACTTTTAAACTCTTTATCAGACCTTCATACTAATTACAGCAAACGAAATTTTAAAAAAATATATGCTACCAGAATATATTTCAACTGAAACAAGATAAACAAGAGAACTGAAACAAGAGAATTGAAGGAGAACCTCTCATTTCGTACCAAAAATAAAATTATTAATGCATACTTCAAAAAAAGTAATCTCTAAATTTCCAACATTTTCAGATCAAATACAGTAAAATTACCCTGAATTACTTTTGGGATAGTTATGAAAAGCTTATGAAAATTTTAATTATAGACTCTACTTAGGTATAAAATAAAACATTTTTATTCTACTCAAAATTTTATTAGCTGAATACAAAAATTGCATATTTTTCATACATTACATACTGCTAAATCTTCCATCCCATACTTATTTAGATATATATATATATATATATATATATATATATATATATATATATAAACAATAGATAGATATATAGATAGATTGAAAGATAAAAATTACTGAATATTGCATATTAAAACAAGTGAATAAAAATACTATCATTATAAACAGGTGAATTATACTGTCACCTTCTTTAACAATTGTTTAAGGTCAATAATTAAGTAATATCCATGGATATTTTAATTAATAACAAACAGAAAAATAATCTAAGCTATATATGCATAAAAAAATCATAAAACAATATGCCAATTGAATATGTAAAATTTGACAACAGAAATCTATGTTTTCATCTAATAAAGTAGATATACTTCTATATCAGGGATAACATTTCTGTATAATTGATGGTACAATTTTTCATTTATTGATTAAATATGATAAATCAAATATTATTATTTAAAATAAATAATAGAGGAGGAAAGATGTTTTTGTCTTGAGATTTGAACTTTAGATATGTACTATCTTTTCAGTACTTTTAACAACTTAAATGATTGATATCTGATCAATAGCATGCTATGCAATTAATTAAATAAAAATAAAAATACAAGAAATAAATGTAAAATACGACTATATGCATTGTAAGAAGAGCACAAATTCTAACAAGATTGTGAGAATCGAAATGAACATCTAGGATGTACAGTCATTTTAAAATGCCAAAGATAATTACGGAAGTAAAACACTTGTAACACTAGATAAACTATCGATAGATAAAACATACTAATTATATATATATTTACATACAGTAAGCATGAGAACTTAAGTTTTTATTTCTACTGTCACAAATAACAATTAAATTGAAAAAAAATATACCAAATAAGGTTAGACTCATTGATATAGATGGTTTCATTAGTAAAAGTTTTAAATATCAAAACTGTGCTCACCTTAGAAACTAAGTAAAGAAATGGCCAGTTGAATCATCCGTCGGCATCCTGGTAAGGCTTTGTCCTGAAAACTATGTACTCAAAAATCCTGGCACACTATAAGGCTCGGTGCACACGAGCGATGCGGCGCCGGTGCGGCACCGCAGTTGCGATTAGAAGTACATAGAGTTGAACTAACCGATTCACACGGACGTTTGAGCCGCTGCGAACTCGCAACGACCGGTTTTTTCACCCCGTGTACTGCTTCATTGCACGAACGACAACGGCTTAGAAGTACCTTCATTTCAACTGCGCTATTCACACGGACGACATTTTGCAGAAAAAACAAAATGGCTGAAAGTGTAGACACAGAACTTTTAATTGAGGAAGTTAAAAAGTTTAGTGAATTGTGGGATATTAAATGTGAAAAGTACAATATATTTACAATATATTAAATATATTAAATTGTACACAAATTAATTACACAAATTAAATACACAATTTAATAAATTTACAATATATTAAATTGTGTACAATATATTTACATTATTCTAATTTTTTGAACCATGTTATGAAGTATTCTAATATTTTGAATTTTTTTCCCTTGCTGTTTTAAATATATTTTCTATTTCATTGTAATATGTTCATATTTTTATAGTCTACAAAATATGCAGATTTGTATTATGATAATTTATATTTGATATCATTGATTATTTATTTGATAAATTAGATTTGCAATTCCCTTGACCATATTTTCTTTCATTATTCTAATTTTTTGAAT
Organism: Dolomedes plantarius; assembly: GCA_907164885.2. Taxonomy (NCBI): domain Eukaryota; kingdom Metazoa; phylum Arthropoda; class Arachnida; order Araneae; family Dolomedidae; genus Dolomedes; species Dolomedes plantarius. The sequence goes on along the minus strand of OU015495.1, from coordinate 76,276,006 downwards.
CTGAGCTGTAGTCTGAAAACAGACTCAATCCTACCTTTGGAAAATTCAGTACGGATGTGACTTTTTGTTAAAGGAATCTAGCAGACCGTTAAATACATAATGGTGGGCCACTTCCCTCAGTGGAAAAAGGGGTCAATTTTTAGGAAAAGACCACAAAGAGACAATTCAAGGCCCGGGGTGTCAGGCTGACAAAAAGGAACGCATGCCTGGAGGTGCCAGGTGACATTTATTTAACGGATCACGGCGATCAGGTTTACAATATTTCAGATAAATTTACATTAGTCATATTTCAGTCTCGTATTAATTTTTGATGTTTTCTCAAATGTAATTAGATAAAAACAGCAGATCATAGCAGTATATAACTTAATTAAAAATTAAACACAAATCTAAACAATATGCTAGAAAGTAAAAATTAAACATATTTTTTGATTTATTAAACTTTTATTAATTTCCATTTATTAAATTTTTAAATATTTATTGTTATTTTTAAATATCGCATTTTCCATTCGCATTTATTGTTAAATGCAGTCATTTTGCCATGGCAGTTTTCCGACATCACTAATGAAATAGTCCGCCCATGTATTTCTGATCTGATTTAAATTGATCCCTCCTTGATTTTGATGGGATCCTTGATTTTGGCCGCTGTCATAAAATCCTTCGATACATAATGTATCTTCAAATTTATATCAATCTCTTTTGAGAACATAATTATGAAGGACACAACACGTTTTGATGATGCTTATAACAAAATCAGGTTTCACGTTTAGAGGCCTATGTAGTATTCGCCATTTGTTGCTCAAAATTCCAAACGAACATTCGACATATCTTCGAGCTCGAGATAGTCGGTAGTTATTTTTTTAAAATTATTTATTTTTTTTTTTTTTTTTTTTTTTTTTTTTTTTTTTTTTTTTTTTTTGTGAGACAAAAATTTACCGCTGTACGGTCTCAAAACATTCCTTGACAAGGAAAATGCTTCATCTCCAACAAACACGTAGGGCAGGACTGGGTGATCCATCCCAGGCAGGGGTTTACCTGTTAGTATTTTCACGCCTCCGCTTTCTAATTTTTTATTGAAAGAGCTATCTTGGAAAATTAAACTATCCGAATCTTTGCCATAGAAGCCAATATCTACATACAAAAAGTTATATTGTGAATCAGCAATTGCTAATAACACCATAGAAAAATAATGTTTGTAGTTGAAGTATAATAACCACTTCGTCAAACGAGTGTTTGCTCATTCGGAAGTAATTAAAAAACTTTGCTTCGTCATGACACAAGTCTTCATATAATAAGGAAAATATCCCTTTTAACAACCTCGAACTCACCAGTGGGTGGACACAATAATTTCTTTTTCTGTATTTTAAATACTTATAAACAAAGTACGAAAACACAACTCTTTGTCTTGAGTACGCTTCCAAATCTCGTGTCCTCAATGTTACAGCTCGCGTTCTCTAATTGTTCGCTCGTGTACACCACCTGTCTGTCACGTGAATTTCACAGAACAGCCAAAACCGCAACGAGATCGCCTCTCGTGTGAATTGAAGCCTGCGGCACCGATGCGAATTCACACCGGCACCGGATCGCTCGTGTGCACCGAGCCTAAGCTGTATGTTATGTTACTACAATTAAAAACACGTGCGGGGCTGCTTGGGCTGGGAAAAAAATACCGAACGGGAAATGACCATTTCCTGTCAGGACTTTGGCGAGCAGATGTGAAATACTTTTCAGTTCAGGAGCTTTAGGAAGTATAATGAGAACTACAATCCATAGGCCGAACCCTGCAGTGTAAAATATTTTTTTCCCATGAATTTAGGATGTTTAATGATTCTTTTAGAACAGACTCAAGTGATAGAATAACAACTTAAGATATAATCACGATTTTCTAACTGTACGAGCTGATAAACTAATTATTATCAGAGTTGTAAAATGCAGATTAAAAAAAACCCGAGAAATCATTTTAGACTGTTATTAACCACAAACGTCGAATTATTTTGGTGTACGACGCTATTAGTTGCTAGATTTTTAGTCTGAAAATAAAAATAAAAACAACGTGTCACACAAAAAAAAAAAAAAACGTATTGAGAAACAATATTTTTTGTAAAACATTCATTTCTTTACCATAATCAGTTTCAGTATCGCAAAGGCTGTAGTGTAAAAATACTGAGTATGTGTGTGAAAGTAAGTAAATATAACTTTGGTAGCTGTGCAATGGAGATTTATTCTATACTAATAAATTTTACATGATTTTTAATAAGTAGTATCCCATAATAAGTGTGACTTCATTTATTTTTAACTATTATTATCAATAGTATTTGTTTCAACGAGGGCAAATCGTAAGCTATTAAGCAAACCATTCGAAAATTAAGGAGCAAAATATGAAAACGCAAATCCAAGTCTTTTATCTTTGGACCTGTAAGTGTGCACACAGATCGAGACATACCAAATTAATAGCATACACTCAAGAACATTAGTATCTTTTCTTTAAAAAATGTTACTCTTGATACAAAATTTCTTTGGAACATATAATTGCTTTGTGCTTTTATGACATTATTAATTTTTTTTATTTTTATTTTATATTTTTTTTTAAAGCTGGGATTTAAATATTTCTCTATTATTAAATGAAAATATTTCTACTCAAAGGTAAAATTTTCTATCTTGAGAACTAAAAATTATAAACAAAAAATTGATTTGGAATACGATACAAGAATTTTTGTTATTCTCGTTAAAAAATTAAGACATTGTATACCAAAAATTAATTTCTTTTCCAATAAAATATAGTGGATAAAATTTTAAGTAATGCTAAAAATTTTCATTCCAAATGAACTCCATTTCAACCTTTCAAGTTGCATAATATTTACGTTTTAATACCTGAATATGGTTCTCCAATTCAATAAACTCACTATAAAAGACTTACGACATGTGCGTTATTTAACACACTTGTTTCGATAACCCAGTAACAATAACTCAGTAGTATTTTAACTCACTTACATCCGCGTTCAAAAACACGGGTAGTGGTTTGTTTAACTCACGTCTCACAATAACGTACACGAAGTGGGTTGCAGAACCCACTTATTCCGGCGACTGACCGACTTTTTTTTCTCTGTGCACTAGTCGAACAAACTCTGAACCTGTCTCTGTGTCACTCACGCTGTGCGACGGCAGGGAAAGGGATTTTGGCGTGTCTGGTGATGGGGCGCGGCGATCGCGTATCTATTTTTGTACACTAGACTTGACCTTCAAGCGAAATGCACTGCACTAGCGCACTTCTAATCAACAAGCACGTTTAAACTTAACGTTTCTTTCCCCAAAACTTGGCACTAGCGTTACATATTATTTGTTACTTTATTTTCTTTGCTTCTTGTAATCTTGAGTTCTTTCTTTAAATAAAAAAATATGACCTAAAGGGGGGCTTCAGCCCCCACAGCCCCCCCCCCTGGATCCGCCCCTGAGACAGGTGAATTATTGTATCCAAATATATATAAAAAAATTACGTAATTAAAATATTATCATTAATTATTTTAATTTATCAAAGCCCATAAGTGATTTCAATTGTGAGTAGCTTATCTAAAAAATTTAATTTAAGAAAGATACATAAGTAAATCAGGCAAAAGAATTAAACTTAAAAACATTATTATTTATTTCTTTAAATACAAATAGTTTCTAATATATACAAAGTAATTTTTAATGTAAGCAATCAAAAAATGTGTGAAAAAAATCAAAAATTGTTCAATATATAGAAATGAATTCTAGAAAGAACAAAAAAGGAATAAAAACAATTATTGCCCATTAATTAAAAAAAGAATTCTTCTCCCACTGAATGGAGGAAAGAAGTTTATTCAATGTGAGACGATTTCTGGCTGAGTTAATTATATTACTGGCTTGAGAAAAAATTCTTTCAGATGGCACTGATGATCAAGTCGCAGCCAAATATCGCTTGGCAACCCCTCATAGTTCCGGGTACAATCCAATTGATTTACTCCAAAAGGAAAGCGGACACTTGTTGATGTCAGCAGGGATCATCAGGCAAATCTGAGCTCATCAGGAAAATCTGAGCTACCTAAAGAACTCCGATGCCTCCAAGTTTACTGAACTGTTTTAGAGTGTTCACCAAAGTAAGATGATTCGGATCCTTCTCCATTGTGAGAATCGGAATCGTGTCCACTTTTCGGTGAATGGGCGCTTTTCAAAATTCCTTTCAGTTCTCGAACTGCTTTGGTAGTAGTCTCAGGGTCCCTGAAGTATAATGTCCTCCATCGGGGGTCCAATAACGTACTTATGGCCAGTGCTATTACATTATCAACCATGAGCCGTTTTTTGCCGCTTCCAAGATTCCTTTCTTCAGATTGAGGCCAAAATTAGACGTAGGTGACATCTTGGAAATTTTATTTTCTACCATGGTTGCTACTGCAGTCACGATACTGATTGTGGGGTATTTATCTCCTGATAACTGTTTTGTGGCTTTTGAAAGAGGCTCAAGAAGCTGGATGATTTCCTGCAAATCTTGGTTCTCTGCAGATATTGTCATGCTTGGTGCCGGTATGTGTCGGTGGATGATGTTGTTGAGTGTTGAGCTGAGGCTTAGAAAACGCTCGATCATTTCGTATGTAGAACTCCCCCATGTTTCCACACTCTGCATGAGTTTCAGATTACTTTCTGCTTTTATTCATATGAAGCCCGAACACTGTGTTTGAACCAGGTCGCCACTTTCTTCATCTTTCCATTTAGTGGCACGCTCTGGTACGGCTTCAACTGAACGGTAAGCGACCAAATTGAGGAGATGGACAAAACATATTACATGTTTTTTTTTTACCAAAAGCAATTTCCACGGCTTTAACCATATTCGATCCTCTATCAGTGACCACTGAATTTAGTTTTTCTTGTTTCGAACCCCACTACTGCAGGATATGAAGGATTCTTGAAGAAATGTAATCTCCTGTATGGCTCTGGTCCATTTCAAAGACTCCAATGGTGCAGGAAGCTAATTTTTCATTTTCCAAATAATGGACTGTGACGTACAAAAACTTCTTGTCTGAAGGGTTTCGGTCCAGAAACCGGTTATCTCCAATATCTCCTTCCAATTTGTTTACATACACTCAGTGTTGCCATTGCTTCACCCAGACTAGGATTTCTTTCTTTCTCTAAATAGAAACTTTTTAATTTGATAAAATATTGTTTATTGAAATGTTATTTCCTTATTGAATTAAATTAGATCATTTTTTTATCGTAATATTACCATATATAGATTATTTTACTATACAATCATTCCTCCGAATACGATTGACTGCATAGTAAAAGGAAAATGTGTTATCGATATTTTGAACTATCGTTTATATTTTAAAATATCGATATTTTTGTGCCGATATATTATTGATATTGATATTAATAGCCGATGTTATTATCAATACTCATATCGATATTTTGCTTTCGATATCCCAACCCTTATTCGTACACCCCCCCCCCCCAAAAAAAAAAAAAAAAAAGTTAGAAGCGTGCTACGCCTATGCCTATATCTCCTTATTGTACTGTCCCCCCCCCCCTTTTTAAGAGATATCCCTGAAATGGTGTAATGCATATATTAAATGCAATCTCCAGATTTCTGATGAGATAAAGTTTGCAGCTATCACACAATTTTTTTGTAGCTTTTTAAGTCAAGGCCGCCCAGAAAGGGGGGGGGGAACTCCCAATTACCAGAGGGACTTTAATCTAAAAAAATTAATTTATTAGATTTCATCCGAAAGAAAATTCTGAAACTTGCACCGTACTCCAAAATTCAAAATAATCTCCTAAAAAAAGCTCCCCCCCCCCCAAAAAAAAAAAAATAAATAAATAAATTATTATTCGATTAATTAGATTTCTCTTACTCCAAAATAGTCTTCTGAAAAATACGCGGTTTAGTTTTAATGAAAAATATAATTTTTTTGTCCTGACTGCTATAAAATTACATTTACTCTAATAAATTGAAGACAGTACTAACTACTAAAGTAGATAGCAAAAAGCTTCGTGGATGGAAGCTATTAGAAAGATAATTTTATATTTATGAAGAAGTAAAAATTAAATTTATGTCTCCTTTTGTAAGTCCCAAAACATGCGTAAAAGTCAAGGTCACCCTCGTTCCCCCTCGCAATAATACGACCGGCAGTCGTCTGAATTGCGACTGCCGGTCTGTACCGGCAGTCGTCCCTTTGTTTATGTTACATTAGAAATTAGATTGTTATCTATTTAGACATTCAGCGGTCTCATATAATGTTACAGTATTGTAGAGTGGAAAACATAATAATAAATTGTGTTTTTTATGTGATATACGAGTGTTATGTCGTAAGATACTGAGTTTTGCAAGAAATTGTTCAGTGATTTATGAAGTGTGCAGGAAAGTGATCCAGTTGTTTGAGGTTTTAGTTGTTTACAACTTCAGTCAATCTAGCGAGGCCTACCAGCTACCAATTGCCAACAAAGTACCGGTAAGTGAACTATTGCAATAAAGTTGACTCACAATGTTTCAACTAATTTTCAATTTACTAATATTGAGTTCAGATTCCGAACTCAAAAACCATGAAGCGCATCTATCCATCTGGTGTTGAAAAAAGGGAAAAAAGTTGTTAGAAAAGCTGAAGAAGAACTTGGTAAACAGACCCTCTAAAGCTTTTTTCGGATCGGAACCAGTACAGAAGAAGATGGAAAACAATTTGACACGGAGGACCTTCTGCCATTGCCAGAGAATGTCATGTCTACCTCAGAGAATCAACAGGATATTCCATCAGTTTTCAAGGAAACTGGACTGATTAGTAATAGTGGGTTTCAAGAAGTGGATTGTTCAGTTAGTTTGTGGAGGTGAAAATCAGAGAACGGAATCAAGTAAAATTCATAAATTAGAAGACGAACAATGTTTAATCATGCCTCCTTCTGACTTAGAAAATTCCAAAGGAACGGAACATTTTGAAGTGAGTACTGTTCCAGCCACATGGGTTAGACTTAATAATAAATCGAGAGATATGCTAGTCCGAAATGGGCCACCTAGTAAGCCAGGGTGTATACCTAGAGTCAGCAGTGGCAGGCCTTTCTCGATTACTGTCTTTTTTTAAAAAATTAAGTAATGGGGAATCTGTTGACAGAGATTGGATGGTTTGGAGTAAGAAAAAAGATGAGTTATTTTGCTTCCCTCCCTTGTTCTTTACTTGAATCTGAAGATGTTAGTAAACAAAAGTCAATATTTGGGCAGTGCGGATTAAATGACCATTGGAAAAAGATATATGACAAGATAAAAAGCCATGAATCAAATCCAAGTCACATTAGTAACTATGTAAAATGGAAAGAACTTCCAAAGTACTTAAAGGTAGAAAATCTGCAATTGATGGAGCTTCGATGAAATGTATTTTAGAAGAAGAGGCGAAATGGAAAAGGATTTTAACAGCTGTGTTAGATGTTGTGTTATTCCTAGCAGAAAGAAATCTTCCTTTCAGCGGTAGCAGCTCTACGATAGATCAGAACGATTGTGGACATTTCTTGTCCACATTGAAACTGATAGCACGTTACAATCCAGACATCAGAGATCATTCGGAAACAGTTTGAAGTGTCAAAGAGTCCGGAAGAAACTGCAAGCTCACTACCTATCGTGAAGGACCCAAAATGAATTTTTGAAAGTATGTGGTAACAAATTGGAAAGTTATATCATAGAAGAAATTAAAGAATCCCTTTACTACAGCATTAAAGTTGATGGGACGCCAGATGCTTCACACAAAGAGCAACTAGTGTTTTTAATAAAATACATTCTCTAAAAAAAAAGGTTTATAGTTTTTTTAAAGGTATGTTAAGCTTACTGACTTTGACCAGAAGACTGGAGAAGCTATTGCTGAGAATATAAAGACCGTGTTGCAAAACTGTGGATTGGACCTCCAGCTATGCAGAGGATAGGCATATGATAACGCATCAAATATGTCAGGGAAGTTTAAGGGAGTAAAATCCAGAATTCTCTCTGAAAACCCTCAAGCAAATTTTTCTCCCTGTGGTGTAAACACTTTGAATCTGTGCGGGGTTCATGCTATGGAAAGAAGAAAGTTAGAAGTCAAAGCATACTTTGGGAACGTCCAAAAACTTTACAATTTTTTTGCATTAATTCCAAGTAGTTGAAACAATTTACAGTAAGCAGCAAATATTTCACTTCACTCAGTGTCAAGTACAAGATGGAGTGCAAGAGTTGATGCTGTACGACCTCTTGTCAAAAGGTACTCCAAGATTTTTTATGCCATACACAATATAGATGAAGAAATTAATCTTCCGTCTGATACGCAGGCTGATCTTGATATACTTGAAGTCCTTTGAGTTTATTTTATTAACGACAGTTTGGGTCAAGATTCTGCAGACGATTGATGAAAGAAACAAGGTTTTACAAAGTCCGAAACTATCTCTCAAAGACGCTGAAACTGTAATGAAAAGTTTAGTTTCAGACATTGAAATAATTAGAAATAGTTGGGATACTCTATTTAAAGAAGCTGAGCTAGTAGCTGCTAACTTTGGAGTAGCAACAGATTTAAAAACCACAAGAGGAAGAAAAATGAAACAATTTTATGATGATTCAGAATCAAGAGAGCCAGATTATATATGTTAATCTTTAAAGAATTACACTTCAAAGTGAATGCATTTTTACCCTCCTTAGACTTGTTGATTGTCGAAATAAGATCAATGGAAGACCGAATGAACGAAGTATCAAAAGTGTTCTCTCCTATTATTTGTCCTACGATTTGAAATCAGCTGAATCAGACACGTACCTTGATGATTTCGCAGAAGAACTTGCCAGCATTTACCCAAATTACATAATTAAAACTGATTTCTCTGATGAGTTGATGATCTACTAAAGCTTACCAAGGACACTGGTAAGGTTACCAAGGATGTGTTGATGGAAAAAAAAACTTAAACTCTTGTGTAGGTATATTGAATGCGATATATAAAAAAAGCCTTGAAAACCTTCTACCGCAGATTCGCATTTGTCTAAGGTTATTAGCTGTACTTCCAGTGTCTTTTGCAACGGAGAACGAGCCTTTAGCAAAATGTCACTCATAAAAAAATCGTCTGAGGTCAACAATGGGCGAGTACAGATTTAGGGCCTGTTCACATAGGACTCCGGTAGCGGAAGCTTAAAAGGGAAGATGACGCTGAGGCGGAAATAAATCAATCATAGGCGTTAAAAATTTCACTGCTAATTGTTTGGAGGTTTGTCATTGGTTAAATATATTTCAATACTATTTTAACGCTTCCGCTGCCGGACTCCTATGTGAACAGGCCCTTAATCATCTAATGATGATCAGTATTGAACATGATTTAGTCAAAACTGTTAGTTTTAGTGAAATAATACATGACTTTGCCAAAGTTAAGGCAAGAAAAAATTAATGTAAATTTACTCTTTTAACTTTTAAAATCGTTCAAATTCAACTATTTTCCGTTTTCTCTTTAGTTTTAAATTTACCACTTCATCTTCTGTTATAGAAAATTTTATTATAGTTGGAGGATTTCAAGACCTTTATTTATAATACATCAGTTGATAATCAGAATATATGTTGAATTACTAAGTTGTTGAATGTTATTAAATGTTAGTTTTTTTAAAAAATTGTCATATTTATTGGAGAATATAATAAGAGAGCAGTGCAATGAAATATAACAGTTATGTTAATCATTCATGTAATAAAATTTTAAGTATGAGTAACTTAATTTTATTGTGTGTTTTCGTCTCTTTTCATTTTTCATTTTTCTATCCAAGAAAAGTTCTACTTCTCTTCTAAGAAAAGTTTGCCCCAGGCCCCGTAAAGTCTCTGGGTGGCCCTGTTTTAGCTTATGGTATGTGATTATAACCTTAACCTTAATCCTTATTACGGTCGCTCTTCCAATACTAATACTTGGAAGAGTAACTCTGCAGGTTGTGAATTTAATTTTCGAAGACATGGTATATAATATGATGGGTATATTCGTATCGTTCAAGGAATATGAGGTAATTACATTTCCGAATGAAACGCCTATCTCTGAATAGATTTTCCTAAGTGACAGATTACTCTTACATAAGTCTTCCATGAGTTTTTCAAATTGTCTCCTTATGTAGCTGAAGCATTATAGCTCCAAACAGTTTAAACATTTCTAATTCAGATGGGTCTCCGTTTACGATATATTCTGTTCACATATTTATTTCTGCATAAAGATCTTATATGCGCCCTGTGATGGAACATGGAAGCGAAGTAATCAGTTTAGCAAGTAAACTCTATTTGGTTAAGTTAGACAGAAGGTCCCTGATTGGTGAGTGGTATAGGGATGTATCTTACAGCCCTATGTTCGACTTTTCAGGAATGCAGTTGGCCCTCGGTCCAATTTTCCACATAAGGCTTACCCAGACGATAATTATCTTGAAAGAGAAGATATACGCCAGATGGATTGGTCAGCCAGATATCCAGGCTGTGGTAGCGATCATTGTAATTAGTGGTAGTACTTGATATACTAAATAAGAGTGATTACTCAAATGTACGTTAATCAATCAATTTATTAAATATTATCACACTATACACATACATAAACATTTCATCATTATTATACCTCATGAAAATATTATTCTTAATCAACACTTCTAGGTGATATATATCTATATGAATATCTAGCAATCATCAATGAACCATCTTTTAAGTAACTCGGGCATCTCATGTTCTCAGGGCCTTTTTATCGCATGGGCAAATCGGGACTTTGCCCAGGGCCCCCTGATGCTAGGGGGCCCCAAAACCACCTTGGTGTATGCACCTAGTACTTCTAATAGTATGTATTTTGATAAATGTCCGTAAGAGGGGGCCCCCAAATAGCATCTGCCCAGGGGCCCCCAGCGTTCATAATCGGGCCCTGCATGTTCTAAGCATTGACATGAAGGAAAACCAAAACTCCTCCTACCTTTTGACGACCCCCCGCATGCATAATAAAGGGGTCTCTCCTTGACACAATGGGTTCTCCTTTGGGGATCAAAAGCTAGGCTCCTCGCTGATTGGTCCACAGGGGTCGCCGGACATCTCTTGCTTCATGTAACGGACTGTGTACGGTGCGGGTGCGGCTTAAGCTCTAGGACTTTATCCGCTGGTTAGGAATCACTGAAGGCGGCAGCTCTTCACCCTCGCTTGGGGTGAGGGGGGCACTCATGCGTCGCTGGTATGGGCTCTGTGGGATGCTCTCCGGTTGTTTGGTCATTCCTCAGCTGGGTATCTCATGCATGGGAATGCGGGCTTACGACTGCTTCTTCACCGTCAGGAATACTCTTTATTGCGGGCTGGTTCATCAAACTGTCCAAATCTGCCGGCGATCAAATGTATTCGATACTCGGTCGTTGCCTGGATTTCGTGGCGCTACCTTTTACGAGTGATTAATTATCTGCCTGGGTACTCCTCTCGAGTTCACTTCACCCGCTGGGCATCTTAATAGCAGCATCTTTTTTTTACTATTTTTACTGATCCCAGATTGTCTAGCAAGGCTAGACAATCTCCATGAAACAAAAATATCTAAAAAGTCTAAAAACAGTAGAGGGTCCCGAAGGACCTCGTCCTTTATAAAAACCAAACAAGCCAAAAGATGGCAGGGGAGGCCATGTCGGCAGAGCACCAGTGGCACTCCGAGAAGATCTTCTGACCCTGCCAAAAAGTGAGTGCTCTAATATGACCACTCATGAAGCGCGAGAAGGCTGTTTCACATTTTCTGGGTTTGATCTGGAAAGACCCACCCGGACTTCTTCCAAAGTACCATGGGTGGCAAGGAGGAATACTCCAAAGATGGTTTTGTTCTATCTTCTTAAGGGAGTTAATCTCTCTAAAAGTAAGAGCCTCACAAGAGCTCACGTACTCCTCAGCAGCAGTCCTGGCTAAAAAGCCATTTCATTACCGTCAATCCCAACATGGGAAGGGATTCACTGAAAATGAATAGTGTGTCCAGATGAAAGCCGGTCAAGAAGATCTAAAATGTCCAGGCTAGTCTGGTCCCCAATAATAGTCCAATTAGAGAGGTACTGAACTGAAGCACGACTGTCAGTTAAAATCCAGGCATCGTGAAATTGATCCTCAACTTGACGCGCATACTGCAAGCCCTTCTTGATAGCAATAAGCTCTGATCTAAAAACCGAACAGAAATCTGGATTTTTAATCTTAAATTCCACAGCACCGGTAGGAGTTGGTATGTGTACTCCACTACCAGAAATTTCCTCCATCACCCCTGCTGCCATTGGTATATGTCTTTAAAGAAGATTGAGTGATTTTATGGATAGTCTCTAGAGCTAATTGTCTGATGAGGGCCGGAATCTCAGAGTTTTTTATTACACTAGTTAAGAGGTCTTCGTGGAAATGAATCCCATCAAGTTCCAAACCGACGCCCAGATGATTTAAAGAGTAGGGCTCCACATTAGAAGAAGGCAGACCCTGCATTTTTGCAAAGGAAAAGGGACTATGCCTCCTCAAACGCTGGTTGTGAGTCCAAGCATGAAGGTATGCAGAAGTTCTATGCTGATCATTGTAACTGTACAGCTTGTTATAGTATTTTGAGAGGCGATAAGTTCTTCTCAACGAAAGAAGAGGTAGATTACTTTCATAGAGCACAATGTCATTCGGACAACTGTGTCAAAGTCCTGTAATGATTCTAGCAGCGCTCAGTTGCACCCTTTCAAGTTTATTCAGATTGGTATTGGAAGCACAAGAATAGATGAGAAAACCATGCTACAGTATTGGCCTAACAAGATAAATGTAGGTAGTTCGAAGGGTGCTAGCTTCTGCTCCCCAGTCACGACCAGAGATGAATTTAAGTATATTGAGTCTTTTTCTACACTTGACCACCTGGCCTTCAATGTGTTTATTGCATATGATTTCCTGGTCCAAAATGTAACCCAGGTATTTAGCATTTTTAGCATAGTTTAATTGAGTTCCGTTCATGAAGATCAAAGGCTGGTAATTGTAGAGGTGTTAGTTAGTAGTAAAGAAAGTCACCGAGGATTTTGAAGCATTAAAAGTCAGTTAATGATGCTCTGCGAAATTATGAGCCTCTCCCAAAGCACAGCTGAGATTAAGCTCAATTGCACTAATGTCAGAGCTAGAGTGCCAGATTATGACATCATCGGCAAAGATTCCCACATTACAATATTTAGCAATTTCTCTTTCAATGCCAGCAAGGTATAGAGAAAACAGGACGGGATTTAAAACCGAACCCTGCGAAACACCCTGTTTAAGGCCGGAAGGGTCGGACAAAGAATTATTGTATTTTACTCTAATAGATCTATTCCAGAGAAAGTCTAAAATCCAGGGAAGGGCTCTGCCCTTAATTCTAAATAAATCATGAAGTTTGGTTATCAATAACTGACGCCAAACTCTGTCAAAGGCCCTAGACATGTTCACGAGGGCGGCAGCAGAATGGTTAGTTGGCTTCATGTTCTGAGCATCCCGGACACTCTGGTAGATAGCAGAATCTACATATCGCAATGTCATCTCTCAAATCAGCTTCCGAGTATATCAGTCTCTACGACACAATTTTTTACTCTCTCTCTCTCTCTACTAACTTCCTCTCTTAACTTCATTAAGACTTTTTCGCCTTAGGCTACCATTGGTGACCCTTTCTAACCAATGAGCCCCCTGAACTTTTATCATTGGGTGTCCCATATAATTTATCCTTTCATTTTCTCCAATCTAAAACCTAGGGGGCAGCAGCCCTGTTTCAGATGCCCTCTTTTCTCAGGCTCCAACTTCTCACTGTCCAAGGGATCCCCTGCTGCTTACACTAAGGCCAGGACTCCACTTCACCAGAAACAGAAAACAGAACAGAAAACGGAATTTTTTTCTGTTTTCCGTTTCTGCTGAGGTTCCGTTCTTTCTGTACTCTACTTCACCAGATTCCGCTCAGCTGGCGCCATCTGTCGTCGTTTTTTGTTTTTTTGTTTATTGTTTTACATTGGCTGTGATTCGGACATAAAATACTTAAGCTCAAGAAAGTATGGAAAACGACACAGATTTTGCTATGGCGAGTTTGCACTTCCTAAGTCTGCTGTCTTTAATTAGAACCTCTGAAGCAAAAAAAAGAAAACATCGATTCTGGGTTCGAAAGATTTTCCAAGAAAGGAAAAAACATGGTATTCACAACACCTTAATTAGAAATCTTCGAACTACCGATCAGGAGTTCTGAAAAAACAGTCTTGTTGAAAAAACAGTAGTGCATAACAAATAGTATGTAATAGAAATTTCGACAAAATATTACTGAGGGTTTGAGTTGTCATGTTTAGTGTATATCATCTCTATAACATTTGGATAGTTAAAAATATCAGACCTTTACAAAGTGACATCTTAGGATTACAGATCAGTTTGCACTAAATCCATTATCTGGTAATAGAAAATCATTATTCCAACAAATTATTCTAGTAGAATTTACTGTTTGACTTATTTAGCTTGCAGTTATGGATGTGATGGTAGAAATGGGTAAGCCCCAACTTCATAAATAAACGCTTCCATGTCAAACCGAGACGCCATTGCTGCTTTGTGTTTCGTGGATCAAGGCGCATTCCTGTTGGCTGTCATACACGCGGAATCCGCGGACGGAAACAGAAAAGTTCAACATTTTCAACTCTGTTTTCCGCCGTCATTCTGCTGGGCAGAAACGGAAAAAACCGGAAGTGCGTAGATTTTCCGATTCTGTTTTCTGTTTCTGTCGCGTTTTCTGGTGAAGTGGAGTCCAGGCCTAACGATCCCCTGCTATCTTCTTGGTTCCTTTATATATATATATTTTTCTTCCACTCCGGACACCTTCATATCCACTTTCACTTGGCAAGTTCATTAAATGCAGCTGGTCAAGATTCGTTGCCTGTTTCTCACACTGTATTCATGTTAGGCCAGGACTCCACTTCACCAGAAACAGAACAGAAAACGGAATTTTTTTCTGTTTTCCGTTTCTGCTGAGATTCCGTTCTTTCTGTACTCCACTTCACCAGATTCCGCTCATACAGATTCCACTCAGCTGGCGCCATCTGTCGTCGTTTTTTGTTTTTTTTGTTTATTGTTTTACATTGGCTGTGATTCGGACATAAAATACTTAAGCTCAAGAAAGTATGGAAAACGACACAGATTTTGCTATGGCGAGTTTGCACTTCCTAAGTCTGCTGTCTTTAATTAGAACCTCTGAAGCAAAAAAAAAAAAGAAAACATCGATTCTGGGTTCGAAAGATTTTCCAAGAAAGGGAAAAACATGGTATTCACAACACCTTAATTAGAGATCTTCGAACTACCGATCAGGAGTTCTGAAAAAACAGTAGTGCATAACAAATAGTATGTAATAGAAATTTCGACAAAATATTACTGAGGGTTTTAGTTGTCATGTTTAGTGTATATCATCTCTATAACATTTGGATAGTTAAAAATATCAGACCTTTACAAAGTGACATCTTAGGATTACAGATCAGTTTGCACTAAATCCACTATCTGGTAATAGAAAATCATTATTCCAACAAATTATTCTAGTAGAATTTACTGTTTGACTTATTTAGCTTGCAGTTATGGAGGTGATGGTAGAAATGGGTAAGCCCCAACTTCATAAATAAACGCTTCCATGTCAAACCGAGACGCCATTGCTGCTTTGTGTTTCGTGGATCAAGGCGCATTCCTGTTGGCTGTCATACACGCGGAATCCGCGGACGGAAACAGAAAAGTTCAACATTTTCAACTCTGTTTTCCGCCGTCATTCTGCTGGGCAGAAACGGAAAAAACCGGAAGTGCGTAGATTTTCCGATTCTGTTTTCTGTTTCTGTCGCGTTTTCTGGTGAAGTGGAGTCCAGGCCTTAAGAATTCTTCCACGGGCTCAGCGTTGGCAATGGAAGCTCTCGCCGGCAGAACGAAATATAGGGTGAACCAAAAGTCTTGCCCTGATTATAAATATTTATCGTGCTTAAACTATTATAACTAGACCTATGTTTGTTTCGATATATTGTAAGTACTGTTATAAATTTTTTTATAAGACCATTTACCTCAGTAAATTTTAACGTGTGCCCCCCTTGGTAGCTCGGAGAATGTCGAAGCGGTATTCCAGTTCCCGCCAAATGTTATTTAACATGTCGTCTGTTACAGTACACACTGTACATGTTTCGTCTAGGAAATCACTCACTAAAGATCTCCAGTGTGGGGTGAGACATCTTTCTGAAAAAGTTGCAATAAGTCTAAGTAAATGTTAGGGGTAACGCTTTTTTGGCTTTCTCTTGAATCGACGCCATTCCGGCCGAAAATGATGTCCTCCTTTCAAATATTCCCCTGAGTCCCTCTTGAAGGAGCACTCGCGTCATTTATTGCACAGAAAATAAAACTACTAAAACTGACCTATCCAACGATACAAAAGTTGCATTATTATATTAAACTGCTATTTTGTAATGAATTTTATAATCAGGGCAAGACTTTTGGTTCACCCTGTACAAGGTCACTGAACAGGATTTCCTTTCAGCATGAAGTTAAACCCTATACATTTGTGGTCGACGCTGAATATTTTTCCTAATGGTAATACACGCTTTAATTTTTTTATGTCCGTTAATTTGAAATTAATCCAGAGAACAATCTTTTTTCTTCCTTCGAGAAATAAAAAATTATTTCTGATTTAATTTAAGATGACATAAACTCAACAATTCAATTTTAAAAAGCTCATGACTATGACAAATTTCACACTTTTTTTTGAGGTTATAATGGCTTTACAGAAAGATGAATTGTAAAAACCTCTTTTCTCCAAAAAGCCATAAAAGAAGAAAAGTGTCGAATTTAAATTTTAAAATTTGGGAAGGTTTCCATAATGAGCTTCCCTTTAAAGAAATATTTGTTAGTGCCTCTAGTAGAAACTACCCTTACACTTTCAAATTCAGATTACCATCAATGAAAGTACTTCCCTTTTAAAAATTTATTTTCAGATTTAAAAAACTGCTTTTACAGTGATTAAGATGATCTTTCAAAGTATATCTTTGTATTAAACAATTTTGAAAAACATGTTAAATTAAAACTTATTTAAGTATGATTGCTTATTATGTAAATTAAATTTTAATGAAATACAATAAAATTTATGATTCCATCTCATGAAAACTAACTTTGGAATAGCTACTGTGTTGTTAGCCACTTAGCTGTACTGGTTCAAGATTGTCTTCATCGGAATATGAGTCAAGAGTGATAACTTTCAAAATTTTTATTTCTTTATTTAAAATTTATCATTTAATACAAATTTAACCACAATGAAAAAATTGAAAATCAGTAAAATATTATTTTCCTTTCATATGTGTAAAAAGTACCATGAAGACCAATGTTTATGATTTTTCATTGTAAAAGTTAGGAAAGTTAGTACATGCGGGTCCGCGAAGTAATGCTGTGCTTTAGAATTCAGGCTATATCAGTAAGGCCCAATTAACTATGAATATTCTTCCTGATACTAATTATCTTTCTCTGTTGAATTATTTGATTTTAGTTATAAAAATTTCAGCTGTCATAAACCCACCAATATTGATAACATAGTACAACTAAACGAATAAAGATGGCAGCACCAACCAGTTAGGAATCTTCATTATAATGGATTGGAGAATTAATAGAATCTTTCTCAAATGTACAGTTTTTTTTAACCTTGTTTTGATAGCTGTTGTAAAATTGGAGATATGATGACTCTACTGAACTGAATACATATGTCAGATGCGTAACAAAGAAGCATCTTAACGCGGAGGGGGGGGGGGGGATTCAGTACGTTACCTCAGAATATCTCAGCCATCGAATTCACAGAAAGAACAATACTGTAATTGGAAACAAGTGAAAGCATAAACGACATTTTCAAGTAAATAAACTTTTCCGACTATGTTGTTGCGGTTACCATATCACAGAAGCAGGACTGAATTTTGAATCCTTCTGAATAAATTTTTGCTGTCATATGATATCAAAGCGAGAAAAGAATATGCTTATAATTACAATGATTTTGTTAAAAATGTAATAAACTACTTCTTTTGACAGGTAAGGAAAAAAAATATATATATATTATCGAGAAAACCAGTTTTTATTTATTTATTTATTTTATTTTTAAGAACTATCCAGATTGATAAAAGAAAGAGATGTTAAAAACCGAACAACTTCCAGAGACGGACAAATCTGGTTAATTTATTAGATGATAAAGGTGCTTATGAGGACGACTGGCTTATTCTCCAAATCCTGATAGCTAGGGTAGATCGACCTTGAGATATGTTGTCTTGAAACTAGCTTAAACCACACACAGTTAGACTCTGGTTTTCTTTTCTGTGCTCGTTTGCTCGGGTTTGGGATATTTCTTTCAATGGAAAGTTTCTTTCGTGGAAACAGGCATTTGAGAAACATATTGAATCCTCTAGCACAGTAATCCTCATTTTAGAAGCATTTGATCTAAAAAGGTAGTTGGACGTGCAAGAAAAGAGACACACTTTTTCTTAATCATATGCAAACGCAAGAACGAAAGTTCAAAATTTCACCATGCTAGTAGTTAGTACGTCAATAAATCTAGATGACAATAGCAAACAGCACATTTTCAGAGAAAAGAAAAAAGAAAAAAAACTCGTCCAAGTTGTAACCTAATAAATTCATATATTCTTCTCTCTTTAACTACTTACAGCGTTTAATATTTTCCCACTATGAGTTATAGGGTTTAATTTCTCTCTCTCTCTCTCTCTCTCTCTCTCTCTATCATATATATTATATATATATATATATATAATATATATATATATATATATATATATAATAATTATATAAATATAAATATATATATATATATATAATATCTATATATATATATATATATATATATCTATATATCTATATATATATGATATATATATATATGTATCTATATATATACTATAGATATATCTATATCTCTCTCTCTCTCTCTATATATATAATATATATATATATATATATATATAATATCTATATTATATACATATATACAGTTGGCTCTCTGTTTAGCGACGCTCTACTTAACGACGATCTCTATTTAAAGGAGAAATTTCTCAGTCCCGGCCCCTCCGACGTTATGGGAAATGTTATTTTTCACAAATTCTGTTTAAGGGATCTCTACTTTAGGACGATTTTTCACGGTCCTTTGAAAGTCGTTAAACAGAGAGCCAACTGTGTTGTATATATATAAATATATACACACGTGTGTGTATATATATATATATATATTAGATATATATATATATATATATATATATGTATATATATATAGATAGATAGATAGATACTATATATATATATATATATTAATATATATTATATATATAATATATATAGATATATATATATATATATACATATATATATATATATATATATATGTATAAAATATGTATATATATAGTAACTAATTAAATAGATTAATGCACTTTTTTCCATCTTATGCTGAAATTATGGCTTTAAAATAGATTTGGCTAGTTTATACTAATTTATAATTATGTAAGAGAGACAGAAAAATATGCCATCTGATGCATGCACTTGCATGATAGGGCATATTTTATACATCATGCATTGTATCGGGGAGAGAAATGTACCTCCTTATGATAAATAAATTTGTCCCATACCATCTGGAGGGTGGGGGGAGGGTACGATCTCTCAGCCGGTCACACGATATCTACCCTGCCTGGTGCGGTCCCTAAACTGAGGTTGACACTAACGGGCAATGGTGGTTCACCTATATGCTGCTCCCATTACAAGAAAACAACAATCTCGCGGTGTACATGGGGGAATGTCAAAAGTCAATAAGCTGCCGCATTAGCAAAAGAAAAAAAAAGAAAGAGATAAAATAACTATCACAGAAGGGTGTATCTTGTATTTATTTTTTATCAATTATCTCCCCCACAGTACCGCTGAAAAAAAAAAATCAGTTCTCTAAATTTCTTTCCAAACTCAAAATGTTATTCGAGTTATTCATCACCAGTACTTTCAATATACACCTCAAATAAGATAAGAGGGGAAAAAATATCACTATTCAGTTCCCTCAAAGAAACTTTTCGTCACTTTTAATCTTTATACAGACATGTTAGCAACCATTTGAAGGGAAATAGCAACCGTTCCTCGTCATTGGTTTTTCTTTTTGAAAATCAATGAAACTCAAGGGCAGACTTTGAGAAAGTGGGTTTCACTTTAGGATACTGTGGTTTTAAAGCATTGACTAATTTTTCGTTTTTTATATTAAGAGAGAGAAGGAAGAAGATAAGAAGTCAAAGCATATCTTTTCAACATTATTTTTTCTTATCTCTCCTTGGTAATCTCTTATTAACGAATAAAATTTCTTAAAAAGCCTCTTTTATCCCATTAATTTTAAAATCTCCCTTATTTTCTTTTTGAAAAGTAACCTTTGAAATAAGTAAAGAATTTTAGAGGTTTTTTTTTTATGTATACATATTTCTTTTCGCTGAAAACATGTGTAACGGTAGGTTTCTAAGTATAAAAAAGAACATTTATGTTCAAAACGAATCAGTGGTATTAAATTCCCGCAGAGTCGGGTATCAAGATAGTTATTACCATGGTTTTTATTAATTTGCTTGTTTGTTTGCTTTGTGAGTGTGTTTGTCCAGTCCAAATTATTGCAATCGATTTTTAACTAACTTCCGACTAGCTAGACAGTTGAAACTTTTAGAATAGTCAGAACCACGATGACAATGCATTTTTAAATACTTTTTAGCCATCTTGTAAGCAGGATTGAATTCATTTTCAGGTATTTTTTTTGAAGACTGGTACCAGCCATCTATCGACCGGGACGGAACCGGCAACCGTGAAACGCAAGTTAACTTCCAATTAACTTCATTTTCTTTCAAGGTTGATGGGATAATCCTCGCCATAAAAAATTTTAAAGAGTATTTACTTCTTTAATAGACATTGTCACGGTTTAATATGATTCAACAGAACATGTAAAAACAGGTTTATTAAAAAGTGCTTTTTATCCTGTAATTATTATTATGTAGTTCCCAGTTTTGCAAGAAATGCCTCCCCTCTCTTCACCTACATTACACACATATGTGTCAGGTGATGTTGATTATGAAAGGGTCTAAGCAAGAATTTTTTTTTAGAAATGTTACAAAATTAAATGACTTTATCAGTTATTTCGTGTTGTATTCTTTTACATTACCGCAATCTTTGCAAAATTGTAAAAATTGAAACGTAAATATTTCCTGTCGTAAACTGCTGGGTTCTTTCGTCATGTACAACTGGACACATAAAAATCTTCATTCGTAGACACAAAAATACGTTTATTGATATACACATAAACACTCACACACTTACATGATTGATGGGAATAAGGGGTCAGGCTACCGCTGTCGGTATGACCTGCGTAATTGAGTTTCTCCTTTCAACTGAACTTAGGATGCGCCTGTGCCCGATAGATAGCGAAAGGGTTATGCACAGTGCGGATTACGTATAAGCTACACAAGCCTAGCTTAGGGCCTCAAGAAGTGGGGGCCCTCCAAAAAAATTGTCCGAGTGAGCAATTGTCATATATACTTAAATATACTGCAGCATTGAATAAAATGATTTTAAGTTAAAGATCTATTATTTCACTATCTATATACTTCTTAATGTATTTCAGTTTAAACCCTCTAGGTATCCGAAATAATATTTGGCCCTGACATAGAATATCTGGACTTATAAAGGGCCCCATATCTCAAATAGCTTAGGGCCTTATCAATGTCTAAATCAGGCCCGTGGTTATGCACATGAGGGGGGGGGGGGGCCTGCCGTAAGCAACGTTCCTAACATTTCCTGAAATATTACTTGCATAAGCGTGAATTTTTTTTTTAATTTGTCCAAACTCAAACACCTTTAAATATCTCGAAACCGAAAAAAATTTGGACCACTTTCATAATCACTGGCACAGGTTTATCCATGAAAAATAATTAGATTCTAACAACCCTAACATGATTACAGCTTCTGAATTAATAGTAAAAATACGGGAAACAAAGGAATTAATGATGATAAGGGACCTTTCATAGAGACAATCTCATGATATACGTGGTTAAAAATATGAATTTGTTCTGAATGTACTAATAGTGTTAGCCGGGACTTATATGATTACCAGCGCTGGCACTTGGCGACGGCAAAGGTAGTACGATAGGTAGTACTGTCTCATCAATTTATTTGGTTCATTAAACTGCCATCAGAGATACTAAAGGAAAATGAATATCGTAAGAGATAAATCTGTATTCCACTACACTATCTACCAATAAGTATTAGACACCCCTGCGAATGGCGATATCTGCGGTCCTGATACACGTCCACACCCTTGCGCCGTAAATATCGTGTAGGAAACAACATGGGATTAGTCGCATGCAAGATGCCACGAGAATTGATTCTGGATTTCGAGAATCATTCATATCGATTTCAGAAGAAAGGTGTAATCGTCAGGTATCAAAGAAATGGCCGATCCTTAAGGGACATATCTAGCGAGCTGAATTACGTAAAATCGACAGTGGCCTATGGGATTCAGAGCGGTGATTGTCGGAAGTGCCCCATGTCGACAGACCCACGAACTGTGATATAGAGACCGAACCGGTGATGTCCAGAGAATTCGAAAAACGCACCCTGCCGATAGCCACCTACTCCAGGAGTTTCAACAAACATCCTGGATTGTTGTTTCGATCAATACCATCCGGAAGGAAACACATTTGCTTGGTTTTCATGGTCGTTTCTACCGCCCTAAGCCTTTGGTCACAAAGTACAACCGCGCTGCTTGGTTATGTGTGCAAAGCACGTCGAAAGGTGACCGTAGGCCATTGGAAACGGGTTCTCTAGAGCGACGAATTCAGGTTCACCCTCTACCGTTCTGATGCTGGATCGGGCCTGGCGTCTGCCTGGAGAACGCCTCCTGCCAGAATGCATTGTGGCCACAGTAAAGGTTCGGCGGAGGTGGAATTATGGTCTGGGAGTGCTTCTCCTGGTATGGACTGGGACCCTTGATCACAATTCATGGTAAGCTCAACGCCAACGCCAACCTGCACTATTTAGATGACAGTATGCTTCCTACGCGTTGTGGCAGTTTACGGGTTGACCTATGTTACTTCCAGGACGGACAATGCCAGCTGTCATGTTGCGAGATCCACTATGGTCTGGTATGGGGACAATGGGGTTACCGAATGGACTGGCTTGCCCAGAGCCCAGGACCTGAACTCTATCGAGTACCTCTGGGTGAGTTGGATCGCCGAATTTGCTTGTCTTTTTCAAGCCGGGTGGAAGAAAATACCACTAGCCGTCTTACAAGGACTTGTGGAAATCCTGCCCCTGAGGGTTGAGGCTGTAATTGCCTCTCGTGGAGGCTCTACCAACTGTTGAATATGAATAAATTTTGTTTCTCTTTTCTATCACAGGTGTAAATACTTAATTGGTACATAGTGTATTTGAACGGCATTTGAACGGCGGTGAACATCTTTAGCAGTAAAGCTGAGTTATCTCATTTGAAGACCGCCTCCAAAACATGTGATGCTGCAGTTCGAACGTTTGCCAACATTTTTGAACAAGGTGCCAATCAAGGACTGCACTGTCAGTGACGGGACATCAATATTTTAAAAACCACTTAGTCAAGATCTCTGTCCTTCTAGTCGTCTACGAATGGATTCACCCGAAATTGCCCCAGGTGAGAATGTTTGTAATCGTCTAAAGTCATTGCCACTGTAACTGCAGCTCTCGCTATGGCGCTGTATATCTGTGATGCTGCCTTACCTGGGGTTTCCAGATCCATTTTGGTGGGTAAGATTGTTCTTGGAATCCACTGGCGTCAACAACATCAAATGCATGAATTAATTTCTTCTGCTTCAGATAGCGAGTCCAACCATCCAGTAGTAGAGGTGTAGCAATGGATGGAACGACCGTGATTTAACCACTCTCCTTAATTTATGATCCCCATTTTATGATGAATATTCGTTTATGTCTTTAAATTAAACATCTGAATCTTCGGAAGGTATGTCTCTAAACAACCTTGGACTTACGCCCAGGGCGTGTGTTGCTACGTCTCCTGACAATTAGGCTGTTTAGTCCAGAGACCTCTACAGAAGTTTAAACCGATAACTATTCGGTATATTGTCATAACATTTATATCTATGCTTAATGAAATCCCTTTGTTTCAACGCCCTAAGTGGTTTTATTGAAACAGAAACTCTACTTTTATTCAACTAAGACGTGCCATTTTCTCGCTAGTGTCACAAGGTTGTAGTTACACTGCTGGCCACTGTAAATGCAACACCCTGAAGGAAACATGCAAATAACATGAAATTTACAACATGCGTTAGCGGAGGTGAGATATGCAAATGATCAGAATTTCAGCGCAGACGCACATCACGCGCGCCTGTGGCGCCACTTCAAAGCGCTATTTAAGGCTTGGAGATTTCGATGATTTCAAGTTCGGCAATTGTGTTTTTCTTGTGGTTTTTTCAAAAAAACTATCAATTATGCCTCGTCGAAAACAGCGATCATCTTTTGATCAAGTATCCGAGTTCGACAGAGGAAGGATAGTGGCCTACCGAGATTGTGGAATATCTTTCAGGGAAATCGGTAGTCGTGTTGGACGAAACCAAACAACTGTAATGCGGATATGTGATCGTTGGATGCCGGAGGGTACGACGGACCGGCGTGTTCAATCGCATCCACCTCAGCGCACCACTTCACGTGATGACAGACAAATTGTGCGCATGGCAGTGACGGATCGCTCAGTCACATCACGAACCATA
Source organism: Dolomedes plantarius (assembly GCA_907164885.2). Lineage (NCBI taxonomy): Eukaryota > Metazoa > Arthropoda > Arachnida > Araneae > Dolomedidae > Dolomedes > Dolomedes plantarius. The sequence goes on along the minus strand of OU015495.1, from coordinate 76,251,285 downwards.
GCACAGCACATGCAGTCTGTAACGCATCATCCAGTGTCTGCGCGTACCATTCGACGCCGTTTACCGCAGTCGATTGCTTTGTCTACCCTTGACGTCCATTGCTTTGTCTACCCTTGACGCAGTACCACAGACGTCTCCGCCGCCAATGGTGCGATGACAGAAGGATGTGGACGGCAGAATGGAATGAAATTGTCTTTACTGACGAGTCACGCTTTTGTCTGCAACACCACGATGGTCGCATTCGAGTCTGGAGTCACCGTGAAGAGAGGACGCTGAACAGCTGCGTTATGCCCCGCCACACTGGTCCTGCACCGGGTATTATGGTATGGGGCGGTATTGGATATCACTCTCGCACACCTCTAGTACGCATTGCCGGTACTTTAAACAGCCAGCGCTACATCTCCGAGGTGTTGGAGCCAGTTGTCCTTCCTTACCTTCAGGGATTGTCCACAGCCATATTTCAACAGGATAATGCGCGACCACACGTGGCACGCATTGTCCAACGGTTCTTCGTCAATCGCCAGATTAAATTGCTTCCCTGGCCGCCTCGCTCTCCGGATCTTTCGAGATAGAAAACATGTGGTCCATGGTTGCTCTACGATTGACCCAGATTCCATCCTCAGCTGCCACAGCAGATCAACTTTGGCAACGTGTGGAAGCTGCTTGGTCTGCTGTACCCCAAGAACTCATCCAAAGTCTCTTTGAATCAATGCCGAGGCGTGTGACAGCGGTGATCTCCAACAATGGCGGCTACTCTGGCTACTGATTTTGGCAGGAACCACACTTCACAGAAGTCTATAAATTTAATCATTTGATACTTGGTCAACATGCTATCTAAAAAATAAATTTTGTTGTGATATCTCTTGTCTTTCTTGGTGTTGTAATTTGGGTGGCCAGCAGTGTATTTCTAATCATTAATTCATCATTATTCGCAGTTTAATTTCTAATCATTTTTATAGCTCGATTTATAAAAAATGTTTACTTGCAAACTTAACCATAAATGAGTTCGGGAATATATCTTTTGTTTACACAGGGTATATATAAGAAACTAGCTTATATACCTGCGTTGCACGGGTGTACCCTTAATAAGGTGTTATAAGGTGTTAACAATAAACTTTATTCAATCTCCTTCATCACCTATCGGTTACAGATCAGCGAGCGAAGTGTCGCAAGCATCGAGAATTTCTCGAGACAATACTGCTACGCCACCTATCGGTGTCGTGCAACATAAAATAGCATTGGATGGTGGTGCCATCTATTATACAGCAAATGAAATGAAATGCATTTATAAATTAAATAAAATAGGTATCACTACAAGAGTATCCCTCCAGTGATGAACTTCGTGAGGAACGACAAAATGTTAAAAGTAAATATTAAATATACAATGATTAAAAAATATATATATATTTTTCACATGCACATGTTCTTTGAGAGATACCTGATGCAAATTTACTAGACAAATAAAATGAAAAAAAATAATATATATGGCATATAAATCTGACATATTAAATTAATATATAAAGAAAACAGTCTAGGTAATATCTGAATGTAATACACATTTCACTTGTTAATACGATAATGAATATACGTCCCTGAATACAAAATGCTGCAAAGGTTAAGAGAAATACTTACTTTACAAAATATGAATATGTATATACCTGTCAAAATTGAAATGTTTATATATATATGATGCAATTTCAAGAATATATACAAAATGTTTTAACCAATTTCTGTTATTAACCTCTTACTAAATTTTACACATCTGTTGTGATGATAATTAATAGTTTAGAATAATTAACGTTTATATTAATATCGGGTATTCAGATAATTAAATTAGTAAGTAAGTAAATTTTAGTAACGATTGTGCTTGTTTTAATCAACTATTAAGCCTCTGCTAAATATATGTAAGGGTTATACTTGTGGTGATCAGATATTAATTGATTTGATTAATGTCATCGCATTTGGAGAAGGTGCGCAAGTTTCTCTAATGTTTGACATTGAGAAGAATTAAGTTTGAAATAGATCATCACAGGTTATACCTTATTATTGTTAATATTGATAAATTAATAAGTTTTATTTATGAACCTTGTGAATGGCTGGCATATTGTTTTTTTTATTGTTTTTTTGGCTGGCGGTTTGTAATTTAAATGGTAAAAGTCTTAGAAATATTCTTTGCTTTCCTTCTATCCTTAAAAAATGACCCAGCGCCTAGCAACAGCTTTCATAGCCTCCCCACTATCGGTAACCAATACGTCCGCTACGGCCCTTTTTCGAACGGGGAGAAATCTTGGAAGGTCAGATGCAAGGCGCGCAGGGATACATCGCCGGGTGGATGACCAGGCCGCCATGAAATTAAAATAACCAACAAGAACGAGATGAGGGGTGGAAAAAATTAATTGTATAAAGAATTGCAGAGTGCAAGAGTGCCACCTGTAGCCTTCCCCCTCATTTCGGCAATTACAATTCACGGAGCATCAAGGAACTATTTGGTGTGGAGGATGGTTTCACCGGACTGATGTGGTGGTGACAAGGTGCTGACTCGAGCGCGGGATTTTGAAAAAGAGGAGATGGTTGGAGGATCCTGAACGGGGAGGCGAGGGCGAAAGACCGGGGGTCGGGGCGGAAGCTCTGGCCTCGGGGACGACGCTAAGATCCCCGACGATGATGGGACGGCCACGGGTGAATTTGCTTTTTCCTTTCCTTTCCCATCCTCTCTGTAAATTCTATCCATAACCTCTCTACCTTTGATTAAAGCTGCAGCAGATCATTAAGATTAGATTTAAATGTAAATTAAATTAAGATGAGCAATCGCTATATAGATAATTCAGGTTTTTTTTATATTCGCTAGCCATTTCATTTTGAATTGTCCATTGTATATATTGTATTGTATTGCGGGATATAGATGTTGGTTTTTATAGCAATTGTATTATTGATGATTTAATATTGGTTTTCCCGAAAAAATGTTGAATAGAACTGATTACCAGATTGGTGGTAATATTGTTAATGTATCGGAAGGAATAAATTTGTTATGTAGTTTGTAAAGTGGTGTCATGTCGGTCCTTGCCTTTTTAGTAAATTTCTGATTTTCAGCTTTAGGTTTTATTTTTATTTCAGCAGATTGAAGCTTTTTCTTTTAGGTGAGATAATTTTATTTCTAGGTGTTTCTCCAAGGTTAAGTAAATTTATTAGATTTAATTTCATTTTTCTTTTGACTCATTATTCACCACAGTGAAGCATTCAGTTCGAACCAGTGTTAATTATAATATTAATTATGATGGGTTATTGCATTTAAAAATACACAACGCAACTTACCATCTAACTTAAAATGTACTAACCACTAACGGCCAAATGGCAAATATGTTGTATTTAAATTTAACTGAAGCCCACCTTAATTAGTAAGTTTTATTCCTACCTTCAATGAATTAATAAATTAATATAATATATAATAGTTAATATTTAAATAAACCCCCCAATAACGAAATTCGTTGGCCACACATCTACCAGATTTAGTTACTTGAGTTTTCACAGAAAAGTCTCAGGATTTTCTGGTGATTTTCTTTCTTTTGGTTGAGTTTCAGGGTAATCAGTCTCAGGTAAGTCATTAAATAGAAAAGCTGGCTTGACCTATGAAGTGAGACACAACGTTTCTTCCCATTTACGTCTATGGTGATGCTTTGGTCTCTTCGTGAAAGTACTGCATGGGACCAGTGTAGGGTTTGTGACAAGGTGGACTGACTTTACCCACTCTAAGAAATACATGAGAACAAGTATTTAATTCTGGGTGCACAAAAACCTTGGATTTCACATGATGGGATGTAGGGATGGGTTTGATGTGATTCATCCTTTCCCGCAATTGTTGGATGAAATTGTTTTGTGAAATTTTAGTCGGTGAAGATTCTGTACACAAATCTGCTGGAAGTTTGAGTGAAACACCATACACTAAGTCAGCGCTAGATGTATTTATATCTGTTTTCACAGCAGCTCTAAGTAAGATGGCAGGTAAACATTCAGTCCATCTAGGATTTTCATGAGCCATTAGAGCATTCTTTAGGACACGGTAAAAACGTTCCACAAAATCCTTTGACTGAGGGTGGAAGGCAGTTGTTATGATTCTGGTCGTGCCAAGCATATTTGTCAATCTCGAAACAGAAGGGATTCAAATTGTCGACCTTGGTCTGTTGTTATGGCGGAAGGACATCCAAACGACAGATCCAACCACTGAACAGAGCACGACATACAGTTTCTGCAGTAATATCAGTAATAGGCACTACCTCAGGCCATCTGGTAAATCTATCGATGATTGTCAGACAGTAAGTCTGCCCTTCTGAAGGAGGTAAGGGACCTATCAAATCGATGTGGATGTGAGAAAATCTGACATCAGGTGATGCGAAGGTGCCTGGAGGTGTCTTCGTGTGTGTAACGTCCAGGAAACGTGCCCGCGAGAAAAGTTGAGCTTTGCACGTTTCACCAATATTATGTGATAATTGTTATATTTTATCCCACATGCCGGCATTCATATAAATTACTATTTTTCAGTATGACGTAATGTTACACTTGGAGTCATTTGCATGCTTATTTATTTTTTTTTACTAAAGTGGCAACTTCGATAGATTTTACTGAGTTTTTTAGATATACGATGATGTACTCGGGGAGAAGAGGTTGTAATAGTGCTTTGGTGTTCTTGTGAATTTGTTAAATTTAAATAAAAAATGTTTTTATTTAAAGTTTTTGAATGTTCAATTTGAAAAGAATCTTGTGAAACCGAGTCAACACCCTCACTGCATGTGGAACCCAAAAAGGATATCGCCCATTTACTTAGGCGGGTGATTTTTTACACTATGGACTAGTCCATACTCGGAGATTGAAAGAAAACCGCTCGGAAACCTGCGAATATCTGACTTTGCGTCCTTGGACCAGTACGGTGGTTTACATCTGGTGTCAGGAAGTTGGGTCCATTGCGAGGATGAGAAAGTTTTGGAAAAAGAATTTTTTTTTTCTGCTGAGGATTCCAGCAGCGACAACGGACTTCATCGGAAGACGCAGATCTAAGGACCGGGAGCTTAACGGAGAGGATAAGAAGTGGATGAGTAGCGGAGGTGAAGGCCAAGTATTCATCAACTTCTGACCGTTTACAGCGGATACCAACGGACTGCGGAGCGTCGGGAAAAGTGTTGCAGACCTCAGCTACGAGCCGTTATAGCGAAAGCGTCGGGAAAAGTGAAGCAGACCTCAGCTACTGACCGTTACAACGGAGCGTCGAGAAAAGTGAAACAGAGTGTCGGAAAACAAAACAGAGATGTTGTGATGACGAAAGGATACCTGTAAGGATCTCGGATATCGTCTGGCAACGTAGGGTGCATGACTTGTTACTCGTTTGTCCCTCATATTCTGTTCATGGCTAAGTGATTTGGGTGCTTAGGAACGCGTGCGTTAGATTAATTTTTTCTTATCTCTTTGGAACTTTTATGATTTTATGTTCTTTTGTTATACTGTGTTCTTGCATAGGTTAATATTGCTTGCATTATAAGATTAATAGTATTAGTGTTTTATATGAAGTAAATTTCTTCTTAAATGAGGTTAAAATTCCTCTAAAGTGCTAGTGTTTTCTGCTTTGAATAATTGTTATTTGTGGAAGGGATATTGTTTAGTGTAGGAAAAGCTAAGAGCTGTTTTCTGGATTTGTATTTGTTTTCGCTCGTTTATGTAAATTAACATTCGGGAGCAATGTGTTTTTTAAATACAGCGAGGAAAACGGATCTCGTGCAAATTGGCTTGCGAGATGGGTGAGGTAGTCCACCGAGGAAATGCACAAATTGCAAATAATTAAAATTATTAAGGGAGGGGAAAACTATGCGGAAACTTTGGCTAAAGAATCGTTGGAAAGGATTGTGGAAGATAGGAAGGAACGGAGAACGACAGAAAATAGAGAGTCAGAAATTAGAGAGAGAACAAAGGGCTCGGAATCACGATTAGACTGTTAAATGAAGTTGAAACACAACTTGCCAATTAGAAAACGATAGGTTATGGTTGGTAGAAATAGCACGAATAGTGTGGATCTCTATCCAGTGAGGACGGGGTCTCATGTCTTGGTACACCAGAGAGATTCTGGACTAGGCCGAAAAGAATTAGTCGCTGGAAGGTGACATGTTTTGGGCGGCTAAGGGCGCAGATACGCTTTCGAACCACGGGGTGGGACGATAGCGGGGAACAATGAAAGCGTCAGGATAGCCGAGGATCCCAGGAAAGAATTTACGCAAGAACGTAATTCGGCTGTTGCATTTGCGGCGCGAAGGATCACTCTAAGAGGGATTGCCCAAAAGCTAATCAAGAGAGGAATTCTGGGTCTTTGTTAGACAATCGACCACCGATAGGAAGGGTAACAGTCAGGTAGGAGTAACTACTCCGTCGGGAATTCAGACCTCTGAGTCTGAGATAGAGGTCAGGTCTCAGGGGGGAGTGACCGAGAAAGGTTGTCAGGTTCGACGGATGTAGAAGGGAAAATGAGCCAAGACATGACGCACATGGAATGGGCCGAATTGTGAGGTTTAGAGATAGGGATCGACATAAGAAGCCGGCACCGTCCTCTGGAGTACGAGCTTTGTTTAGTAAATGAGCCTTAAACTGCAAAGGATAAATGACAGCCAAATAAAATCGCGAGGGAGGGTCAAGAAAGGCAGAGATGCCAGAAATTCAGGGATTAGCGTTGAATGAGCGGAGACGAAGGGGTTCAGGAAAAAGACTTCTTTGGGTCTTTTAATCGCAGGAAGGCGGTCAGATGGAAAAACGAATCACAGTGGGTTTTTGAAACAGCAGGATTGCAGAATGCAGGGTTATCGCAAATGGGTTAATTGGCGGAATCAGGGAGGACAATTTGTTTCGGATTTCGGAGCAAAGGGGTAGTGAAAGGAATTGACGGAGCAAGATTTTCAAGGAAGATAATATGAGAAAGTTCTGGGGCTTACATAAAGCTAGGAAAAAGGGTCCCGGTATCTAAAAGGAAGCCGAACTGCTTAAGGTTTAGGCAAAAATTTTGGGGGCGACAGCATTATTTTAAGGTGAAAATGAAAGGAGTACGAAAATATTCCGGGGGACAGCATAGGGGCTTTCGTAAATTTTGGAAACAACGAGAAGGGCAGAATTTTGTTAGACGCGATAGTTTAAGGGTTCTGCTGGGTTACGGATACCTAGTCAAAGGTTTCCTACGAGGAGTCAGACCAGGTGGGACTACAACCAATCTTACAGGCCAGGCGCACTGCACACGGCCGCGATGCCATGTCAGGCTCGCGGGTGAGAAATAATGTAGTATTTTTTTTTCTTGTAAAGTTAGGTATGTGTAAATATTATTCAGCTATTTTATAGCATAGTAAACTTTGTTAAGTGTTTCTGTGTTTGAATTTTTTTTAGGTTAAAGGTAATGGTAATGTATTTCAGTATATATTATTTAAATGCGTCCTGATAAGATTTACTTTTTAGTTTAGAGTTGACAGAGGATTATAGTAAAGTCATTTTGTATATTCTATGCTTCGCTATCGTGAATCATTCATCTTGAGGAGCGATAAGCATGTTTACCTTTTCCCTAGCACCTAGCCATGACCGGGTAGGCAGGGGGGAACGCTGTGTCAATTCCGTCACCAGCAGCGGTTCACAGTGTTTGGATGGTTGGAATTTTGCCTGTTGGCAGGCAAATTTTCAAGTTAGCGGTGGGCATGTAACGCCCAGGAAACGTGCCTGCGAGAAAAAGTTGAGCTTTGCACGTTTCACCCAATATTGTGTGATAATTGTTATATTTTATCCCCACATGCCGGCATTCATATAATTACTATTTTTTAGTATGACGTAATGTTACACTTGGAGTCATTTGCCTGCTTATTTTTTTTTTTACTGAAGTGGCAACTTCGATAGATTTTACTGAGTTTTTAGATATACCGATGATGTACTCGGGGAAGAAGAGGTGTAATAGTGCTTTGGTGTTTCTGTGAATTTGTTAAATTTAAATAAAAATGTTTTATTTAAGTTTTGAATGTTTAATTGAAAAGAACTTGTGAAACGACTGTCAACACCCTCACTGCATGTGGAACCCGAAAAGGATATCGCCCATTTACTTAGGCGGGTGATTTTTTACAATATCGACTAGTCCATACTCGGAGATTGAAAGAAACCGCCTCGGAAAACCTGTGAATATCTGACTTTGCGTCCTTGGACCAGTACGGTATATTACAGTGTGCCTGATCACTTTTGATCGCTGGCATGCAATGCAGCTTTTCACCCATTCCTTAAGATGTTTTTTCATCTGAGGCCAAACATACCTGGATGAAATTAGTTGTGTGGTTGCTGCTACACCTGGATGTGCAAGGTTATGAAAGTGTTCGAAAGAGTTCTGCGAAAATTTTCTGGTACAAATGGTCTAGGTACATCTGTAGAGACATCACATAGAAGTTTGGTATTTGTCACTGGACTGGGAATGTATTTAAATTGTGAAGAAGTACAATTTTCAGTCTGCAACTTTTTCAATTCAGGATCAACTCTTTGGGCATATGCGAAAGCATTGAAATCTAGAAAAAATGAATTGGAGATAGGACTGATTTCTACTCTAGATAGAGTATCAGCTACAGTATTGTTGATTCCACTGGTGTGGCGAATGTCAGCGCTGAATTGAGATATATAGTCAAGATGCCGCCACTGACGAGGGCTGCATTTATCAGGTTTCTGTTTAAATGCATAGATGAGAGGCTTTTGGTCAGTATATATTGTGAAGCTGCGACCTTCTAGCATATGTTGAAATCGCTTTACAGCTGTGTATATTGCCAACAGTTCTCGGTCATAAGTAGAGAATTTCTGCTGACTTTTTGAAAGCTTTACAGACATAAATGCAATTGGCTCCCATCTGTTTTCATGCACTTGCATAAGAGAACCGCCAACTGCAAAATCGCTGGCATCAACCCATACACTTAACTTTGCACCTGGAATAGGATGGTGAAGTAGGGTTGCTTCTGCTAAAGCACTTTTTGCATCATTAAATGCTTGTTCAGCCTCCTCATTCCATTAAAGTGTATCCTGGGGATTGTTGCGAGTGGGTCTTTTAGATTTCTTTTATTTTTAATTCCCTCTAACAGTTTGTTTAAAGGTGCTAAAATGTGCTGCTTTTTGTATAAACCGTCGATAGAAATTTAGAAGCCCTAAAAATCGTCTCAATTGTGTGAATGTGTTTGGTTTCGGAAATTTTAAAATGCAACCCACTCTATCTGTTAAGGGTTCAATGCCAAATTCAGAAACTTTATAGCCTAAAAATTGAATTGATGAAACGCCAAAAATATATTTAGATGGTTTTAAACTAAGCCCATATTTTTGTAATCGCTCAAATAAAATGCTGAGATGCTTGATATGCTCCTCTGGAGATTTTGAAGCGACTAAAATGTCCTCAACAAAGGCATAAACAAAATGAAATCCACGAGTTACCTCATCAATAAACCTTTGAAAAGTTGCTGCAGCATTGCAGAGGCCAAATTGCATTCGAGTACTCTCAAATAATCCGAAAGGTGTTATTATGGCACTTTTATGGATATCTTCTGAGTTTATTGAAATTTGGTGATATGCCTTAATCAGATCTATATGAGAAAATATTTTTGCACCATGTAAGTTAGATGTAAAATCCAAAATGTTTGGGACTGAATAGTTATCTTTAATTGTTTGAGCATTAAGTGCTTGGTAATCCCCAACTGGTCTCCATTCAGCGCTGTCTTTCTTCGGCACCATGTGCAAAGGTGATGCGAAATTGCTTTTAGAAGGACGCATGTGACCTAGTTCGATCATGTTTTGAATTTCGTCCTTAGCAATGCGCAGACGGTCAGGTGCGAGACGGCGTGCTTTTGCTGTTACAGGAGGACCAGTTGCTTGTATATAATGAACAACCGAATGTTTAACTTCTTGGTCTGGACGAGGAGGTGTAGTGATTTCGGGGAAATCCAATACTAATTTATGATAACACTATCGCCTGATACAGTTTTCGAATGAATCGCACTGTTCTTTAGTATGCAGGGAAAGGTAATATTAGTTTGGCAGTCAATTAAATTTTTGGAGGTTAAGTTAGGCATTAGATTAAAATTATATAAAAAATCAGCACCAATTATTGGGTTGGATACATTCCCCACTAAAATGTCCATTTGAAAATTTTCCTAAGACCAATATCTAAAGAAAGGGTTTGGGTTGTATAGACCTGGATTGGCGAGGTGTTAGCTGCCGAAAGTGTCATTTGTAAAGCGTTTCTTTTTTGTAATTTTGAAGCAGGAATGATGGAAACATCACTCCCTGTGTCAATCAAAAAATTTACATTGGTACGCCGATCGCGCACGAACAGGCGACGAGAGTTTAATGACAAGGTGGTAGTCGCCTCTACACCCGGCCGTCGTCGTTTTTTCATAATTGGATGGGGGAACGCATTTCTTGGCATTTTGGCCAAACTGTTGGGTGGATTAAACCGCATAATTTGCCCCATACCTAATTTTCTGAAATAAAAAACCTTTTACAAGAAAGTAGACTTGATGAGGCTAACTAAAATGCCTTTATTTTTCTTATTTTACATAAAAACAGTAAAAAAAGGGGATCGATTTGATCCAATAGCTTGGAAGAAATATTTACAAAAACTTAACCATTAAACAATAAAGAATACAGATAAGCGTGTCATGAACGGGCGAAAATTAACCTACTTTAATTTTGAAAAACTACTTAAACTGAATGGTAAAGCTTGGGATAGGTATAGGAAGAAAAAGGGATACAAGTTTAATGGCTCGACAATTCGTCGCAAACACATCCAAATATCAAACTTGCTGCGAAACAGCTACTAACACTATGGCTGGAAGCCCCAACTCACTCGCAGAATAGTTACTGTTTAAAACCCCCACTCGCTGAAAAAATACGCACATCTTAAATACTTGTTGTATTTATTTGTACAAACCCCATTGGCTGTGACGCGAGAGCTTCGTAATTCCAGTCCTGCTTCAAAGTTGAAAAATCTGCATATTTATTTTTAACCATCCGTTCATGACACGTTTTTAAATGTCGCGTTTTTCGATGAAGGGAAAACAAAAACTACACAAACTTATGGTGATACCAACAGTTAGTGAAAGTTTTGGATCGGGATTTGCTACGAGCACGCGGCGCACGGTTGCGATGAGGACTGCGACCTCTACGCAACGAAATTTCATCTATCCGCGTATTTATTTTTTTAATTTCTGCAAGCAATCGATCCTTAATGGAATGAGCTGAGGAAACAGAACAAGCACTTACCGGCATAGGTGTCACTTCCATCACTCTGTCAGCGATGTCCGCTGCCTTTTCTAGGCTTAACGGCGTTACTGCTGCGAGGATTGACTGTACGGGCGTCAGCAAATGTTGTAGAAATAGTTCCATCATTAATTCCTCCGGCACGTTGTAAGGTTCGGCGCGTCGCCGCATGACGCGGAGTAAATCGGTAGGACTGCGATCTCCCAGCTGCTCGCCGACGAGAAGTTTCCGGATTTCTTGATGGGATGACTCACCGCTTCTTTTTATCAGCTCCCTTTTCAACACACCGTAAGGGTCGGTCTTGTCAGGGTTGGCGATAATGTCCCGTACCACAGTAGCTGCTTCCGGTGGTAAGTTAGATGCTATATAATTGAATTTGGTCTTGCTTTCCGATATAGCTTTCGGAGTGCCTAATTCGAACGTAGCTTCGCACATCAGGAACCACAGTGAAGGATCGGCGAAATTGTAGGCCGGTATTTTGACTGCTCCGACTTCTTGCGTCATATTTGAAGACTGGTGAGCACGTGGTCAGCGAAAAATAAGTCATTCGATACAGGCAAAAATAAGTCCAGGCGTCCGTTATTTTACTTGTGCGTATTCACCGATCACCATTTTTATAAGGTTGGATGCCTGATTGAGACGGATGGAAGCAGATATTGAACTTAACAATAAACTTTATTCAATCTCCTGCATTACCTATCGGTTACAGATCAGCGAGCGAAGTGTTCGCAAGCATTGAGAATTTCTCGAGACAATACTGCCACGCCACCTATCGGTGTCGTGCAACATAAAATGACATTGGATGGTGGTGCCATCTATTATACAGTAAATGAAATGAAATGCATTTATAAATTAAATAAAATAGGTATCACTACAAAGGCTTATGGATACTCCATCATTCTGACTCAGCACGATCCTAAGACCAAGTTGCCTATCAAGAAGACAATCTCTGCATTGAGCTTTTACTGCTACCGCATTATGGCCAGAAAGGAGAGGACAACCACCTATTGTACTTCCGTTCCCTCTTTAGTCAATTTTAGATATGTATGCTAAAATAGAGACTGAAAGGTTAAACTATATCAGGTTTAACCAGGCAGAGCTGAGGGCAGACAACTATATTCACCTAAAAGATGCTGTAGGAAGCGTGGGAAAATACTATGAAGTCAAACTCCTGAAGTCAAAGTTAAGTAAATCTGATCAAGAGTTAAAAATCAAATAAAGCTTATCTTTCCTAATTTGTTGTTGTTGCTTATCTCTTGACCGACATCAACATCATATCAAGTCCCGAAGGCTATGAAGGTGCGGCTCCTGTTTTGAATTTGCACCACAAGGGTTGGAGTCCGACTTGGCTAAATGACCGGTCCCGTAATTTTGAACCGAGTCAAATGACGAGACCGGAACACTTGATCCCGCACCTCCAGAGGAAAATTTGAGAACTTGGAGGACATTGTAGCCACGCCCTATTTTACGTACCCCGGCCACCATTAGTGAACTCGGCGGTAGATTTGCAGCGACGAGCATGGAACCAGGGACGTTCAGATCACTGCTCTTGCCAACTGGGCTACCGTGCCCATTTCCTAATTTGTAGAGAATATTATCTAATTTTAAATAAATAAAAAAATCAAATAACAATGTTCAAATTACAATATTATAAATTAAATAATTTATAAATTAAAGTTTGTAGAAAATATTATTTACTTTTAAATAAACAAAAAATAAAGTATGACGTTAAAAATTAAAACAAAGTCCGACTTTTAACCCACGTGCTTTTACTTGCCACCTGCTGCCAAATCCAAATTCATAACTTTGAACCAACCACTGACATCAGTGACGTCACAGTGCTGCCATCTGGCGATTACATGAGCAAACAAAAAGAGTGTGGATTTTCTAAAAAGGATTTTTTTTCTTCATGAAATATTGATATTTGATTTTCCTCACATATCTTTACAAATTTTTAATGGGTGGAGGGGAGGGGGGAGAATTTTGAAAAATTCTAAATTTTGTTTTTAGGCAACCTTTGTAATCCTAATCGAAAATATCTGTCATTTAGCGTTTGTCATATTTCTGGAAAAAATATTATCTCCCCCCCCCCTTTCCCCCCGAATATTCAGTTTTAATTTTTTTTTACAAAATCTAAAGCGAATGTCAAAAATCGTGGCATTGATCGTGTTTGTTACATTTAATCGTGTTTGTTACATTTTAAATCAAGAATCTTATGGATATCTTTTTCTTTCTTTGAGATCTGAAGGAATATGTGAAAAACAAGAATAAACATGTTTAACCCCTCACCCCTTGGGGGTTGAATTTTGAAAAATCCTGAAATTGGGTTTTAGGTATTCGTGTTCCTTACATTTAAAAGCAAATATCTTATGGATCTGTTTCTTTCATTGAGATATGAGAGAATATGTGAAAAACACGTTTTGGGGCCGAATTTTGAAAAATCCTGAAATTGGTTTTTAGGTATTCGTGTTCCTTTCATTTTAAAGCAAGAATCTTATGGATCTGTCTCCTTCTTTGAAGGAATATTTGAAAAACACGTAAAAACCCGTTTAGCTCCCTCCCTCCATTGGGGGCCGAATTTTGAAAAATCCTGAAATTGGTTTTTCGGTATTCATGTTCCTTACATTTTAAAGCAAGAATCTTATGGGTATCTGTTTCTTTCTTGAGATATGAAGGAATACGTAAAAAACACGTTTTTCCCCCCTCCCCCCCTTGGGGGGCGAATTTTGAAAAATCTCTTCGTAAATGACGCCTTCAGTACAAAAAGAATAAGCTCCTAAAATTTGATATCTGTATCTCCAATAGATTTTGCTGGGCTTTGATATGTGTATAGATGTGCAAGTCAGGACTTCTTCCTTTATATATGAGGCGGTGAAAGGCAAAGTGGTGTAAGTCAGTAAGTCAAGTGGTGTAAGTCCAAAGCGTTTCACTGCAAAAACTACAAAAAATTCCACTATAAATTGAACAAATTATAATGCATAATAATTATTATAATATTGCAAATAATAATTATTATAATATTGCAAATAATAATTATTATAATATTGCAAATAATAATTATTTGCAATTCCACTATAAACTGAACATGGAGATTACATTTTTGTCCTCAAAGAAAAAAAGTTGAAAATGTGACTTCCACCACTTTGCCTTTCACCGTCTCATATATAGATTTAATACCTGGAAATTTTCAACTGCAGGAAAAAATTAAAAAGGAATAATTATGAAGTGTATACTGTACTGTACTGTCACGAAAAGTTTCCCTATCATTTTCTAATTACGATCAGTTTCCTACAGACAATACTTTCGTAAATCTTGCACCCTCCCAGTGAGAAAGCTTAAAAGAAGAAAGTAGTCATATACACAAATAAGAATTTTGACGTGAGCAAGGAATGAGCAATTCACAGGAGAAAACAACAAGCCAAATACAGGTGGGAGTCTTTCTTACCCAGACTCGAATTTTATTTAGCTGTGGAGATCAAGCTTGATTTATGGAGCTGACCGTCATTGCAAAATTTTATCTGACCAGTGAAGCCAACTATTGAAACAGAAGCCAGTTTACAGGAAAGCTTAATGATGCGTGTAGAAATTATCCGAAGTTTGTGCGTGTGTGTGTGCTCAGAAAACTATGATTAAACGCCATCAAGTCGAGTACTTGGTCACTGCCAGAGCCTGACTAAGGCAGGGGCATACGGGGCAGTTGCCCCGGGCCCCCACATCAGAGGGGGGCCCCAAAATCGAATAGAAAGTTTAGTATTAAGTATTAAGTTCTTCATTACTGAAGTAGTGAAGCAGAGGGGGGGGGGGCCCAAAGAAGTTTTTGCCCCGGGCCCCAATTAGGCTAAGTCGGGCCCTGGTCACTGCAAGTCAGTATAGGTGATTCTTTGCATGTCTCTGCGTTAAGTGCTACTAAACTAAATTTCCGTGGATACACTATCGTTCATTATCTCCAATCTGGTTTCTGAAGACTCTAGTATACTCGCCTTTTCCCTCATCTTTAGATAATTCTAAACTTAATCTAACTGCTTAACGAATGTAAGTACATTTACTATTACAAAATCTCACATCACTCTGAAATTCTCAGAGTAACAAGGAATGTGGGCGAAGATTATTTTTCTTTTGCTTTGAATTTAGTGTATTTTGACAGCGTCATTTGCAGTTTCTAGTGCATGAAAGTTATGCATGGTTATCTGATGCCGTAGACATTTATTTTCGCACAAATGAATTGCATCAGTCACGTTTGTCCTGCACGCGAAATCATGACAACCAACGGCATCTGACCGAGAAAAATCAGAACCTGTTTCCAGAGCCGCACATCCGATGAACGATGATTCAGTACTTCGAAACTTTTTACCAGAGGGAAAAGATCGCAAACATTTTGTGATGTCATAGAACAATAAAAAGTGTAAAACCAAACTAATTTTCTCTTCCGCAGAGAGGACTGGATACGTGAAAACGAAGTGTCTGCTAAACTCAATTTCACGCTTATGTAACACAGATAACACCAACAACGAAAGGATGTTACGTCACATCTAGCTGCTAATACTCGAGAATGGATGACGTAAATTGATACAGAAACAGCTGCTAAAACATTACAGACTAAGCATGCGTATCAAAAGACAGTAATTTGTTAGGAAACACATGACGCACGATGGAAGGCGTAAAACTAATCCAAGTTTGAAATGCGTAAAAATATTTCCTTGAATGTTCATTGTAGAAGTAAGCAAAAATTACAGATATATAAAAAGAAGAGCAATCATTAAGATCTTTCGAATTAATATGTAAGTGAATTAATAAAATACAGTTAAACTTCTCTAGCTGGCCACTCCTCTACACTGTCATACTTTGTTCAGAACCACTTGAAGAAACTGTATATAGCCAATGTTATAGAAGAAACCTCTTTTCGACGGCCACCCTCAAAACGATCATTTTTTTCCCCGGAACCATTACTGACCGCTATAGAGAAGTTTCATTTCTCTATAGCGGTCAGTAATGGTTCCGAACTAATATTACTCGTATTAATATTAATTACGAGTAATATTCCTAATACAAATTACTCTTGAAAGTGCATGAAGAAAACGAAATTTGTTGAAATTGCAACCCCCCTTTTGGCAACTGGCAGTGGTGCCTTTTCATTTCTACGACAAAGAAAATAAATAGTTAATCAAATGAATTTTTTTGTATAAAAATTCGTCAATAAGTTTTTTATGAAGCAGTCTTTTAACTGTTGCGACGATCATACCTTAGTACAGCGCTTCTTAAACATTTTTCATTCGTGACCCCTTTTTATCATCGAGATATTTTCGCGACAACAGGAAATAAGGATATTAAAAATAAATATTTTCTCATAAACAATTTACTTTTTCGGTAGACATTATATATGAAAATATACATATGTAATAATATACATGTAAAATATATGCCTTAGATACTCACGGTAGGCGACATATAATTCATGTATGAGAATTAAATTTTTGCGACCCTGAAATTTCGCTTTACGACCCCATTTAGGGTCATGACCCGCAGTTTAAGATACGCTGCCTTAAGTGCCTCCGCATTAGTTAAAAAAAGAAAAATACAACCAACATTTGTTTTTAAAGGAAGATGACAAACTGCGTTGGAATTTTTAAAAAAATTATATTTTTACCTAATGAAGGACTTAACCGTACCTACATTCTTGCTTGCATAATAATACCCATTCTACCTTGTAGATTATTTTAAAGTTATAGTTACATTACGCGTATATGTAAAGTTCCATATACAGTGGAGTCCCGATAATCCGAACTGATTGGGACCAGACCCTTTTCGGATTAACGAATTTTTCGGATTAAGCGAAATCATTCTTAAAATATTCTTAAATTGTATAATAAAACGTGATTACATAAATATTACATATTACGTGTGATAACACAGTTTATTTTATAAGGTCTGTCTAAACATTGCAAATTCTCCGAACGAAATGGTTGACAAGAGAGCGGAACGCTGCCTGGTACAGTACAATAAAGTGTAAGTTGTTCGTTCAGTAAAGTGTAAGATTTTAAACGATCAGTAGATTGTTGAAATGGTTTTGAAAGAACCTATCAACGTGTCAGACGAGAGTGAAGGTGAAGCAGACGGTGACAGTGAGCGGAGGATATCCCACTCAGACGCCGCGGCTGCATTGGATGTAGTGCTATGCTACGTAGCGCACTACACTCCGCCGCGCCCGGAGCGGACACCATTTTTCTGACGCGTTGGCGTAATTTGGCTTCAAGGGAGAGGTATTCTTCTCTTCGACAAAAAAAATTAACAGAATTTTTCAAACCAGTGTAGTTCAGTACATTGTCTAACTTTCGATTTCTTGTGATTTGCAGAAACATATTTTATATTACTTAGTATCACTGTGGTTTTATTGTAACCTTTGTTCTTTTTGACTCTTGGTTTCGGATTAAGCGGACTTTCGGATTACCGAAGTTCGGATTATCGGGACTCTATTGTACAAAAATATTAACTAATAACATAATATAAACGCATAAAAGCTAAATATTGTTTGAGAAGGGCTTTTATGCTTAAGTATGACTAATTATATTCACTTATAGACAGGCCCAGATTTCCGCATGGGCAAGTGGGGCACTTGCCCAGGGCCCCTAAAATTATGGGGCCCCCTAATTTATTATTAAGTTGTACATATTTTTGAAAATTTCCTATATGTACGCAAATTAAAAACGGTTTCCGTATTTTCTATATTTCCTATTTCTATTTCACTATAGTGGGGCACAGTGCACCCACTATAGTGAAAGCATACTACGTACATCCGTAAGCATTCTTCTTCTTCTTTTTTTTTTTTTTTTTTTTTTTTGGGGGGGGGGGGGTTGTAATAACTCCAGGCTGTGATCTATTTTGAATTTCAAAAGAAAATTTCATGAATTTATTTATTAACATTAAAAAGTAAATTAATTAATTAGCACTTATTATTATTATTATTATTTTCAAATTTTTCCCTTACTGGTCGGAAATATTTTGAATTTCTGGTCCCAATTTATGGGGGGGCCTGAGTGAGTGTCCCACATGTTCATGTGGAAATCTGGTCCTCGGGGAGGACGTGCCCCCCTTTGGATCTGCCCTTGGACGGGGCCCCCAAAGTCTGCTTTGCCCAGGGCCCCATTGGGTCAAAGTCGGGCTCTACTTATAGACAACTCACAGGGGAAAAAAAAGTATTTGAATATGCAAAGCCGAAAATTTACTCTAACCAATCCATTACAGTGGCTCAAGGGAGAGGAAAAAGGATCGTTAGCTCGTTACTTTATAATATACGAATCTCAAAAGCTGCCGTGATTATTCAGTAATTGTGTTTGACTTTCCTAGCATGCAACGCAAATAAAACTATTTTCATTTATAAATCCTTAACTACAATGCTATTTTATTAAAAACAGGAAAAATTAAAACCTTACAAAGGACGCTTTTATGTTTAAGTGAATGAATGTCTATGTTTGCAAATGGCCACTTGAGGTGCCTGGAATTTGATCGACAAAACAAAACTTTTCCCACTTGTGAAAAGTGTAATAATGAGCAAGTCACTCCTGGCCACATCCTAACTTGCTTAAATTTATCTAGGGAGGACTTTATCACCAATCATTGCCTATTAATGGACATCCTGAGGATTTATGCACTCATGGATCTGGTCTAGCGTCGCTAGACAAGGAGGGATTAGAAACAACAACGTTTAAGTGAGATGATTTTCCTTTATAGACGAGCGTATTTGTATGGGTAAAGCCAAAATTTATACCGATAATCCCACTAGAGGGCCTTAAATCTTTTTTCTTCAGATTTATAATAACGGACCTCGGAAGTTACTATCATTATTCGATGACTGTTCTTGATTTCCCTAGCACAAAAAATCATTTGAAAAGCCCCCCCCCCCCCCCCCAAGGAAAGGTGCACTCCCACATGACAAATTGCTTTGACTAAACATAAAAAATTTCCATTCCTAACCTTCTTTCATGTATTCGAGTCGTGTTTCGTTTGTCATCACTAGAAGCAGTAATAGATCACTAGAAAGCACGATATAAAGTGCAGTGAATTGTCATTTAAACGTCGTTGTTATTTCCAGGGGGAAAAGGCTTAGTTTTCAATAGCGTGCATATGAAGGAAAATTGAATTGGACGAAGTGCTGAAATTACATAAAAAGTGATTCCTACGTAAAAGCATAGTGTAATAACTAGGGATACGTAATTTTCGCATAAAAAATATCGAAATTTCGTTAAAAAAATTTTTTTAATTCTATATATATATAAATATAAAATTTTGTGTTAAAAAAATTAAATTCCCATTTATTAAAAAAATTACAATTTTACTTACTTGGATGGGTAAGTATCAAAATTCCCAACTTGGATGGGTAGTTAAAAGTTGACATTGCAGTAGTCTCCACGTTATGTTCCTTAAGTCTTTGCCTTCTGTCATTAATTATCTCAGCATCTACTCTGTTAACGGGACTATAGAGGCTTTGTATAGTTACTTTTGCAAATTAAGGTAGCAGCATTTCGTTTCAATTTAAATCAGTATAACATCAACAGAAGTCTCTTGGTTGAATACAGTTAAGTAGCTGAAATACCCTTGACTTTGGCACTCAAGAGACGTTCTTAAATCTACTAAATTGTTCCACAAAATATGATGGTTGATTTTTACAATTATATTTTTAGGTTCGACTCCGGTACGGACAAATTGTCCTGGTGAAATTCGAAGCAAATCCAAAGGAGAGTGAGATTTCTATAATAAGACCGCGGTTAAAGACTGCGGATATTCTTAGTTAAGCAGTTATGTTAATAAATTATTGCTATTATTACCCAGTTTCGCTTAAAAAGACGTTTATCACCGAGTTTTCACCGAAAAGTAGTAAAAAAATAATTTTCGCATTTATTCACTCATATCGGCAAATTTCGCATCTATTTCGTAAATACGAAAATTACGTATCCCTAGTAATAACAAATAAAGGAGCCATTGACCACAGATTAATCCTATTCCGTACTATTTTCCTTATTTTTAAATTTATCAACTTTCTAGACTACATTACCTGAATTAACATCCCGTAAAATCGATAGAAAAAAAAATCTATACTCATCTGAATTATACAACATAAATATGTTTTGTAAGTTGACTAAAAATAATATTAATAAAAAGAGAAAAAAGAGAGAATGTTCTGGTTTTGACGCACTTTAAAATACAGATTGTTATCATGGTTTGTTAGAATTTTCTGCAGAAGAAATTCTATTGTCTCGAGTTATAGTGCCATTTCCGCATTCTCGCTAAGTTATCCCTCATTAAATACGATTTAACAGGTACTATGAACACATGACTTCGTAATACCAACAATACAAAATGTTGTAGATATGAAGAAGCTCTACAAGTTTCATGTAAGTTAACAGTTTTACAGGTTTAAGAACCGCTAATGCTTTCTCCTCTTTACTACTGTTCTCTGATTTTTTTTTTGTCGTTCCAAGACACAGAACAGCCCTAATCGAAGGTACGCGGTATCACTATGTATGTGGAAAATGTGTATCAGCTTCCAGGAAAGATAAAGAATTTTCAAAACTATATTTTCTAATCATCCCCCCCCCCTAAATAGCGTTAGACGCTTTAATCTTAGTCCTAAGAATTTACTTTAGTTAGCAATTATCATTACATACCAAAAGACATAAAAAGTGCGTAGGGTTTTCTTTTTCATTAATAAATTCGTATTAAGTCGTTTCATGAATATTATTGTAAGTATCGCTGCGTCTCTGTGTTTAGTTAAATTTGAATGAATGAACTAAAAAATAATGGATCCTATAATATATTGTTTGATTGCAACTTCAATATAGTATTTAAAAATCACACAAATATATTTATATTCGTTTGTTTAATTTAATTAAAAGTATGAGTCAGAGAATTTCAAGGAGATACAGCCTCAGTTGAAGTACGAATAATATTGTTCTTTGCGTAAACATAAACATCTAGCAGTTTGACCTTAGGAGTTCTAAGAAAAGAGCAATTGTGCCTATTTCGAAACTTATTCTTTATGTGGAACAGTTTCGAATTATTAAAGCTCTAATATCACATAGAAACCACTGTTAAGAAAGGGGAGAAACTAGTTTCTTTTTCTTGTCGGTTATTTTCGTTTTTTCATTAGAGACAAAACACCTCTTTTCTTTGAAATGAGTCAACGAAATTACATTAAAACGCACAGGATGAAATCGAATTCCCTTTTCAATTTAAAAACGATATTTTTCCTACGTTTCCTGCGCTCTATTATAGATTTTCTTTCCCTTTTAGATAAACAGTTTAGACTATTCCAATTAAATAGTCACCATTTGTGTTCTTTGAGTGAATTTTTTTTAGCTTTATTATTTAGTTGCAATAGTAAAAAAAAAAAATCACTTAGGTGTAAGTTAAGATTTTTTTCTTTCTGTCGAAGATGTGTTTTTTGAATGCTAAGAACGAGAAAATATGTTTGAAGTTTACATCCAATGTTTTAGCTGACATTTCATAAACGTGTTTTTATTGTTGTTTGCCAATACGGGGCTAGTGGTCATTGAAGACATTCGCCCTTTAACGCGAGATACGTTCGTTGCTTTCAACGGAGATACCATATAGGTGAACCAACGGTTACGTGCCACATGAATATTGATCTGAGCACCCCCCCCCCCCAAAGGGGCGACATCTAGAAAGTCGCACCTTCTCCCACCCTGTCTGACCTCATAGGCTTCCAGCCTAGAGATTTAACATTCCCATATCCGGCCTAACCTCGAGTTTTATAAACGTTTTAGTTGCCAAATGATAACATTATGCATTTAGGCCTCCCGTTGCCCTTAATGACTTCATATAGCCAATGTTAGGGAAGAAACCTCTTTTCGACCGCTACCCCTCAAAACGGCCACTGTTTTCGGAACCATTAGTTGCTGCCATAGAGAAGTTCACTGTATTAGGTCGATACTCCAAACGTTATGAGTTTTGATTGAAAGTTCTTTTTCTTTTACCTTTTTATTATGGAGCTGTCCTTTTTTTAAGTTTAACTTTCCTGTTATTTAAATACAGGCTTTTTTTTTTCAATTTTATAATTCTCGATCCCCAAGTAACTAGTTTCTATCTCTCCCTCTATAGTAGTCAAAGTCTTTCAAAGTAGGCAATGACCTTAAACAGCCTTAATTATAGAGAAAAACTGCAATAGGTTTACAGCATAAGTTTCCTTGCATAAACATTACATATCACAATGTTGAAACTGTTATTACAGTAATAAGGCATGTCTTGAAACCATCGAAAGTGATATTTGATCAAAGAAATTCATATGAGTTTTTAAAACTTTAGCATAAATTTGGAAGGGACCAGGAGGAATTTATTAGAAAAGCTGAATGTCGATACTTGTATTAACTATCTTGCTTTATTAGAACCCTTGCAATTTCTTTTAATTTTTACAGAAATAAAGGAAAAATGTCATTATGGTAAAAAGAATGGAACAAGCGTTAAGGAGAATAGCACCAAAATAATAGACTACATAAGGGATCAACCATAACGTCGAACAACTATACATATATTATCGATTCCAGATGCAAATAGATGAATTGGAATTGGGGTTATTTGAATTTAAAATACTAATAAATACTAAAACTATAGATAACCGCACTGTTTGCCTTTCTTCTGACCCTTCCGGTCGAGTAAATGGACTATAATATCTCTTCTCATAATTATAAACTAAAAGAAGATTCACAATCCCAAAAAACTGCCCTTTGGAATGAAAGAATAAAATAATTTTAGAAATTTCTCTCAAAAAATGGTTATTTTGCATTTCGGCAGTGTAACATCCTAGTATTTCTCCGTTGGGCAATTTCTAAGAAAGGGATGGTTGTGCGAACCCTGCACTCTGGATTGGATATCGAGAGAGTCGATTTCAGGAATCTAAAAAAAGGATAAAAGACCACGTGGGCAAATCAATTGTCCGATCTTTTAGAATGTCATCACTTGTGTTGACATATCAAGCTGTCCGTTAATTTTCAGAGTGAGAAATTGGTTTTTATGCTAAGGGCTCCTGCAGTCATAATCCTGCGTAAGTTACAGCAAATAGTGAATTACAAAGACTATAGATTTTAACACCCATCTTATTTGCCCAACTACATTACAGTCGAAACCTTAAAAAGTTCGCTATTTTTCAGATATGATTTGTAGGCTCTAAAATTCGAATTTACATCGACAAATTGATTGAAATCAGCAAAAATATTCTCTGAAAGTAGTTAATAAATGAGAAAAATTATGTGAATTATGTACAAGCTTTGTGTGATCTTAAACTAAGTAGTCCTAGAACAAGTGCGAACCTTTTCAAATTCATGCTGAAAATTTTTCAGAAATTAAGCTTACTTTGTCACTACCACTAGACTTTTCTCGTTCCATTGCTGTACACACACACATATTAATGCACTACTGTCCGTGGTGTTTTCCAATGATTGCTGAAATTTCCTGCATAAAAAACTTTAGGACTATTGATGCGGATTATAGACCACTGAGTATCATAAATATGCACCTTTCCGAACTATAAGTTAGATAAGCTCTAAACAAAATCCTAGACTTATAGGATAAATGCACAAGAATTGCACAACTCTTGATGAATGTGCGATTGCCATATATGATGCCTTAAACGCACGCCTTTACGGAGGAGGGGAAAAAAAAAGATCTTTTAATTCAATATAATTATCTAATGAAAATTCGGGGAATAACCTTTACGTTAGAATGTAACTAGGGATACTCAATTTTCATCGATACCTAAGTAATTCCTTCTACGTCATTCAATTGGAACCCACAAAACTAGTTTATTTGAAGAGTTACAGGGAAAGATGCCGCACCTCTCAGTTTATCCATAAGGAAGTTTTTTCCAGCCTATTTTAATCAACGGTCTACTTCTCAAGGAAAGGTTAAGTATTGAGCAACTGATGAGTACAAGTCAGGCAACTAGACAAACGTCTCAATGGAAATCCAGGTCAACAGGGATTCCGCTTACAATACTAGGTAGAGAAAAAGGTCATCGTTCTCGATCAACAAAGCGCCGAGTGAAGTGGGGTTAGTTTTGGAAGAAATAGAGGTGATTTACGTTATGTACGAATAGTGACACGAAATTTTATTTTAAAAATAAAAAATGTGACTCCCATTTGTCTTACTCTCTACACAAACATCAGAATTGCTCAAATTTTGACTCTTCGGAAAAATTTCCCCCGTCAATATTTTTAATGTTACAAATAATTCGGATGGCACTTTTAGTAGAAAGTTAAAGGCTTTTAGCACACGATATTGAGTAACCTTTGCATTCAGTCCAAATCCAGACGATGTTCATTTGATTTTCAAATAACTGAAAAATGGGACTCCTCACTATGAATTTTAGTCCAGTAGTCAGAGTAACACGTTATCTAGAAACGTCGTTCGTCGCATACCGGCATATGCAGGGAAGAATAATTTCTAGTGAAGAGAGAAAATATTGACTTTTTAAATACACCCACCCGTCTTAGAAAAATCTAGGGCAAATCCTCATATGCTTGTTCTTATTTTCAGAGTATTTTAAAACGTACTCCAAACTGTTCCTGCTTTCATAACAAAACAATGGCTGTCTTTAAAATGTAGGTATGCAAAGACGATATCAAATCATAAAATGATATGCAGTACCAAGGGAGGAAATGGGAACACATAAATATGCCTTATCTCTAGGGAAATATACCTATCACCGCGGTGAAATAAATGGCTGACTATACTTGAGATATATCTTGAGTTGCATAGCTGTAAAGCTGAAAATTTAAGATTAATTCCTCCTTAATATTAGCATATATATTAATCCTTAATATTAACATTAGGAAATAATTTACTGCCTTATTAGACCCACAAAATAATTATGACAAACTGCCCTAACACCTACCGTTCTTTTAAAATAAACACTCAAATGTCTACTCAGAAAATTAGCTTGCAGTAAGGAAAATATCTGGTATTTAATATAATAATATATTAAGTCTTCAATTATTGAAAAGTCAGAAAATCTCAGGTTTAATCTTCAAAGAAGGAAATTTTGTGTTAACTTTAAACTTTTAAAACAGTACTCAATATCTTTCTCCCCACTGATGTTTAAAAGCATCCTGGGATAACAGAAAATACATATAACTCAGCTCTCCTATAAAACTCTAGCTAATCCTAAACTGTTTGAAAAACTTACTTTCTGCTTCAACCAAGTCTTGAGTTAATATATATACTATAATTTTTTTTATAAAAAAAGACACAAAAAGAAAAGATCAGAATTGGACTTTATTGTACAAAATTTTGCCAACACTTAACACATAACACATAATATACAAGTGGAAAGAAACTGTGAGGTTGCTATTCCAGGCACACTGTATCAAACTTAATAAAATATTAAACATCTTTTAATTCGTCAGGCAAAGGCATCTTAGGATGTTTATTTTCAAAGTGCTGTTTGTGAGTTTTGGGATCTGGCATTTGTGCCTGTGGAAAGAAAATAAATAAAAACTATTTTAGAAATAGTACCCTCATTAATAACATAATTATGTAAAGACATTGATTACTTTCTCACATATACAGGAGAGAAAAAATGAATGCACTTGTTTCCAAAATCCTATCAAACTTCATGAATTTGCTAATTAAATACTTAATGTTTATACATTCATCATTTAACTTAATTTATAATACAGAAATATATTACTAACTTTAAAAAATGAGAAATTTAAGCCATATTTTTTTTATTATAATGAAATAAATATTTATGTCTTCTAATAAAACCTATAAGTAAATAAACAACTTTTATTTGAGATGGCAACATAAGTAGATTTGTTGAATCCAACTACATAAAATTCTATGCTTAATTTAAATATAAAAGTAAGTTATAAAATACTTATTATGAATGTTATATTTATACATTTATTTTTGAGTACTAAACATAACTACATGCATTATGATTAAGTGACGTATTTGAAATAAAGTATAGATATTAAAAAGTTAAAATTTTTTGAAAAAGTCCTTAAATATACGATACAACAGTAAAAGATATGAAATTTTCAAATATATAAAATATCACTATTTAATTGAAAAGTAAACAAATATTTTCTGACGCAGCATAAATTACGTGCCAATCTGGTTTTTATCAAACCTTAAACACAGATTTTCTCTTTAGAATGACCATCTATAGAACTTTATCCAATTTTGTAATAAGATTTGATAGCCATAATGCAATATTCATTAAATTAAAAAAAATTCTTTAGTTAGTAGATGATAGGAGTTGAAATTTCTCTTTCACATTAAATACTTTCTTCTTTATATCACCTATAACAATTATGACAAAATGTTTATATAAATTTACATGTCTAGCTACAAGACCATCAAAACCGTATATTGATAAAATCCTCATTCATATATCTAAATAACAGCCATAATTTCATAAGCGCTTTAACAATCAGATTAAGGTAAGAACCATGAGTTATTAAACATATTAATGTTATCAAAACTGCACCCTCCAAAAAGAAGTTTTATCTTTAATTTCATATGAATAACATAAGATAAGACCTCTCACCAATATACATACTCTACCGACTGTATGAAGACCGGAAATAGGAATACCTATAATAAACAAACTTACTTTACAAACAAACAGACAGGGTCAAAGCCTTCAAGGCAGCAGCTTTTTGGTCATGTCCTTGCTGCCTTTTTAAATCGCTCAGTTTCTGCATTTTTCTGTTGTGATTGATTTTCTGTTGTCCAACTGGGCCATGATCTAAAATAATTTACTGAATTTAATATACTAAATTTTGTCAAAAGCATATATCGTAAGAAATAAAATTTTAAATCTATAATAACCTTTTATTTCTGCATCAGAAAAGGAATGAAAAAGCCTTCTTTCAAACCCATTTTTATTTAAAAAACCTTAACAACTAATCTTAGCTAATAGAATCTACTTTCTTTTAAATGTTGCTAAAGGGAATCTAATACAGATAGAATATTTCAACTGCCTGAAATAAATTAAAAGGAAGAGAAATTCCCTAGATATTCTAAATACCATTGGTAGATAGTTTTAAAACTGAAAAGAATGCTCTGTAATGAAAATGGGGCACATGAAAATTTATCAAAGCTTTTATTCAAGATACTGGTAAAAGAAATAACAGAACATTGAATAATTTACACTGAGTACATCCACTGAATCCAGACAAGCTGTTAATCATTCACCTACAGAACTAGAATACATAATTTTGTCCAAGACTGATCAAACATTGTCAATTAACACTTTCTACTTTGTTTTGATTAAGTTTTTAATTTTTCAGCCACTTCAAACAATACACTTAAAAACTTATCTGCCTAAATTTTTACTTACTCGGATTTAATATGTTATTACAGTACACTTATGATGGGATAGAAGAATATTAAACAGTATTACACTTATTCTCCTTTGTTAACAATTTAAGCGCATGAAATTAAGAACTCAATGATTTTGCCTCTATACAAGATAAACGGCATTCTTTTATACTACATGCAAAGAAAGCATTTAAATTTTTACATATCCTCTAACATGAGAGAAAGATTCTACAGAATCCAACAAATTCCCTGCAAGTCAAAATATGAGTATATTCCAGAAAATAGAGTATACTTAAGGTCTTGAAATAAAAGCAAAAATAAGATCACACTTTCTCCTACTAGTAGAAAATAAAAATTAAAGGTATAGAGCCGTAAAAATTTGTTAATTTACGTACATTTTTTTAAAAATAAGAATTATCAATCAAATCACTCATTAGGCCTGTAACATATTTGATTGGTGTCGAATTTAACACTAATTATTCCGCATTTTACGATCGTAAGTCTGGAGTATGTTTCACTATGCACATCGTATATTATTTCGTTATCAAAATGTCCGGACACCTAAAATCAGATATGACGGTCTATAAATTGTGAGCCAACAAAAAGAATAATAATGGATAAGCCATTAATTCCATACATTTTTTGTAAAATAATTTCGTGGGGCAACGTTTCGAGGGCAATGTTACTGACGGAGCTTCTCAGAAAGTCTGTAAAAGCAAATTCAAAACAAAGAACTAAGAGATTTACCACGTAGAAAGATATATTCAGCTCTAATAACGCAAATTTCTAGGGGTTAAGGCAAACACACACATGTACAAAAAAAAGAAAAATCTAGCGTTAAAAAAATTTCACAAATTTATAAGAGCACGGTTCACTAAACAGATTTCCCTACACCATCGAATTTTGAAAGTATTTTTTTTTTTAAAGATACTCACAAAATACTTGTAATTAAAAGGTGTAAGCAGGCTACAAAAGTTAGATAGGTATAGATACTCCAGATAATTTGAACTTCCTTTAAAAACGGATGCGATGGACTACAGTTACCACACCGTCATAAAGCACGTTACGGCCAATCTACGCGTCCACCAGCCTACTTACAATACAAATGAATCAATACGAAAGAAACGGGATTGGAAAATCTTTTGACAGGGAGGTACGAGAGTATAGGAAAGGAAGGAAAAAAAACCCGTAAATTGGAGAGAATAATTGATGATAATTTCGATTAAAGTTCTGTATATATTATATAACTTTGAAATAATTCTTGTACATTTAAAAGAAATAAATTTATGCAGAAAAAGTTTTAGATGTGAGTGGCGAGCTGTAATAAATTTGGATTTGAAACTCAACACATTCTCAGATGCTATAACCCCATGGTTTATAATGTTGGGTTGTCGCGCAATTTCGCTTTTTCGGGTCTTTCTGCTCTGTGATGGCTGTGAAATTTGCAAGTGTATACATCAAATAGATATTTTTAATTGGTAATTAAATTAATTGTAATTTTTCGTGAACTCAGTGCCTCTTAGACTCGAAATTATCTTGTCTAGCTTTGTAAATTTGATGAAGCGTTTGATGACATTTTATTTATTATATAATTTATGAGTTATTTAATTTCCGTTCAAATTGGAAAAGGATTAAATTAATTTAATACTCTTAGAGAAAAAAAAATTTAATTTCGTTTTGCTCCGGAAAAATATCGGGATTATGAGAGATTTCTTTGACTTGTCTGTAAAGTATTAAATTTGATTTTTGTAATTTTTATTATGTATGGGTATTTTGTGATTACTTGAAGACATGGTTATTTAAAACTGTTTGGAAACATATCTATAATACAGTGCGTAGTTTTTATATTTAGTATATTTTGAAATTGTATAGTTACATGTACACTCATAAAATTGAAATACATAAATTTATAGTGCAAAATCGAGTTTGATTTGATATAATACAGGGTCATTGTTATTGACGAGCTAGCATATATTTAGTATAAATCTTAATTCAAACACATGAAGAAAAAAATTCAGTTGACACATCGAGATATGTAAGCTATTTTGTGACTATGTGTACATTTTGAATATCACTTTTAATGTTAGCAGATAAAAGAGACTGCAAGTTGATAAGTTATTCACAAATTGACGTAAACAATGAATTCAATTTTACAGGTAAAAGAAATGATATGTAATTCAAATTTCATATCCTTTAATGAAATTTAGTAACTGATAAAAAATAAATATTTCGAAATGCCGAATCTTGAGAAAGATTATCTTTAAATATAAGTTAATTTTGCTACTAGTCTCTTGAGTCCATTAGGTGCTAGTCACCTAGCCCCTAGTGGATTTTTATGAAACACCATTAGGAAAATTAAATTTGTTCTAATTTTTATTATTAAATTTTCCTAAACAGGAGAATAACTATGCTCTCCTTGTTGCACATATTAAATGAAACCAGCTGTTTTAATTAGAGATTTTTTGTGAATTAATATATTGACAATAAATCTATTACTTTACAAAGAAGAAATTAGCTTAATTTGTCTGTAAATCATTGCATAAAAATATTTTTCACTCTTCATGAAAGTTTGTTTAAAATTTTGATAGAGGAAGAAGTGATTGACCCACAGAAGTTGATAAAAACTATTCTAGGAAATGTGGTGCAAGATTGAGTTCTAAAGATATCTTGATGATTAATAAAATATCATATCAGATTTTTGTTCTCATGCATGAAAGAAACCATGTTATCTTTCAGTGTATAACTTAATTCAATTAACATAGCTATGAAAATAACAGATGGGCCTAGTAAAAAAAGAGCCTAATCTTAAATTTGTGGTTTTTCTAAACGTATATACAGAGGACATGTTTTGAAATTCTAGAGATTTTTCCTTTTTTGCTTAGAACATACTGAACAAGTATACTCAGCCTGTTAAATTTTTCCTTATTAATACTGATCTCTAATTTCAATCCATGTAATATGCTGTGTCTTTTAAGAATTTATTAGAGATAACTACAAAGTTTCTTCAATGAACATCTATTTTTCTTATCAGCACTATAGTTATCACTTTGACAGACTTGCATTGCTGCCTTTTTCAAGTTTGCTAAAATTTCCATTAAAAATAAGAAATATAGTTATTTTTAATGTTATTTTAATGGATTTTTAATGCATTTTTATTAGAAATATAGTTATTTTTAATAAAAATAAGAAATATAGTTATTTGTCTTGATGATGTTAAACATAGGATGAAGAAAATGATGTATTTAATTAATTAAACATTGGTGGGTATTTAAAATCTTGTACTGAGTTTTTTTCATGATTTTATTTGCATAATTATTTTTCAAATAAAATTTGCTGTACAATTTGATTTTACATTTTTCTCTGGATTTCTTTCTTAAAATTGATGCATATATTTTTGAGGGCTTTATTATTTTTTTGACTTGAAAATATTACTAGCAAAATTTCTAAACATTTCTGTCCATAATCAATTTTATCACTGAAATCATAACAAACATATAAGATTTCAGTCACCAAATCCACATTTAAAAAAAAATTAAAATTTTGGTTTTAATAAAACTATTCAAAGATCGCTTTTTAAACCTAGGGTCCTTGTATCCCTTAGGGTAATGCTTCAGAACTGTAAGAGTTTTGTTAAAGT
Organism: Dolomedes plantarius; assembly: GCA_907164885.2. NCBI lineage: Eukaryota > Metazoa > Arthropoda > Arachnida > Araneae > Dolomedidae > Dolomedes > Dolomedes plantarius. The sequence goes on along the minus strand of OU015495.1, from coordinate 76,220,033 downwards.
AATTGAATATTAATATTAAAAGGTACATATGTTAACAGTAATGTAGCTTTTCTTATAACCTGTTAAATAGCAACTTGATTTCATTATATCTCTAAAGAACTGAAAGTAAATAATAATTCACTGTTTTATCACCTTTTTATTCCCTTTCTTTGTAATTTTATGTGTGGCATATTTTCAGATATAAATTCAAGATTGTGCCAACTATATTATTTATAAACATTTTGCTTGTTAGGAGTGCTCACTCTAGGAAAATGAGCTTTCAATAGGTACACAAGGGAAAAAGGGATGGAAACTTCTAATTTCTTTGTGAGAAAATAATAATACTCATGAAAAAATCAAAAGATAACTGTGAGATATTGTGTGAGACACTATAATGGAATATTTTATCATGCGAGAACTCCAGAGTTTATAATAAATATTTTGCATGTCTCTTACTACTCTGGAGCTTCAGAGTTAATAATAGATATTTTATCACACTGTAATTATGAATATTTTTTCAGGAAATAACACAGAATCAGTTTTTTTAATGCATCTTTATATGATATTTTAATGAAACTTACGTTTTTCTTCTAAATACATTAAATTATAAGGTGATGTTTGTTTACATTTGGACTTACAGATACCATCATTGAACTAGGGATTTTTAATGTGATAGGTAATTAGTGTTTATATTATGAGCATTTAATATTTTTATTTAAACTTTAATAGGCATTTTGGGTATGTTAAATTTTATGTTTTTCCTATTTTGCTCATTTTTGAAGTTATGCAGTTTTAGAATGATTACTACATAGTTGACTTGTAGGTTTGTTTAAATACCCTAACAGGGTATTAAACAAAAAACTGACATTTTTAAGTATTACATTTTGTCAATGAGTATATGAATTAGTCTTAACAGTTACAGTTAACTAATAGTTAAACTTTAATTAACAGTTTTAACTGTTTTTCTCTTTTAGCTGAATTCTTGTTGCTTGTGAATATAAACTAATTTAAAATGAATCCTGCAAAGTGGACAATATCATACTTGGAAAAATGTTCTCTGCGTCAGTGTGCAATTCAAATACGAAATTATGCTAAAGTAGTAAGACAACAAGATCCAGAAGTAAATAATATGCCAGTCTTTCAGTATGCTACTGAGAATACTAAAAAGAAGAAACGCATATACATGTGGGGAAATGCTATGTTTGGTGCTTTAGGAAACTCAAATTTTGTGAAACCAGTTCATCATAAATATGTTTTAGAAAGCATGGGTAAACCATGGAGACTCCCATTTGCAGATCTACATAAGGTAAAATAATATTTATTAGAATTTTCCTTTTTTAAGTTTAGTGTATAAACTGAACTATTTGTTGGTTTTCCTTAACCATATGACTGATAATTATACCATTGTTATTAATGATCACTGATAAATAAGTGATGTATTCTTGATAGCATATTCATTATTTATTTATTATTTGCTTTCTAAAATATTTAATGCAGTAAATTATTAACTGTTTAAAAGTTTAAAAATATTAACTGTATATAAGAGAAAAATGACTTACTATTTATCTAATCATACCATAGAAATTATTCTTACATTTAAATGGGTTAAATTAGTTTTATAACCAAGGCAGAAAACAGGCAGAGTTATATGTAAAAAAAATTAACAATCTTTAAACAAACTGTTTAGGTAGATTAAAAATTCATGTTTCCCAGAATTCCACTTCTGGCATTTTTCAAAAGCCAGTTGTATTTTTAGAAAAGTTAATTTTAAGTGGACCTGACATGTTAATTGGACTTTAAAGTTATGGAAAGAAAGTGATGCAAGTAGTGAGTAGAAAAGAATTTTCTCTTGTTTAGTTAGTTTTAGTTAGAATTTGTCATGCAAGATAGAAATATTGGAAATGTTATTGTTTGATCTTGTGTGGGAAATATTTTTCTTGGCATAAACCAGGGTTGCTTATGCTAGCAGTAGGCCACATGATCTCTAGCTCTAAGAGTTGGTGCAATTGAAATTAAATAATGACTTAATGCCTTTTTTCTTACCAGGAATGTTGTAATATTTTAGGTGATTGTTTGATGTATTATGCTACTTGTAGTTGCACAATGTTTCATTAACATGGAAAGGAGAGCTGTACAGTAAGTCCTTGAGTTACGTGGATTCATAGATACATGGTTGTAATTTTCAACTTTAATACAATGGTAATTTCGACGAAAAGAGGTGTTTTAGTAAAAAGGACAGAGAAATCATTGATAAATTTCGATTGAAGATCTCTAATGCATATCAATAAGTCTTGTGCTGATAGATGGTTGGTTGTTTGGGGTTTAATAGTGCAAGGTCCAGAGAGGCCAAGCTACACCAAAAAGAAAAACTGGGCTTGTGCTGAAAGAAGCAAAAGTGTTAAGTATTTTTGAAAATTTAAAGCACAAACCTTAGTGATGATAGTAAATTTCGAATTACATAGAATGTTCTGGAACGAATTAATTGCGTAAGTTGACGACTTTTTGAGGTATCATATTTTGCCCTCCATAGTCTTTTTATTCTTCTAGAAAATGTATGAAACATGCTTGAAATATTATTCAGAGCTGATTTTCTTATTCTGCCACATTGAAAGAGTGTACAGGAGTTGTTTTCAATTTTTCTTTTCTCTAATTAACTTACACTGATCATTGTCCTCTTGGGCACATCTATCTATTTTCTGTAATAATGGTATATTAGTAGGCTTGATTCTTTACATCTGTATTACAAATAATAAATACTTTAAAAAATTGTTAACTAAAATTGTTTTAATATAATTAGTCTCTTATTAAAATTTTTTATTTTCCATTTTTTTAAGAATTTTTTTCTCTCTATGTTTAACTTGCATTATCTTAAACAATTTTCCTTCCAGGTAAGGGATGTATCATGTGGTTATGGATTTACTGTATTTGCTGCTTCAAATGAAGAAAATGACTTTTCCTTATTTGGGACTGGATTAAATAGTGATTTTCAAATTGGTTATCACTGTATGAGAAAAAGTAAATATACTATTGTTTTCTCTTGTTTTTATCTATATGCATGGTTTGTATTTTAACTATGACATCTAGGCTGCTAAATAAAAGTTTGAGGATTAATTTTTTTTTTTTTTACTTTAGTCATCTACATTCTTGAGAAGTAAAAGTAATGCTTTGTATATTAATTTTATGCATTTAAAAAAATATTAAAAAGTGTACTTCCATGAAAATGAAAAGCAATACACATTTGAAATGAGAAATTGAGGATAACTTGTGATCACAGAACCATTAGGTTTTTGGTTTTTTTTCAAACCAGGTCTTTTAGGTTATATTTATAAATCATTATAAAATTCTTTAATGTAAAATCTTTAAAGTGTTTCCTAAAGAGCTATGCATGCACACACACACACACACACACATATATATATACATATATATATATATATATGTGTGCAATTGCAGACAAATATCGAGCCACTGACCCATCGAAGGAAAATAGGTACCCTTAGGTTGGTCGAGAGATAGATGAGGCAGGGTTATTTTTGGAAGTCTTTTAAACCCGCAGCTCATAGATTAAAATCCCAACCTACCTTTTTACATGTGACAAATGAACTGTCATCAAATTTTAACATCCCTTCTTCTAACAGATAGCCCCTACTTGAAACTGGTATATTTCTCAGACATCTGAATTCAGCCTCTTATAATTTAGACCTGGTTCTGCCTAATAATAAAAAAATTTACTCTGAAACAGAATTGAGGATGACCACTCTGGCCACTATTGGTGAAAGATTTCCTGAAACACACTGGTTGCATGTATATACAGATGGCTCTGCTACTTGGGCTAACTGTAATGCTGGTACTGGGGTATACTCCAGGCACTTTAGTCTTAGTATCAATGCTAATTGTACTAACTATGATGGTGAAGTGGCTGCTTTACATCTGGCATTGACAGAAGTGGGGAAAAGAGAGGACCAGAACATTGTGATTTTCATTGATCCACAGGCCACTATTAAGGCAATTTCTTCAGTCACTCTTTCAAAGAACAGATCTGTTCTTGATTGTCAACTAGTCATTAATTCTCTGATAGAAAGTGGTTCCAATGTTTCACTGCAGTGGATTCCAAGTCACTGTGGAGTCATGGGTAACAAGTCTGCAGATATTCTAGCCAAGGCTGGATCTGATCTTCCCCAGCCAGACCTTCCTGTCTGCTACTACAATGTTAAGAGAATCATTAGTGCTAGATTTAAGATCCATCATCATGAGACTATTAGGAATGCTACAAAAGGAAAGATTTGGGGTACGTTAATGGAAAATCTCATCACTCGCAACCTGCTTAGACTTGTCAGTGTCGCTTACTTCAGAGTAAAAACTGGACATGACTACCTTAAGAAGCACCTCCACATATTGGTCTGGCGGACTCTCCAACTTGCCCACTTTGTATGACTACTGACATGAGTGGGAACCACTTGCACCTGTGTTCTGGACTTACAGATGTAGCAGCTGTTAATGCTGCTAAAAATTACTGTAACTTAGTGTGTGTTTCTGAACTGTATTGGACTGTCCATGATAGACTGTTGACAGTCATGCCTAGGTCTGGCATAGGATAAAAAAAAAAAAAAAATATATATATATATATATATATATATATATATATATATAATTAAATTCATATGCAACATTTTAATGTATTTCCTTTTAGTTTTCTTCGTAAATTTACCATTTTCATCTAAAATAGTCCAAGAATTTAATTTAAAGGTTGAATAAATGTTAAAAAATATGTGTTACAGTTGAATGTCGCTGATATTTTCTTAGAACTATTTAAGAAAAACAACTCGTAAATTACATAGAAATAAAATTTATGCTAAACCAAAAAAGTTATTATGAATTATTTCTATGTAAAAGCATGGAGAAATAAACAAGTAAAAACTACTAAACCCAGATTAGGTGTATTCCATTTTGATTCACTTGTATTTTAAACTTTTTTTCTGGATTAAATAACACATTCATATCCCTTTTAAAATTGCTACCTGAAAGTTTTTATAGCTATTAAAATATATCTGAAATATGTTTAATATGTCAACTAAAATAGTATTTTAAAAGATTTAAAATTTTCTGTTTTCTATTATCTTTAAAATAGTTTGAAACCTTAGTTTGATAGAATTTTTCCAGAGTGCACTATGGAAATTTCATTTTTTTGCTTTTTATTAGTGTCATTTTTATGTTCTCATTCAAATAATCATTTGTTAACCGTGATTCTATTTTGTAAAAGGTAACATTACATCCCAGAAATAAGATTGCTCTTAGCTGGAATGCTTTCCTTTATCTTTTCATTACTGCCTAATTTAATTCACTTGTGCACTCAAGATGCTTTTTCATAAGTAACCTCATCATGTGTAGGTTCAATTATTACATGTTACTTTGTTAAAGGACATAGACTGTACTTATAGCAAAATACCTTATTTATTAGAAATAAATTTTACCTTTTTCAAGCTAGAAAAAATATACATAAATGAAATTTGCCTAGTCTCTGTAACACATAACTGAAATTATTTTGCATCCTTTTTAATAAAGTATGCAGTATTTTGAAATTTGTATGCTAATGAAAAATATTTAAGTCATGCTCTTCAATGTATTAAGGTAAAAGATTTATATATAATTTTCAAGTTGTCAGAGCTGGAGATCATGCATAAACAAGTTTTTTAAAGCTGATAAAAAAAGCTGATTTGAAATGCATTAATTTATTTTTTGCCATTTTTGCATATTTCGTAAAGTATATTTTATATATTTTTAAGTTGCAATTATTAATTGTGTTAATTATAGAGTTATTTTAACCTTGAATACTGAATAAGTTTTTGAATAAAATATTTATTATTACAATAGTCTTTAAATTTTAATGTAAGTTTCTTAAATCATGTGATTGTGTCACATAATAATCATTGTTATTGCAGATCGTCCTCTTGAGATAATTGCTCAACCAGTGCCAATAGCTCTTCCCTTATTTAAAATGAGCACAAAGGCAGTGAAAGTTGGATGTGGCAGAGCACATACTGTTGTTATTACTGATGAAGAAGGAGGTAAGATTTCACTGTATCTTATGGAATATTTTTATTTATTGTAATCTAATTTCAAAATTTTTTAATATTGTTTTCAGGAATAGAATTGGAGAAATAATTTCATAGTTAAAATTGATTATAAGTTTTAAAATATGGTAAAACGTTATATACCAGATATATCAAACCCATGCCAGTTTGTACATTCAAAAAGTACTGCTACAAATATCTAAAATAAAAAGGGTTTAAATTTGCTTTTCTTCTTTCAAAGCCATCACATCATTTATATCAAAAATGGGTTTGGTTACTTAAGACATTCTTCATAATGCTTAATTTTTGTGATGTTTCTGGGAGAGCTTGAGAGATTTCTTGTGTGTCTGTTAAACTCCCGTGGATCTGAACCTCTTAGTCTATTAATCCATCTCTGCTTCCTGTGACTTCCTACCTTTAGTAGGGACAAATTAACAACTCTCCTGACTGTTTCTACATTTAAATTGTTGTATGAAAAATTTGCAAATAGTTGTTTAGATAGATGCACATATAAAATACAGAGTCATTTTGTTTTGTCATGGTAAATTAAACTGTATTATGTTCATAAAGTAACAGAATTTCTCAAGAGACTTCATACAAAGAAATGAAAGGTACTAAAGAGCCTCAAAATACTTAAAAATAGTCACTTCAGTGTTGGAACTTCCAATCTAAGTTGAAAATTGTGTTCCTTTATCACTAGAGGATTCTGGTTTTGAAAAAGGGTAAAGGAACCACCCCGACTTTTGTAGTAAGCGCAAGGGTAAAGAGATAGTGAACTTGAACAATTATCAATGTCTATACTGCAGTTTAATCTCTCATAATTAATCTCTCATAGATTAGTATCCAAATCTCATTGCTAACTAATTTTTACTTTGATCGTTGTCATTTATCAACTTTTATTGGAACTTTGATCATTGCCATTTATCAACTTTTATTGATTAGAATTCAAAGATCTAATTGGCAAGATTTTCTGTATACCTTCTTAATTTACTCAAAAAGTTGATCAAAGTTCATAATTTCTTATAGAGCAAATCACCAGTATAAAGATACTAACTTTTTGCTCTTAATTAAAAAAAAATGCAAGCTATTGTTACTAATATAATATGTAACCCCTCCCCCCAGCCTCTTTTATTAATTTAATTTCACTGCTGTATTAGAATATGACTATAATTTTTTAGATATTTCTGTAGGGTGTAATTTAAGAACTTTGTGGGCTTTTATAAGCTACCATACTTTAGCAATTACCTTACAGACATGGAATCTCTACATTCCAATCTTGCAACTATGAGGAATTAGATTTATGATTAAATAGATTTAATTTTTGGTTGTTAACTTACTTTTCAGGAAATTATCTTATTTAAATGGAAATATCATTACTTTTATTTTAGTCTTCAGCTTAGGAAATAATAGCTATGGACAGTGTGGAGTGCCAGCTGAATTGAATGCAAAGGAATTTAGTATATTAAAAGTTCATAAAATAGAAGGCATTGATGACAACATCAAAGAGGTAAGATGTTTTATAGTTTTTTTTGTTTTTGTTTGTTTAGATGTGAAAGCTGTGTTTATTTTATTGGTGTGAGAAAGTTCTGTGTGTCATTAAAATTTGAGTTATTTGACATAATTGCTAAGTTTTAAAATGGTGTGATGCAGTTCTTAGATTAAGCCTAAAAGTTAAGTTCATATGAAACAAAACCTTTGTTTCAGCAAATAATCCACGCAGCCTCTGAGAAACACATTATTTAAAACTTTTAAAAATACTTAACGCCATGGCAACTCTCAGTTTGAAGTATTAATAGTCCCAATTCTTCTAGTTAAAATTTGAAATGAACTTGTTAGCCTAAGAGTTGCACATACATTGCTTACTGCTACAGTGCGTTTTTTGTGAGTTAATTAATGCATTGTTTTAATAATAGAAGTTGCCATCTCCATGAAAACTGGTTAAATGTAAGTTAGAACTTTTTCAGTGCTACTAAATATGATGGAAAAAGATGAGCACCCTCCACTCAAACTCTGTGCATCATGTTATATTATATTTTGAAAGAATTGGAAAAATTTTTATGTTTAAAAAATATTTAAAAATTAGACTGTCAGATTTCCATTTAATAAAAATTTTGAAATCGAAGATTTATTTTAGGTGACATTAGTGTATTAAATTTCCTTTTCTGTATTAAAAATCAAATTGATAGAGCAATTACTTTTCACAGAAACAAAATGGGTTTTTTTTAAATGGAACTGAAGTAAACCCAGATCTATTCATTCTTTGAAAACTTTAAAATAAATATAACTGATAAAGTATGCTATAAGAAAAAGAAACTAAAGTATAAAATTTTTAAAAATAGGTACAAATAAAAGAAAAATGAAAATGACTTATTAACTCACATAGATTTGATTTGATTTAACAGATATCCAAAAACAGTCATCCCTTTAAGTTTTTAGAGGGGGGAAAAAACTATTATCACTCCTGTGTGCCCAAATGGTTTATTACTCATTAGTTCTCATTATGTTTTTTCCTGAGAGGAGGAGGATTTTTTTCTCCTATGAATTTGAAGCCTGTGTCAAGTTTAATTTGAAGTGTCATATGTGTTTTAAACTATATAAAAAATTATATTGTTTTCAAGTACTGCCTAATAGTGCTTTAAAATGGGACATTATCCTTGATAACGTTTTCCTTTCAAAAGGTGATTGTATGTAACAAAATGAAAAATATTAATTTAAAATAGCACTGAAACAAATTCAAACAATTATGCTCTAAATTCATAAAATTTTGATTAGTGTAGTTGATTTAAAGAAATTACTTTACAACTAATGTTTTACTACATTTTATCTTTGATAGTGACATTAACGTATAGTATGATCACATTTAGCTTGTACATTACTAAAGCTGGTCGATAGTAATATGGTATGATAATATACAGAAAATTTATCTTCTGAAAGTAGTAACCAAACTATTGTTTAAAAGGGTAGAAATCTGAAATGAAAAAATTGATTAAAAGTGCTTTCTTGCTTTTCTGTTGTGCTTAGTCTTTGTCTTAAACTATGTACAGTGGAATCTTGATCAATAATTTTTCAAGGGACCGACTGAACTGAACGATAAATCTGGGAAAACAATAAATGCAGGAACATAACAGAGCAATATGATCGTCGAGACTGGGTGAAATAAATGACACATACGGAAAAACAATGATTCAGGGAATCGATTGATCAAGATTCCACTGTATAGTTATTCTGAGATATTGTATCTAAAATTTTTGTTCTTAAAAACTTGGTGATGGAAACCAGCTAATTGAATTTGTGCGAAAGTAAAGTTAAATGAAATATAAAAGCCCTAATTAAACTTTTTGGTTTCTTAACCTTTAGTGGCTAGACTTGAAAATTTCATATGAACTCAGACTACAACATGCCTAAAAGTTATCCCCTGCTTAACTCACTCAGATAATGCATTAGCAATATTTTTACCTAGCGGGTAATAAAAGCAAGTTCGCTTGTTCCCTTGCATTGGCTGAAAAAATAAAGTTTTCCATTACAAAGTTGTTGTTCTTGGAAGAGGTCTGTAATTTGGTATGATTTTTAAAAGACCATTTCCGTTTAATTGTGATACTCTTTCTAAGAGCATTAATAATGAATTTTACAAATCCTATTATTTAATGTATTTAAAGACAGGCACAGTATTGTGCTAATTGTTCTGTGTTTGCAGATCAGAATTAAATTTTTTAACCTTTTAATATTGGAAATGTATGACACATTTATAAATTAATTCTTATAATGTATAGACTTTCAGAGATAAACTTCAAAATCATGTTGTCATAAAATAAGTACTAATCAACATAATTTTCATCTTACTCTGTATGTGTAGAAGTTGGGAGTAAGATTTAAGATTTATAGATTTTATAGAATGTTATTTGAAATATAAAAGTTAATTTCATTCTATTTTCCCCAAAACCAGTATAGTTGAATTATTAAAAATTTAATTTGATGTATTAAATTATGTTCATTCATTTTCCTGTTCGCATTTGATCTATCCATAAACATACGAATCTCCATGTCCTCTGAAAAATTCTCTTTATCCAGTATTAATGAGGGAAAGTGGAAGCAAAATAAAACAGGCATTCTTTGGTGCTTGTTTCTATTTGCTTGACAGGCATTTTAAGCAATTTAGTATGTTAAACAAAATATTAATTTTTCTTGTTCAAATGTGTTTGTTAAATTCATTAAAGGTAAATGATAAGGTAGCACTTTAATATGTACTTAAATGATAAGGCACATCATAATTTTCACTTTAAACTGAAACATTGTTATATTTAAACCTAATATCTTTTTTCCTTCACTGTCATTATAATATTAAAATATATTTATCCTTTGTTTCCATAATTGTTATAGATGGGTTACCTATCATTGGTTTTCATTTTTACCAATTAAAAAAATTTATCTTAAAATCTTGGACAGTGCCTCTTCAATCTAAAATATCCGCAGTTTTTCAAGAAACTTTAAATGGAATTAAAAAAGTGTATGTGATACACATTTATTCCTTAATATTTGGGTTTATCAATGAAATGGTAAGTGCCAAAAGGAAAAATTACGGTATCCTGATTAGGAACAATTAGTTTGAAGTGGCACCTAGGCTTAATTTATAGGTTTTTTTTTTTTATGTAACTCATGTTTAAACTAAGAACAACTCGTATATTACATTTGTGAGGTTTTGTACTTTTTTTCTTATTGTGCAGGAATTATTTCAAAACAGTTGTCAACCCTATTTATAGATCTTAACTGAAAAACTATAGAAATCTAGTTAGGATCTATGAATCCTGTACAATGTTCATTCCTCCCACCCTTCCTATCTAATTATCTTCACTTAATACTGAGGTAAGATACTGAATTTATACTTTATTGCATTTTGATCAAGTTTTTAATCTATGTGTATATTCTGATATATTCTATCCACAATGTGTTGATTATGTTTATATTTAGTCTCAAATGTTTGTTTAAGAAACAATCTTGCAAAATTGTTTTCTCTTAAAGTTTGATTTACTTTTATAAATGACATTGTAGAAAATGACTTCTCATAAATATGACTGCTGTTGTGCCCTAAGAAAGCTGACAATTTATTTATTTAATGTATCTCAATACTCTCTTAGGTAGTATGTGGTCAAGATCACACTCTGTTGTTGAGTTCAGATGGTAAAGTTTATAGTTGTGGTTGGGGTGCAGATGGACAAACAGGTAAATAAAATGTAGTTGCTATATTTTTGTCTATATATTTCAAACTAGCTGAATACCCATGCTTCGCTATGGATACATTCAAATTAAATACAACGGTCAGTGTATGCAATTAATGCAAAAAAAAAACCCCAAAATATATTTATAAAAAAATTGCAAAGGATACTTTTATAGACAAAATGTAGAAGAAAATGTTCAAATTAATTCTAATAGAACATACTAAAGAATATAGTACAGTTAATGTAGTACAGTTTGAAGAACATTTCTTTTACTGTATTTTAATATTTTTTTGGATAATGTCCAATCATCTGCTGCATTAGAAAGAAAAAATATTTTTTTGTCAATTTATTCCATTGTTATGCACGTGACACAAAATTAGTTTAAAGTATTACAAAAAGAAAAGAAACCACATGATCAGCATTTAATAAATTAAATTCTAAAAATTTTTAAAAATTCACCAAAAATCAGAAATGGGAGGTAAAGATTCAAAAAAGATTTCATTTTAAAGGAGTTTTTATGATCTTTCTCGTGATATAAATTTCATAACCCTCAGATTATTATTTTAAATGCAAACTTTAAAGAATGTTACAAAAACAGCTTAAAAATTTAATTTAAAAAAATCTAGAAGAATTTTTCAAAAACCTTTCTTAGTGCACCCTTACACTATAAGAAGAATCGCCATGCAAAATTTCAGCCCTTTAGGTCCAGAGGTTTGGTCTGTGCATTATATGTCAGTCAGTCAGTCAGTCAGTTATGGAACTGTTTTATAGATATAGATTAGCGAGTAATATTTGTTCTTAGTTTATTAGCATCCATATTAAAAATAACTATTTATATCATTTAATATTGCCAAATCCAGAGAAAAATTAAAAATCTAGGTCTGTATAAATGTGTTTCAGTGATAGCAATCCATTCACTAAAGAAAAAAAATTATAGTAATAAAACTATTTTAAATAGCATTTAAAAAGAAATTTTTAGATTTTATTTCCAAATTTTTTTTCTGTATGTGTACATATGAAATAAATTTTTAACTTGTCCATTTTTTCAATTCTTTCAATTAAACCATGATTCCTCTCTCTTTATTACCATTCTCAATTCATTTCCATTCTCATTTGCTTATGTCCAAAGCCACACCTTGGCCAAGTTTGACTTTGCATCACTCAATTTTTTTGCTTTATTTATGCATCTACCTAATCTATTCAGCTATATTTATGATCATATATTGAGTGATTGTGAATTTTTTTCATACTATGAAATGCCGGCTTTTGTAAGCCCCCCCCCCCCTTCTCCTACTCTGCATCAATGATGACGCTTGTACAAATGAGAATTAGCTGACAGAAATAGATGTCTTTATATTATCAGTCCTGTAATTTTATATTTAATATATATAGTATTATTTGTTTATAATCGTGACATATATACACACATCTACATCCATATACACACAAATATATAAGCATCATAGTATTCTAAATTTTAAATTTAAAATACTTGAATTTGCAGGTTTGATGATTAAAACATCTTTCAGGTTTAAACTAAGGAACCTGAGACCAGATTGAGATGGGTTGAGAGTAAAATTTTCTGATTCTACTGATTTTGTATTTCAAGTCATATGAAATAATGAAATACATTATTTAGATGGTTGATGACTATTTTAAAAATGTACAAAATTTGAAATCCCTTTTAAAACTAGAATACTAATATGAGAGGGGAAAAACTGAGAACTGAACAATGTGGCTTAATAGGTTCAATATAGTTAAATACAAACTAACAATATTTTGATTTAGATCTAAGTAATCTTCCTTTTTGACTGTCGGAGAGTGGACATTTCATAATTTGGTTTCCTGTTAGCCCAATTTCGTAAAGGGCTTAAAAAGACATGAAAAAGGTGGATGTAATTTTATTTTTCGTAATCACAGGAACTTGAATATATTAAAGAAGAGTTGTTGTTGTAATTCTGTTGAACTTGTCATTCTATTTTCTGACACAAGTTATTGTTTTATCTAAATGGAAAATACTTTTATTTTTAAGGGATATTTAGATTATGAATAACGTAGAATAAACATGGTTTTCAGATCTGGAAAATATCATTTTAATTTGATTTGTTTGGAATGACCACACAATCATTAATTTGAAATATATAAGCTTAAATAACATACAGGTCAGTATCCTTAGCATGGATAAGAATGTTAAAATTTATTTAAAAAAAATGGGATAGCTAATTTAATATAGACTATTTACAGAAACTTTTCTTATACACATTCAAATAATGTGTGAAAATTTTGTTATTGATTTCTACTCATGAAAGGTATCAGAATTTTTTTTTGCCTTTAGTGTATGTAATTACAATGCATACTTCTACTTGAGTCTCTTTGTCCTTCATTGCTCTCCCCTGGGCAAGTTAAGATTTTTATTAAATGTTTTAAGAGTATATTTTGGTACTTTTCTGTTAGCCGGGCACAAGTGATATATCACCAAATAGGGTTCACTAGTTGCATTTTTAGCTGTTTTGTTTAATTAACTGTAACTCCCGTGATACGTGTGTATGAATGAACAAAATATATAAGAAACAGGAACTTTATTCTTTAAGTAAATATTTAGTTAGGAGGCGAAAAATCTTTAATATCCTTCAAGGTTTCTTCAAAAGGACCCCCCTTTTTTTTGTTGACACAAATTCAGCTAGCTACATCTGCAAATGGCGACGAGCCGTTCCTCAATGTTTTTTATATCACCATTTGGTACTTCATCACCATTGCATAATCTTTTATACGATTGTGAAGAAAGCAAGGGCAGTCTGTGGTTAATTAGTTTCCAATTTTTATTCATGTGGAATTTCGGTGTTATTTTGCTGGATCTCTGAACTTAATCATGTCCTCTCATGTGATTCATACTCTCTGATCTGCCATCTTCTACCGTTTCATGTGTGATGTGACAATGTTTCTTCAAAATTTAGCCTATCTATGACCTAATAACCATTTTCTTAAGGTTATTAGGTTGGCGACTTTTCATTCTCGTCAATGGTGATACTTGTTAGGACAAATGCTACATGTGCCCGGCTAACAGAAAAGTACCTATTTTTTATATAAAGTAAATGCACCTATAATGGGCCATGTCCCTATAATGGGCCGCCTTTTAAAAATGTCGAGAAATTAAGGGTCTATCGTTACCTAAGGCAGTAGAAGGGGTGAGGGTCATTGGCTACAAGTAACCAATGACCCTCACCCCTTCTACTGCCTTAGGTAACAATAGACCCTTAATTTCTCGACATTTTTAGAAGGCGGCCCATTATAGGGACATGGCCTATTATAGGTGCATTTACCTTATGTTATTATTCTACTTTTAAACTGTATTTGGACTTAATTTTTCTTTATTGCAGGACTAGGCCATTATAACAATCAGTTCATACCCTCTCTAGTCAAAGGTGATATTGAAAATGAAAAGATTGTTCAGTTATCTTCTGCTGCTGATTGTGTACTTGCTGTCTCAGGTATGCAAAGGTTTTTCTATTTTTTATTTTACTTTGATCCCTTTGTATAACAGGTCTTGTGTAATTTTATTGCTAAAAAAAACAAACCATAAGCTAACATAAAATTAGTACATTAGATAAAATAGTTGATGAAATATGGGTCAAAATTTCTTGTATAAAATGTGATTTAAGTCTTTTGAATTATATAATAGAATAAAAACCATGTTGTATAATTATTTGTAAATTTCACTCATCATATACAACTATACCCATATATATACCCTTGCATGTAAATTTATTTTTCTATACTTAGAATTAGTATGACAGATGATATTGATCTTTTCAGTTGTAAAATGAAATTGAAAATTTTTAAATTGTATTATAGATCAATTATAATTTTTTTTTTCTCTTAGACTTAGTAGCTTCATTTAATGTGTCATACAATAAAATATGTATTATTAATTTGTGATTTTAAGTAAAATGCAGTATTCTAAATTTTAAACACTTGAAATACATTAAGTAAAGTAATAATTTTTTTTCATAATATTTTAAAACTAGAATCTCATGATAAAATTCTAAAGTTAGGAATTTTGTTTGCTTTAATCCTTCTCTGTAAATATAACCAACATATTACCAAAATGAACATTATTTTTTAATGGAATGTTTAATAGCTGGATATTACTCAATGCTCTAAATATCTAAGCTAATATATTCTAAAATTTAGTTGTAAAACTTCTGTACATAATAATAAAATTTAAAAAAAGAATTGGCAGTTTTAAGAATAGTGTTGAAGCAGTAACTGATTCATTTGAAATATTCTTTTCCTATCTGCTGATGGAAGGAGATCTATTTCTTCTAGGTGAAGCAGACACTGTATAGGTGCACCAAGCACATTCTTTGCCCCTCCAAAAATTAGGAGCTTTTGACAAATAGATCCACATTATTCCTTGTTTAAAAAGTATATATTATGATTTAGTTGATTAGTTTAAATCTATTGAATAATTTAATGACTATATATAATTAATTTATGATATTAAATGTGTTTATGGTTGTATTAAATATTAATGATAAATATTTATGAAATAAGTGATAAAAATTCAGTTACTATCCAAAAAAATTCTGATTAACTTTTTATTTTCATTGAAGAAAGTCTCTAGTGTTTACTTATATGTTTACTTAATTTTTTCTTACTGGTTGCTTTATTACCCTAATTTGTGTGTATCCTGAATCTTGTGAAAATGTCAATGATGCTTAAGCTAATAAGCTGTATGCATTTCATACTTTCTTTAATTATTATCATGGGGAGTGGCAATATGACAGAGTTCACAGTTGTTTGGCATGGGGTGTGTTCATGAATAAACAAGACTTAAGTTAAAAATATAAAGTTTATTCAGAACTTTAATAAATGTTAAAAATATTAAAAGCAATAAACTTAGAACATTTGTATAACCAAAATAATCTCACACTGAGAAATCTAACACACGAATTTCACTAGCTTGTTAGTCTGACTGTGTGTGCTGCTAGGGACACCTTTGCTCTAACTTGAGCGGTATTTATACCATTAAGTAAGATAACATTAACATATATTTGCATAAAATACACTGGAAAGGAAAAGTAATAAACCATGGGAAAAATAAAGGACAAACCCCATTTCTCAGATGTATGGCGTCAAAGTTGCCGTAACGCCATTAGTTGTTAGGTAACAAGTGCTATGTCAGTCTAAAACAATAGCATGAATGTCGGAAAGGAATACAAGTAAACTAAGTTTTATAAACTGAAGTTTAGATAGCCCTTTTAGGGTTCATTTGCCTAACAATTATGACTTACCATACTTTGTAATTTAATATTAAGAGAATGTAAGAAATGTCTATATGAACCATATGAATGTCTATATGTCTATTATAAACCATTTAAAAGGCTCTTTTAATAGTGTATCATAGATAAAATTTCAGTCATTAGAATTGTTATTTCTTAACAATGTATGTTGTTTTATTGAACTATTTTTTTAAAGAAGTCTAGTGAAACTTTAAACTTACCAAATAAGGCTTATATTTTTACAAATTAGAATGTCTTATAATGGTAGGATGTATGAGGGGCATAATTTAATCTAAATTGCCATAATAATTAGAATGAAAGGTCTTCACCATTATCTTAAGTTTTTTTTTCTGAAATATATTTTAATTTATATGTTTTTGAATTAAATTTACCCAAATAAAGAATTAGTTTCCTTACATCTAGATCATATGCTAGCTTTTCTATTGTTTTCCTAGCATGGTATGCATTTTTTTTAAAAATCTGTTTGAATGTTCATCATAAAAATCTTTGCATTCCTCTTTTTTATATCACATTTAGTTCAAATTTAATTTATAAATAAACGAAACATTATAAAACCTCCAAGAAAGTGTTAGAACATTTTTTGACATTCATGTGGCTAAATTATAATAGTTCAGTTTGACCAAAAAAAATAATTGCTGTATTGAATTAATTTCTTAGTTTTAACTATGAAATTTTTGTTGATCAAATCCATTTTTAAATATTTTTAATTCATATGTTTATATATTTAATTGAGAGAAGTTTTTATTTTAATATATGTGAATCTATAAGTTACCTTAAGACAGTGATAATAGTTGAAAATTTCAATTAATTTTTTTTTTCAGACAAAGGTGATGTCTTTGGATGGGGAAATTCTGAATATAAACAACTGATTGCTGCTACTGATAAACAACAAGTAATTTTTTTCGACATATATTTTTTATATGTCTTACTTTCATGTCATTCATTTTAAACATTTTAATTATTTGCAATTGAGTGAAAAAATATGTGTACCAATTCTGACATTGTTAAAAAGCCTTAGTGGTAGAAAAAGCTGTGTTAGAAAACATTGCTTACAATATAATTTTTTTTAAAGCTGTGTTAAATAGGATTCCTGTAGGTTTAAAAAGATTAAGTTCAAATTCATAAAAAAAAATTATAGTCAATTTGAAATTTATTCAAAGAGTAAAAACTCAAAAATAAATTTTTGTAAGTTTGAAATTCATCAAAGAGTGAAAAATTTAAAGAAAAATTAAATTTCAAACTTCAACATTATTATTTTCCTGATTTTCTCAAATTTGTGTTTTATCATTTAGCCAGAGAATGAATTTCAAATACAATTTATTTAGCAACTTTCTTCCATCTCATATAATAGTTCTATTTCTATGTTTTACCTATCCTGTAAGGAAAGATACCACTGTTTGAAAGCATCTGATGGTTTGACTTGTTCTGTCATGGCATTCAGCTTAAAATTGAAAATTATATTTTAATTTTAGCATTATTTTCCATTCCAGAAATTTGTATGATTATCATATAACATTTAATTTATCAATATCTCACTTATAATAAAAATGGTTTGGGTTTTGTATGATAAAAAGTCCAGAAAATTTTTGAAAAGCAACAAAAATTTATTTACAAAATTCTGTTGGAACCCTGTAAAAAACAATTTCAACCAGAGTTGAGTACTATTAATTTGGTCTCTCTTTTTTTTTTTTTTTTGGGGGGGGGGGGGTGATCTTGTCTTTTAATTAACTTCAAATATAGCAACTTTTTTTAGATGGTTTTTTTTTCTAAATTTTAACAACTGTGAGATAAGAAATTTGAACTATATATATATCTAGATAATTATAAGAAGAATGTAGACAAAAACAATACAGAAATCAAGCACTCAGGGCATCCACGCACCAGAGGCAAGATTCTGTAATAGTGCCGGAACTAAACCAGAAGTACAAGGTAACTGACAGGTCTCGTCATCAGGGAACCTAACCAAATCAGTTGCCTCAAGGGGAACTTTCTGAATAGGATGCAGGTATAACCAAAAGACATCCCCATTTAAAAGTTTTGATAAAAATGGAATTTAGACTCGGGTATATTTTAAAGATGTTTAGGATAGTGTTTCTGGTTTCATATTTTTTTAAACTTCAATGGGGTGTAGCGCTGTGGTTTTGCCACAGTGACGTAATTACTAGGGAAAAATTGGGCTGCTGTTTCGCTATAACCGTCACCTACTGAATTAGGGTATGTATGCATCTGTGTCTTTTCATTAGGATTGTATGTGTACTTGCATGTATGGTGCGTTGAGCCCTTACTGCAAGTTGTCTGTGTCTTTTCATTTTCTGTTGACTAACTGTTTCATTGGGGAACTCGGGGCCTTGGGATGTCTTTTGGTTATACCTGCATCCTATTCAGAAAGTTCCCCTTGAGGTAACTGATTTGGTTAGGCTCCCTGATGACGAGACCTGTCGGTTACCTCGTACTTCTGGTTTAGTTTCGGCACTATTACAGAATCTTGCCTCTGGTGCGTGGATGCCCTGAGTGCTTGATTTCTGTATTGTTTATGCCTACATTCTTCTTATAATTACCTAGCTCTGTTAAATTTAGTTATATTTGCCTTTTTCAATGTAAAGATATGCAGCAACTGCACAATATTTTGTTGAAAAGTTATGCTAGGGTAGGTTTTGAGTTAATTTGTTTGGCAGTCTATGCCTTCCTTTTTATTTTATTTTTTAAATTTTAGTTTATTCTTTAGCTTATGTTGTTTTGTTTATATTTTTATACTATATATATATATATTTATTTATTTATTAATATCCTTGAAGCTATTTTTCTGTTTGAAAAGGATATTTGATTCATAAGTAGGTGTTTAATCTTCAAAATGATGATGACATATGATCTCAATAATTTTTTATGTACTCTTTAAAATGTTATGATGTTTCATAAATCTTTTAAAATATTATGTGCAAGACTGAATTCTTTCTTTTAGGCTCTTAAACATGTGATAATTTTTTTTTTCCATATTGAATCTCATCTGATCGGTGGTTGTAAAATTTTATATGGTTAGATATTAAGCCAATTGATTTTCCCCATTCCACAGTACTTATGATTTAGGTTTTATAAATATTAGCCTAATAATAACTTTACTTAATGTATGCTTTGATTTTTATATTTTTCTTGTGATGTATGCTTAAAAATTTTTAATAAGCAACATGAACTGGAGCTATGATAGATATTAATGTAATAATTCCTGATTTTATAATTTTTTGATGTTTTCTCTTAATAGTGAAGAGTATATAGTATTCTATGGAAGATCCATGTACAGCAGTTGTGTTAAATTTTACATCTATTTAACTCATGAAGATTTTATTTTCTTCTTAGATTCATACTCCAAAATATTTGAAACTGAATGTTGGAAAAGTGAAACAAGTTGCATCTGGTGGTACATTATGTGCTGTTTTGAATGGTAAGACTTCATGTTTTTAAAGTTTGAGCTTGGGAGTTTTTTAATTTCATTTTGAGTATTTGTTAGTTTTTCTGGACATTGTTTTCATTATTATTATTTTAACATATCTTTGAGCTTATTTTCTCATTTATTTTTTAAAGATTGATAAAATTGATGCTAAATCGACAGCTAGTTAATTATATATAAGAACTGAATTTTCTGGGGGGAAAATACCTGAAGAAAGCTCTCAATTTGCTCTTTAAAATCATAAGAATTTTCTATAAAATTGGTCAGTGTTTATCTTTTTGTGAAAGGTGCTTAGCTAGTAACTATCTTTGAACATATTTTATTCACTTAGACCAGTGGTTCCCAACCTGTGGTCCACAAGAGCCTCGGGAGTAGGCCAGCACCCCATATAAAAAAGTTGCCAAATTGGTGCAAAAAGTAAATCATACAATAGCAATAATAAATAATGTGTAATTAAAAACTATTTTACTTAATCACCCATGAATCAATATGTTTAAATTTCAGGCTGAGATTTAGGTTATCTAATTCTAAAGATTGAAAGCAAGGTTGAAACAAAAAGTGAGTATGTTAATCCTGTATCCCTTTTTCCTTTGGGATATTCCATACCCCCCAGAAGTCGGTGTGTGTGTGTGTGTTGGGGGGGGGGGGGAGTCTGCACATAGTTAAATTTTTGGCCTAGTGGTCTGCAGGCTTTTACAGGTTGGGAACCACTGACTTACACAAATACCTATGTTTAGAATATTTATGTCTTTAAAAATTTAAAACTATTTTACAAGGTCAACTGTACTTCCAGCACTTCTGTACTGCCAACTCGTTGGGTATCTCTTTTTCAAGTAAACATTTTGCTCTCTCTCTCTCTCCATGCATTTACTCTCTCTTGGCTATAAGTATGTGTACCTTTTGCATGGTCACACTCAGAAGTGTGACCATGTAATGTGTCTTTTTTGCCTCAATGTCTCATAGATATCTACTGTTTATCTATTCATCATTTCTGACAGGACATGCCTTTAGAAAAAGTTATACCTCCCCAGAATTAGATAAATACTTTGTGGCTTAGGAGAGAATCATCTACCTGGAGAATATAATCTAACCAGCTCAACTTTCTATGACTAAAAGGATACAAGGAAGAACTATATTCATGGTCTTGAGTAGCTGATTGAGAGAGAGAGAGGGTTCATGAGATCTTTTGTTTAGAGGGTTAAAGAATTTTAGGTTTTAGTGATTTAAATACCCTACTTGTCTAGTTTTATCATGTATTTGTTTGAAGAAAGAGTTCAAAATTTGATGTATTGTATTTTCACCCACTCACACATACATACACACACACACTAAAACAATATGACCTAACCCTTAATGCTTTTTGATATTTTTGTACTCAGAGGTGTAAAGAATTTTTTTTCTTTTGTGTAATTTCGTAAGAAAGAAAAGTATGCGAAATTGTGTAGCAGGAGAAGGTCAGGAAATATTTATTATTAATTATATGAAGGTTACAGCAAAATGAAATTAATAATTTTAAGCATAAAAGTCTGCTTTGCTTTCACTATAAATTAAAAAAGATTTGATTTAAAGATTAGGAAATTATTGATTTGATAAAAAAATATTTTGTTAATGTGTTTTAAAAAGGGCTGCATGAAATTTATTATATGTATTTTGCCCCTTTATTGTTGAGATTAGGGGTTTAGGCCTGCTAAAGAACAACTGTATAAATCTTTAAGTCTCAAACTTTTCATTTTGTTGGTAGATTGCTGTTAATACTGTTGTAGAATATTTAACTTATAAATTGGTAGAATAATGCATTGTACTGAAGTAGTATATTTTTTAAATTGGGGGTCTCCATTTATTATTGTAATTGAAATATGCAAGAAGTTTATAGAAATAACAACATCATTATAGGCTGCAAGACAAAACATGCGAGGGCAGCTGGCTTGATTGATATAATAAAAATATGGCAGAATGGCAAAACAAATTACAAAAAAGGCCAAATTCTAGCAGGAAGTGCAACCTGCAGTTCTTTAAACCACTTCATATTTTCTTCTCAATGTACATTATCTGTAATTTTCATCTCTTTTCTACAATACTCTGAAAAATTCCTATATGAGGAAGGTTGCTAATAATCTAATCCTCAAAAGTTGAGGTCTAATTGTGGACACAAGTTAATTTTTAATGTACCACCCTTTTATCCTAGATCTTGTTAATTTAACCTTATGAATAATTTTTATCTGTACCATTAGTTAGTTAAAATTCCACTACTAAAAAAATAGCTATATTATATAAAGTGAAATTATAAGATAGTGCTATAAATAAGGCTTTAACAGTGAAAATTTCTTCTACTGTTAGTATTGTAGAATTTATGTATTAGTAGTAAATACCTAAAAAAAATTATTCTTTCAAATAAAATATTCAACATTTGTTATAATTATTTGATGTAGCAGTTTTTAAAATTAATATTTCTTTTTCTCAGATCGAGGTCAAGTTTATGTATGGGGCTATGGAATACTTGGACAAGGGCCTAATGTAGCTTCATCTGAAGTGCCTACTTTACTGCCTGAGCCTCTGTTTGGTCTTAATGAGTTCAGTGATGATATAGAAGTCCAGCAAATAGCCTGTGGCCTCAGTCACTTTGCTGCTGTAACAAGTAAGATATTTTATGGAAAATTCATTTTTTTTTTAAGTCAGAAGAAAATTAAAGTGTTATATTTCTCTATTTCTCAATATTATTAATATTCTCTTTCATAAAATACGATATAAGGGAACTTAGTTTGGTTTGCTCTATTTCATTTTCAGTATAATTCAAGTGGATTAAAACCACAAGTTGACTAGTTGTTGACTAGCCTAGTTGACTCAAAATTTGTATAGATAGCAAAATTGATAGTAATGTTGAAAATGAGCCTTTACAGTTATTCTGAGTCTTTTAGTGAGAAACAAAATCAGCATATGAGAGAAAAAGGGAGAGGCAAAAAAACTTTTTTGCTTGTAGGGGTGATTTTTCTGCTTATTATTTTGTGTGCTAGATAAAATCATCCATTTTATAATTTGATTTTCTAAATTTTTCTGGTATTAATTTACTAAATAACTATATGGAAAATCTGAGGAAAAGAGATTAAATATTTTTTTTAATGTTTACGTTACTTTATTTGAATATCTATTAGTATTTTTAGCAGCAGAAAGTGGTGAGAATGTGAATTTGTTATTTCCTCATTGATTAGCTGAAATATGTTCTTATCTTTCATGTCTATAAAAAGGATGTAAGCATTGTTAATGGAGTCTGAGAAAAAAAATCATGTATTGTTTATTTTATTATTCTATAGTTTGTTTATAAATCATTTTTTCAGTAAGGCTAGTTGTCTTTAGCATATGACTGAGGTATATATTTTTAAGTGCTCCTCCCCCCCGCAAAAAAAAAAAAAAAAAAAAAAAAAAAAATATATATATATATATATATATATATATATATATATATATATATATATATATATAATAAAATGAGGCAACATAAAAAAAAAAATTTTTGAACCGGCATCTTTATTCTATTCTGTCAGTAATTAAAGGCTGTTTTTTTTTCATATAAAGCAGTGAATGCCCTAGTCATTCTTTCTCTAAATGTTACTATAGCAGTGAGTACATCTATCCCTCAATTTACACGGTAGATGCATTCCATGACAAATCGTGTAAATTGAAACACTGTAAAACAAGACACAGTATTCATATTAAACAAGGGCATAGGTGCAAGCCGTAGTTATGTTTACAATAACAGTGTAAAAATGCAAAGAGTTTATGCCGAAGTGAAGACAAAGCAATTTAAGTAATATGTAATGATAAATTATTTATTTACATATATATTTTAAAAATTAACATCTTGCCTCATGTAGAACTGAACTAGGAATGACAGCAGTGGCACACCCAAGATTTAATCTTGGGGGGGGGGGGGGTGCGAATTGAACAAATAAAAATATTTATAATGCAAATTCAATATTCATAATGCAATTTCTACTTTTTTGGGGGCCCCTCGGCCCACTCCCTGGGTGCGCCACTGAATGACAGTATGGAAATGAAACAAAATCTACTCTAATGATGTCAATGCTAAACGCAATGCAACATGACACAATGCACTTGTGATGCCTGTGAAGATAATTAATGAGTGTGTTCATTGTAAAACACTCAAATAATCAAATAATACATCAATATATTTATTTTAATTTATAAAATTTTGAATCCGTGTAAAAGTGAAACCATGTAAATCATCTGTGTAAAAGCGAAACCATGTAAATCGAGTACTGTGCAATTTGAGGGACAGGTGTACTTATTTTTCTCTTGTTACAATTTTCCCCATGTCACACATCTGATGAAAATACAATGGCTACAATTTTATACCAGTACTTGTTTTATAGTAATTCTTTTTCTAGTCATTTGTTATAATTTTTAATATCCTTGGTCACTTAATGTGTAATTGAGTTTATAATAGAATGAAACTATAGCGTGATAAGGAGGGAGTTATTAAACTTGTTGGATACTGCCTGTTGATGACTAATTGTAATGCCTCAGTAGATTGTCCTCATGATGTTATGTTTTTGAAGTAAAAATAACCTAATTATTTCTTAAGACTTGATATATTTCCAGTACTACCTCTTCCTATAAAGAGAAAAAAATTCTAATGATATAAAAATACCTTTTTATTTTTCAGATAAAGGACATTTGTATATGTGGGGTAAAAACCGCAATAACTGTCTTGGACTTCACCGAGAAACTGACCAATTTTTTCCATTCAAGGTAGTATCACTTTCAGTAAATTGATCTGTCATTTAATTTATCCTGTGTCTAACATAATATGCATGGGATTTGCAGAAATTTGAATTAAATACAATTATTTAAAGTCACACAGATTAAAAATTATTTGCCAGTTACAAACTGTAGAGATTTGTTGAACTGTAGTATCTACCGTAAAATCTTGAGTATAATATGCACTTTTTTTTTCACATTTAGTCCACAAAATGAGGATGTGTATTGTGTACAAAAAAACATAGTTTTAAATATTGAATAAACAACAAAAAATAGATGAGCTGTATTTTAGTGAAAGTGATTAAGACTGATAATTTCACAGTATTGTTTGTTTTGAATTAAAAATTTAAGCTTTTTTTCTACATAATTTGACATTTTCATTTAATCTTATTACATATTTTATTTATGTTAATAAATATTTATGCAATTTTTAAATAAAATATTGAAAAGTTATGGGTGTGTATTATAGTCGAATTTTAATTTTTCCCGAAAATTTCGTGCAAAATCAAGCATGCGTATTATACATGTGTGCGTATTATAGTCAGGGTTTTACAATAATTGTCTATCAGTTATAAGAAGCATGTAAGTTTTTTCACCTGCCTTCTGAAAAAAAAAAATGTTACTTTTATGTTTTGAACTTCTGCCTAGTGACAGAATGTCAGTCTTTTAATTCATCCTTCTCAGATATCTATTTCTTAAAATAAGAATAATTAAAAAAGTCATAATTTGATTCTTGATATTCATTTTCTGAATGAAGAACTTAAAATAAAAAACTAGGTCATATCTAGCGTAAAAATATTTGGAAAACCTTACAAATTTTAGATTACACCTGATATTGAAGTACAAGTAAAAAAAATAAAATTCATTATTATTATTTTTTGTTTGTTTGTTACATAAAGTACAAAGTATGTTGCTATTGAATGTGCTTTCATCGAGTTATTTGACGTATATGTGACCTGTGTATGCTTACAAATTTAATTGATGTCGTTCTCGAACATAACAGGATAAAAATTTTAATGCTAGAGTCATGTTTTTCGCATGACTCTCAAAGCTAGTAGCATGACTCCTATGTTAGAATCGTAATACAATTAGCGTGACTATTATGCTAGAGTCATAAAACCTGTAGTGTGACACTTTTGCCAGAGTTATGCTGTGTAAGCTTATGTGTAGATTTATATGCCATTATTTAGTTTACTGAAAAAAAATCCCATAATTATGATGTAGTATTAATTATTTAAAATGTCTGTGGTATCT
This sequence comes from Dolomedes plantarius, assembly GCA_907164885.2. Lineage (NCBI taxonomy): Eukaryota > Metazoa > Arthropoda > Arachnida > Araneae > Dolomedidae > Dolomedes > Dolomedes plantarius. Next base: position 76,193,995 of record OU015495.1, on the reverse strand, counting down.
CAAAACATTTTCAAACAGATACCCAATGACAGTTAAATACATTCTTATATAAGAGGCTAAAATAAAATAAAATTTTTTATATATAGCATCACATTATTGGCAGAGTCTGCACTTTACCATGGGAGTCTTAAACCTTTAATACCTGAGGACTGCACTCAATAAATTCATAATGCATATACAGGTCATATACAGAGGCTGTTCACACATTTTTTAGACGATGTATATTATATTCACAAAACTAAATTACATAAAATTCTTGTGTTTTAAATGTTCTATTTGACATTTAAAACACAAGAATTATTCTGAACTATTTTTTGAAACCGCAATTTCCAGGATAATAATGCCTTTTGAAGTGTCAGAAGAGGTATTCTATCCCATTCCTCCTGAACAGCTTTCCAGAGTCCTGTAAGGGTTTTGGGACGATGTTTGGATAATGCAGATTTTAAAAGTCCGAAAGCACAAAAATCCATAGGTGATACATTTAGTAGGAATAGATTTAGTAGGGATATCAGTGAAAGGTATGGCCTTGATACCAGTTTTTTGTTCCATTTCTTTTGGGAAATTTACAGTGGATTTTGATAAGTGACTGCTAGCTTTGTCCTGATAGTCTCACAGATTGATGGCACTGTGGGGAAAGCGATGGTATTTCATTCAGAAAAATTGGTGATAAAATATGTTCCTGATATTATTTGGAGTTAATCTTGACATTTTTTTTCACTCTCTTTATTTTTAACTTGCCATTATAAGAAAAACCAGCAACAATCATGAATCCCTTAGAAAAACTTTCTTTCGATTCTTTGAACCATGTACTTAAATTTTTTTCTCCCCTTTTATGATAATAAATGGCTCTTTTTTTGTTGCAGTCATTTAAATACACCCATGATTCATCTATTGTGACAATTGTTTTCCATTTTTCTTTGGATAAGTGTTTCTCATATAGAATTCTGCAGCGTGTCCTGCGTTCAGCGATATGATTTGGAAGAAGACGATGCACATTGCGTTTTTTCGCTTTCTTAAGATTTAAATCAACGTTTATCATTTTGTTTACAGTGGACACCGAGCATTTTAATGATTTTGCAACTGTCCTTTGACTAGGGGGATTTTCTTTTAACATTAAACAACGTACCTTTGCAGTAGTCGAAGATGTCCGTTTTTTCCTTGGATACTTGTTTGGAATTTTTGTCCCACTTGAGGCTCCAATTTGACGTTTTTTTTCCTTTCTTGTTAACGATATTACCTATCGACGCTTTAGATATCACAAAACCATGACTCTCACATCATTTTTGGATATCGGAGTATGCATATTTCTCTTCGGAAAGAGCATAAATGTAGACTTTGAACCACTGCTTTGTTAAAAACGCCATTTTGAATAAAAACAAAACTTTCAAGCCTCACACGATAATTTTGACTTTTAAAAAGATAGTACAATTGCAATTATTTCTTTTGCAGCAAATGATTTTTTATTACCGCTTACCAAAATCGTTTAAAAAATGTGTGAACAGCCTCTGTATATGTCTAATGAATATCAGGAAACCCATTATATAGTGACAAACTGTATGTTGTTCAACAGGTAAAACACATTACTTGTAAAAGGTAAATCACTAATAAAATGTATCGATAATCACATTACTGGAAGGTAAAGAAGTAACATGTCATTGCAATCTTACAGAAAAGCTAGACTCTTTTTTTTTTTATTTTTACCTTAGTTTCATTATTTAGTATAATTTGTATAAGGAAAATATTCTCCAAATATTGTTGCATAGATGTGTTCTTGGTTTGTGATCTTCATAAGAGCTTTGTATTTTTTGTCTAAATATAGTTTGGTATATCTGTTATTCATTCTCATTTCTCAAAATAACTGATTATTATCAAGATGCAGCCTAAAACAAGTTTCACCTAAACTTCAAATGGATTTAGATACCATAGAGCTAGGGTCTCCAAACTATGGCCCGCAGGCCAACACCGGCCTGCGAGCACCACCAATCTGGTCTATGTACCGGGCCACACATGCCCAGTATCTGGCCCGCTATAGTTTATTTTGATTGCATTGTAAAATTTACAATGTAAGTAAATCATACAAAATAATAATCAGATGTTTTTATTTAATGACCATTTAAGGAACATAACTGACATACATAATAAAATTAAACATTTTAAATATAATTAATGATACGAGATTTATCCTAAAAACTTACAATAAGTGACATGCATAGGTAATTTACATAATGAAATTAAACGTTATGATTAATGAGATTTATGTACCTGTAACTTTCCACCGACAATTGTTTGCAGTTGTGGATCAAGTTTACTAGTGGAAATTATCAGCAGCAACTTCAAATACTCATCATTTAATTTAGATCTGTAAATATTTTTGTATATTTCATTTTGAAGAATGTTTTTCACATAGATAAATAGTGCTGAAAGCGAAAAATAAGCCAAAGGCAAATTTATGCAACTTATCAAACTCTGTGAGTGGAAGACATTATGTTGGTAGGATGGTATGATATAGTTAGTATGATGGTATGATACAGTATGTTGTTATAATGAGATAGCTAGCTAGGTCTTGATCCTTGGGACTTTGTGGAGGAGTCAGTATGGCCCTTAGGCTAAAAAAGTTTGGAGACCCCTGCCTTAGAATAACACATTAAATTTCACTCATTCAAGTGATGACAGATTAAATTACTTAGCTAAAAAAAAGTTTGGAGACCCTTGCCTTAGAATAACACATGAAATTTCACACACTCAAGTGACGACAGATTAAATTACTTAGCTAAAAAGGCTAGTTTGGAGACCCCTGCCTTAGAGTAACACATTAAATTTCACCCACTCAAGTGACGAGAGATTAAATTACTTAGTTAAAAAGTCTAAAAAGTTTGGAGACCCCTGCCTTAGAATAACACATTAAATTTCACTCACTCAAGTGATGACAGATTAAATTATATATAAAGGTCGAGTAATAATAAGAGAGAATTTCACTCTGCCTTCCCCCTCCTCCCTAGCAATTTCAGTCTGCTGGTAATGTTTGCTGTCACAGCATATTTGAATTTTGATATGTGTCTATTAAGAGGTTGGTAATGTAAAACAATTACTGAGGTACAGTCAAACTGTGTCATAGCTTATAGTTTTATTTCATAGTTCTTATGATTATCAATACTAATAATTATGTTTTTATTTTGAAGGTGTCTGTACCAGCTGAGGTGTTGAAAGTAAGCTGTGGAGTTGATCATACAGCTGCTCTATGTAGATCATTCACGTAGATGTATAAAAGATTACTTATTTAAAACTAAATCAAGCCTCACAATAAAACACTTTTAAAATCTGTTGTTGTACTTCATTTATATGGATTTGATACATGAAAAATAGGGGGCATGAATTTAAATATTCTGAAATCAAATCTATAAAAAAATGTTTTTCCCACATAACTTGTTGCATTTGCCAGATAATGTGGTTCTTGATGCTAAATGGTTGTAATATCATGGGGTCATTAACTGTCTTTCATAGTAATCTATATATATAAAACAGTTCCGTAACTGACTGACTGACTGACAGATAATGCACAGACCAAACTGCTGAACCTAAAGGGCTGAAATTTTTCATGGAGATTCTTCATATAGTGTAGGTGCACTAAGAAAAATTTTTGAATAATTCTTCATAGATTTTTTTAAATTAAATTTTTAAGCTGTTTTTGTAATACATTTTAAAGTTTGTATTTAAAATAATAATTTGAGGGTTATAAAACTTATATCAAAGAAAGATCCTAAAAATTCCTTTAAAATAAAATCTTTTTCGAATCTTTACCTCCATTTTCTGTTTGGTGAATTTTGAAATATTAATTTTTAGAATTTAATTTGTTAAATGCTGATCACATGGTTTCTTTTCTTTTTGTAATACTTAAAATTAATTTTACATCACGTGCTTAACAACAAAAGAAATATTGAAATACAGTAAAAGATAAAATTTAACCAATAGACTAATTGAGATGGAAGTTTTTTAAGAATTTATTTCAAAATAGTATGTTTTATGGATATTAAACATAAACTTGCAGATAACGCTCTTTGTGCTAACAGGAAAACCAATTTATATTCCACAACTAGCTGAAGTACCCGGCGATGCCCGGGATTTTAAGAATGTTTGTTAACCAAAATCAATTTAAAAATTAACACATTATAAATAACATAGAAAAAATATATGTGAAATGTTATACACGTCTCAGAATTTCAGCCTTTCATCATTGTAGTACTAAAATCTGAAAAGTAAAAATGTCAAATTCTCTAATGTTTGTTAATCAAAATTAATTTAAAACTAAGCACAGTATAAATAACAGAAAAAACCTTGTGAAATCTTATACACATGAATAAAAGGAAAACCCAATATCAAAATATATAAATTTATAATAAACTCCTCAGAATTCAGCTAGAATTAGCCTTTCATCATTGGGGCCAAAAAAAAAAAAAAAAAAGCTGCAATTACAGGTTCAGCAGAAATTTCCAATAGAACCATGATATGACTGCAGCGTTGCCTCTTAAAAAATGAAGTGTTTGATTGAGGGCTGCAAACCATTCAACTCCTCTCGACATTTAACTCCTATAAACATCCTCTACATATTAAATTCCTTTTCTCTCCATAATAAACTCCTCAGAATTTTGGTACATTCAGCCTTTTATCATAGTACCACTAAAAACTGAAATATCCTCTCCAGAAATATAAATTTATTAATTTCAATAATTAAACACACACAAATGTATAAATTACGCAAAAGTTTTTAACCAACATTTGAATAATTCGTAAATGAAAAAGCATATGAAAATAAAGATAATAAGAACTTCCGGAATCGAAATTAATTACCCTTAATTTTTAATTAATAAAAAACCAACATAATGTGAATAAAAACTATAGTTGTTTAAAACCATATGAAAATAAAGCTATTATAAAGATAATAATAAAAAAAGCATAAGAAAATAATGCTCGCACATGAAGTTAACATTACGATATAAAGATAGTAATAATAATATAACTGTGCATAAAATATTTAGCTTTTCAAGCGAAATAAATTAATTTTTAGAAAAAACTACTTTTAATCGAGAAATTAAATACATTGCACAAAATTTTGATTTTACCAACTGTCTACCCTACAATTTACACCCTATTTAAAAGAAGTAGGGTGTAAATATAAAGTTTTAACAGCCAATTGAATGCCAGTTAAAAACGATTGTTGTTTAAAATCATATGAAAATTACGCTATTATAAAGATAATAAAAAAAGCATAGGAAAATAATGCGTGCGCATGAAGTTAACGTTACGATATAAAGATAATAATAAAAATCTATAGATATATAAAACAGTTCCGTAACTGGCTGACTGACTGATTGACTGACTGACATACAAAGTACAGAACCCCTGAACCTAAAGGACTGAAATTTTGCATGGTGATTCTTCTTACAATGTAGGGGTGCACTAAAAAAGATTTTTGAAAAATTCTTCTTAGATTTTTTTAAATTAAATTTTTAAGCTGTTTTTGTAACTCTTTTTAGGTTTGCATTTAAAATAATAATTTGAAGATTATAAAATTTATATCACGAAAAAGATCATAAAAGTTCCTTTAAAATGAAATCTTTTTCGAGTAAATGAGTTGGAATACTAAAAGTTTAAAATAGTGGCGCCATCTACTGCATGTCTGTGAATCGAGAGTCACATCCTTCAAAACTTGTTGGTTATTTATTAATTAAAAATATTGGAAAAGTTATTGTGGATCGGTAAATATACATGTGGGAACAGTTTTAAAATTTATAAATTATCAACCTACACAGGTGAGAATTTATCCGGCGTTGCCTGGGATTTTAAGAATGTTTGTTAACCAAAATCAATTTTAAAACTAAACACCGTATAAATAACATAGAAAAAAAAAGCATGTGAAATGTTATACACATCTCAGAATTTAGGTAGATTCAACCTTTCATCATTGTACCACTAAAAACTTAAAAGTAAAACTGTCAAATTGTCGAATTTTTTTTAACCAAAAGAAATTTAAAAACTAAATACAGTATAAATAACATAGAATAAAAAGCATGTGAAATGTTATACGCATGAATAAAAAGAAAACCCAACATAAGAAACCATAAATTTACAATAATTTCTTCAGAATTCAGCTAGATTTAGCGTTTCATCATTGGAGCAAAAAAAAAAACCTGAAAAGTAAAACATAAAATATATACATTTATAATAAACCACTAAAAGCTGAAAAGGAAAAATGTCAAATTGTCTTTAGGAAAGTAAAGAATTTTGAAAAGTAAAGCTGAAAAAAAAATGTCAAATTATCGAATGTTTGTTAACCAAAATCAATTTAAAAACTAAACACAGTATAAATAACATAGAAAAGATTTAGCCTTTATCATTGGAGCAAAAAATCCTGAAAAGTAAAACATAAAATATATAAATTTATAATAAACCTACCAAAATCCATTAAAAAACTAAACACAGTATAAATAACATAGAAAAAAAAGCATACGAAATGTTATACGCATTAATATTATGAAAACCCAATTAAAAATATATAAATGTTTAATAAACTTCCAGATTTCAGCTATATTCGGTCTTTCATCATAAAAAAGCTGGAAAAAATTTAAAAAAAAATAATTAAAAAAATAATAATAATAATTAAAAATATAATAAAATAAAAGCTGAAATAAAAAAGCCTTCATAAAAAAGCTAAAAGTACAGGTTTAGCAAAATTTCCATGACCGCGTATTCGAACCAGGGTCGTAAGGCGTAGCAAACGCGCAATTTTACCAAATGCGCCACGATGACACACTGGTCTATTGAGTAAAGTGATGTTCGCACTAAAGTTGCTATGGGTTGGTGAATATACATGCATTTATGGAGTAAGAGGAGTTTTAAGTCAGAAAGCGAGAGGGATTGCAGTAGCGATTAAAAAAGATCTCGTGACACTTAGCGTGGTTGATTCGCATTTTCCATCGCGTGTCGAGAGTGTCAATATGCCGTTGCATCTGATCTATGTTAGAATATAAAATCTGACTCGAAAGATTATTATTTTCATTTATTATTCTGGTTTAATATATAACTTGAAACTTTTTGATTTTATTTATTTTTATCTTTTCGCTCGCTGTTTGCCAGCTAACCCTAACGTGGACGCCATATTCAGAGGGGTGATTCCACAAAGTGTAACAGCTTACATTTAGTTTCAAAATTGTTGGATTTTTATTAATTAAAAATCAACGGTAATTAATTTCGATTTTTGAAGTTCTTCAGACCCTCGGCTGTTTTTAAAGACGCCTGTATGTAAAATTTCACGATCGTTGCTCCTAAACTGTGGATTTCTATACAATTACAGATAGACAAACATTCATTTTTATATATTAGATGTAATTAAAGAGATGGTGACATGTTTAGAATTACTCAATAGTTCATAGTCAGGCCGAGAAGCATTAGGTGTGGTTGTTACTATGAATAAATCACGAATACGAGGATCACCAAAACTGATATAAATCGAGAAGAATACCGAAAATTTTAGAAGAAACGGCGTAGGAGGTGGCGGGAGTTCGGATGAATAGAGGTTAAAATTCACCCCCCCCCCCTTTCCATTTCCCTTATATTCCTTTCGCTCTCGAGCGCTCGCCACCTCCCCCACAGATTCTTCTGGAACAGGGATTCCCAACCCAGTGGCGCACCCAGGGGGCCCTGCCCCCCTCAAAGAAGTAGAAATATTGATTTTGCATTAGAAATATTTTTATTCGTCCATCTCGGCCCCCCCATGCATTATAAATATTTTTATCCATTCATCTCGCCCCCCCCCCCCAAGAAAAAATCCTGGGTGCGCCGCTGTCCCAACCTTTTTATGTTTGCGGCACTCTTGTTAAAATTTTAGTTTTTCAGTATTTTAAATACTTCACTGGTGTCCAAAATTGAGGTCACAAACACAAAGTCTGTGATATCTGGTTTAATTATTGGTTTATAGCAACGAAATTTGGTACAGAGATGGCTCATAAAATGAGAAAGCATATACGAACATAACAAGATGAATAAGATGTAAGTTGTTAGAAGTTTACAAATTGGACCCAAAACGGTGAAACCATGATGTAGCATATCTCCGGTCCGTCTAATAGAGGGTGTGATCACCATGCACAGCTATACAAGCCGCACAACGAGTAGTCATACTGTTAATGAGGTTGCCGATAAATGCTTCTGGCAACAAATCCCATTCTTATAAAAGGATGGATTTTAACGCCTAGAGGGTGCTGTGAGGGGGTGACGACGCGCAGTGACTCTTCCTAGACCCTCCCAAACATGGTCTATAAGATTTAGGTCCCACGACATCGCTGGCCAGTCCATACGGTGAATATCCTCTGCCTCCAGAAAATCGTCGACAAGGTGAGCTCTGTGACCTCACATTATCATCCATATAAATGATGTCTGAACCGACGACACCCCGGAACAACCTCACATGAGATTCAAGGAACTCATCCCTATAGCGCTGTGCGGTGACACTGCCTGCATCGAAGACGTGCAGCGGTGTATGACTGTCCAACATGATACCATCGCAGACGATGATTATTCTGCCACCAAAGAGGTCGATTTCCCTATGTTGGAGGGTTGATAGCGGGTCCCAAGCTGTCTCCATATGAAGAATCGCCGAAAATCACTTTCTGTACTTTATCTGGACTCATCAGTAAAAAGAACCCAATGTTATTATGTCCAAAAATGATGTGTTTGGCTCCACGATAAACAGGCTTAGATATGGTCAGAGATGCGATATGGTCAGAGGGGTACACACCACTGGTTATGGGCCTAAAGGCCCTTCTCTTTTAGGCGTCTGTATACGGTTTACTTGGAAATCGTTGTTCCAAACGCAGCAGCAAGGGCCAGAGAGAGTCTCTCAAGATCTCTCTAGCCGACATCTGTCAATGCCGTCGTGCATTTGATGCCACGTAACTATCCTGTGCAGGTGTTGTCGTTCTTGAATGGATTTGGCCGCGTTTCCTGATGATGATACCACTTGTTCGAATTGATGTCATAACCTGGATACCACTTTAGGAGTCACTTGTAGCCATCAAGCTACCTCCGCTTGAGCAGCTTCAAGTCTACCAATGGCTCTCCATCTCAGTAAGTCGTCTAAACGATTATGACAACTCATTTGCACTGAAAGTCAATCAATCTTGGGGAGTTTAATCCAAGGATTCCACATCTCCAGACAAAATAATCCCAAGAGCTGAAACAGTCACTTTCAGGTTCTGTTACCAAACTACCGCTAAACCTAAACCGTTGAATCTCAACTGGATGCTAACATTATGTTACCTTTTCCCCAAAGTATATATATGGTAAAAATTTTACCAATTTTACTGGTATCTACACTGCTGGCCACCCAAATTGCAACACCAAGAAAGACAAGAGATATCACAACAAAATTTATTTTGTAGATAACATGTTGACCAAGTATCAAATGATTAAATTTATAGACTTCTGTGAAGTGTGGTTCCTGCCAAAATCAGTAGCCAGAGTAGCCGCCATTGTTGGAGATCACCGCTGTCACACGCCTCGGCATTGATTCAAAGAGACTTTGGATGAGTTCTTGGGGTACAGCAGACCAAGCAGCTTCCACACGTTGCCAAAGTTGATCTGCTGTGGCAGCTGAGGATGGAATCTGGGTCAATCGTAGAGCAACCATGGACCACATGTTTTCTATCGCGAAAGATCCGGAGAGCGAGGCGGCCAGGGAAGCAATTTAATCTGGCGATTGACGAAGAACCGTTGGACAATGCGTGCCACGTGTGGTCGCGCATTATCCTGTTGAAATATGGCTGTGGACAATCCCTGAAGGTAAGGAAGGACAACTGGCTCCAACACCTCGGAGATGTAGCGCTGGCTGTTTAAAGTACCGGCAATGCGTACTAGAGGTGTGCGAGAGTGATATCCAATACCGCCCCATACCATAATACCCGGTGCAGGACCAGTGTGGCGGGGCATAACGCAGCTGTTCAGCGTGCTCTCTTCACGGTGTCTCCAGACTCGAATGCGACCATCGTGGTGTTGCAGACAAAAGCGTGACTCGTCAGTAAAGACAATTTCATTCCATTCTGCCGTCCACATCCTTCTGTCATCGCACCATTGGCGGCGGAGACGTCTGTGGTACTGCGTCAAGGGTAGACAAAGCAATGGACGTCAAGGGTAGACAAAGCAATCGACTGCTGTAAACGGCGTCGAATGGTACGCGCAGACACTGGATGATGCGTTACAGACTGCATGTGCTGTGCTATGGTTCGTGATGTGACTGAGCGATCCGTCACTGCCATGCGCACAATTTGTCTGTCATCACGTGAAGTGGTGCGCTGAGGTGGATGCGATTGAACACGCCGGTCCGTCGTACCCTCCGGCATCCAACGATCACATATCCGCATCACAGTTGTTTGGTTTCGTCCAACACGACTACCGATTTCCCTGAAAGATAATCCACAATCTCGGTAGGCCACTATCCTTCCTCTGTCGAACTCGGATACTTGATCAAAAGATGATCGCTGTTTTCGACGAGGCATAATTGATCGTTTTTTTGAAAAAACCACAAGAAAAACACAATTGCCGAACTTGAAATCGTCGAAATCTCCAAGCCTTAAATAGCGCTTTGAAGTGGCGCCACAGGCGCGCGTGATGTGTTGTCTGTGCTGAAATTCTAATCATTTGCACATCTCACCTCCGCTAATGCATGTTGTAAATTTCATGTTATTTGCATGTTTCCTTCAGGGTGTTGCATTTACAGTGGCCAGCAGTGTATATTGAGTTATTGTCAAAAGTGTGTTTGTGGCGCCTGTTTTGGACACCAGTGTAAATTAAAGTGGAATATATGAGGGCGCGGTAGCCCAGTTGGCAAGAGCAGCGAACCAGTGATCTGAACGTCTCTGGTTCGATGCTTGTTGCTTCAAATCTACCTCCGTGTTTACTAATTTTGGCCGGGGCACGTAAAATAGGGCGTGGTTTCAATGTCCTCCAAGTTCTCAAATTTACCTCTGGAGGTGCGGGGTCAAGTTTTCCTATCTCGTCACTTGACTCGGTTCAAAATTACGGGACCGGTCATTTAGCCAAGTCGGACAACGACCCTTGTGGTACGAATTCAAAACAGGAGCCGCACCTTCATCACCCATGGCCTTCGGGACTTATCTGATGTCTACTGTCGGTCAAGGGGCATAAGTAACAACAACAACAAAGTGGAATATATTTCAAGAACATGTTTAATTTAAGTTCAAATAAATACTTATTCCATTGCTGTTTTATTAATTTATTAAAAGATGTAAGTAAAAAACCCTAGAATAGGATATAGTAATACAGTTTCAAAAATACCATGGAATTCAGTATAGTGTTATACTAGAGGACTACGAGGAAAATAGCTAAAAAGAGTTGTTTTATTAATGTGAGACTTGCGACTGATGCTTAGACCACAGATGTTTGATATCAAGCCTAACAATCGTGGGCCTAGTGGTAGCTAATTCCTCCTCAGGAACGAGAGCATACAAAATGAATAAATAAAAATCTCGTTGCATCCCTGACCGATCTCAGGTGAGATCAAAGTGTTTCGGTGATCCTTACATTTGTGAATTGTTCATAGTGACAATCACACCTAAAGCTCCTCGCGCTGACTTTGACTACTGAGTAGTTCGAAATATGTTGCTGCCCTTTAATTATATTGGGAAATATAAGAAGTTGTGTTATTCTGTTTGCGTTTACCACAAGTTTCCTGTTAAGTCATAAGCTCATTATGCTAGATAGCTACAAAAGTATTCGCCCTCCAAAAACATTCAATGAAGGGCAGATCTTCAATATGCCTTAAAAGCACGGCATTTCAATACGCGACAACTCTAAAATCTAAAAAGAGATGCAAGAATGAGGATCGAGTTTCTTTTCCCCAGTGTCACTTTTTCTCGGGAATAATGTTGTGTTGTTAGTGATTCCTTGGTTTGATTAGGAGTGCTAACATCATGTGGACACCAGACACAGTGGGTTTCATGACCTGACGTTACAGATAAGAACAACTGTAACAGTTGAAACTTAGAAAACAAAAGACGACATAGAGAAGACGGCACTTAATCATGTATCTCAAGATACACTGCTGGCCATTAAAATTGCAATACCAGGAAGGAAAGTAAATAACAAAACTTTACTGACTGTACGTATAGAGCATAGTAGGAAGAAAAAAAAATTAAATTTGTAGGCAATTTGGGGTTATACAGGATCTGAAATTAATACACACAGATGCCGTCTCTAGCAGCTAAAACGGCTCTAACCTGGTTAGGCCTCGAGTCGACGAGTCCACATAGACAGTATTTCTCCTAGTAACATTGGGCAACTAGACGGGCTTTATAACGTGAAATCTTTCCTTCAGCATCTGTTTTGGTTTTAAATACCCATTTGCAACTTATAATGATTTTATTTTCAGGAGCATCTGTTAATTCCCAAGTTCCATTTTCTTTTAAAGCGTCAATTTCTTCCTGCATGGCTTGTTTCCAATATTCATTATTTGGGCTGGTACATGCTTCTTCGTATGACGATGGATCAGATGTTTCCACTGATTGTGCCTTAAAAGACGACATCTTTAATCTTTCGGGTGGTATACCTTTGTTTGGTCTAACAGAGCGTCTTGGTTCCTGATCACCTTGTCATCGAACCACATTAAGTAAAGGTAAGGGAGAAACAAAAACAGCTCAGTTTTCAGAAACAAGAACAGATTAGGACGAAATTGCACAAGAGGACCACGTTCGCCGGATATAACTCCGTGTGATTTTTGGTTATGGGGCTATTTAAAAAGTCTGGTGTATCGTGGAGGTGTTGCGACGTTGAATGACTTAAAGAACTCCATAACGCTTCATGTGCGAAGCCTCACAACTGATCAGTTACGATCTGCTGTTGAACACATTGTCCATCGACTTGATATTTTGCAGGTGAATGAAGGTGGTCACGTGGAGCAGCTTTCCCTACATCGTCCTGAACACGATTAACAACTGCTCCTCTTGTGCAATTTCGTCCTAATCAGTTCTTGTTTCTGCAAACTGAACTGATTTTGTTTCTTCCTTACCTTTACTTAATGTGCGTTCGATGACAAGGTGATCAGAAACTAGTCAATAAATGTTAATATTGTTTCTGTATTCCGTTTTGGTCGTTTATTGTGTTAAATTTCATGTTTTTCCCGAAAAAGGGCCCTCTGGTGGACATTTTGGAACTAATTTTTTTTTTTCGAAATTCCGTGAGCGCATCTCGTGTATAGCCCATATACAAAATTTCGTTGCATTCCGTTCACCCGTTTGCGCTGTAGGATGCCGTTTATAGGGGAAGTTTAATTATAACCACCCGGTATATTCAAATACGCAAACAAGAAAGATGCTGATAAACTGTTCAATCGTATTTGAAAAACAGCCGAATTTAGAATGATTTCAAAAACGTTTAACAGATTAATATAGGTAGTTGCACTGTAAAGACCGTTTTTAACAAACTCTACACTTCGCAACGCCTTTATTCTGCTAACTAAACTAACTCAGCGATGTGTGGAATCCTTATTTTACGAATTCCATTCCTCTCGTAAAAACCGACTTGTAGTTTATCGTCACGTGCATTCTGTCATCCAGCCATTGGTTCTCCCGGCATACCAGTGGTCTTAAGGCTGCTGTGCCCTATTGGATTCGCTCACCCCAATGTTAACATATGGAGAAAATTTGTCTACTATTTACAGCTACATAAATGCTGATAATCCGATAAAACTGGTATTTTTAGATAGCCCGAACTTTTCCGCACCTTGCAACAGGATTCATTTTATAAATTTCGCTCACCAAAGGAATTTACGAGCGTTTAAAACACACTATACCATATTTTTTCCCTCGAATAATTTCAATTTTAAAATATTATTTGAATTTTTTCTAAAAAGAAGAAAAATCTCCCAAGGTGTAAAATTTCTTTCCCTATTACGGAGCACAATTGAAAAAAAATCTTTAAATACAAGTCGGCAATCCTTGGACACATTTTCTCCATAGGTTAACTTTGAGGGGAGCGAATCCAATAGGGTTAGTTCACAGCGGCCTTAACACTATACTACCAAACTGCAGCATAACCGAAAATTTTACCGTCTTTCTAGCAGGAGCCATAACTTGTCTTCTAAGGCTTACTCGTTATCAAATGTCTATTATATTAAAAGTCTGTAATGATCGGTAAATAGAAGACAATGTGATTCGAACCAGACAGTTGAAATTTCCAACTGTAAATCTGACACGTATGTACTACATTTGATACGTATGTTTGACTACAATGTAATTGTGACATCTTTCTCAACAGTAAACGTTTGTTTGCTTAATGGCTGTTTGTTTCGACATACTTTCCACGTACGTGTGGATTTAAGAACCTTCTAGCAGTTCGGATTGCTCTTAGTTTGGACATCTCGGAGAATGATAATCAGACTGTATTTGTTTAGCTGTTCTGCTTAGCAGCTGTTTCTCCCGACACAAATTTTAGAGGTGTCCAAGAAATGGAATGTAATTTTCCCCATAGACTTCTTAAAATTAAATGTGATGGACTTGGACTGGAATGATAAAAAGGATGGATATTCTATTTTTTGAAGTTGAAAAATGTACATACATATTTATTTTAAATCGGCCTGTTTGAAGGTGCATTTATGCAGACCCTGTTTTTTCTTTATGCAATGTAGTGATTTTATTCGAAAAAAGATCGACTTTAAATATTAAACGAAATTACTTATTTAAGAAGTTAACTAAAAATATTGAAGTATTGATTGCTATTTGATACTGAAATTGAGTTTGATTGTCTATCTGCAGTTCAATAGAACAAAAGTAGTGAACAGTAGCGTGTAAGAATACGGCACCCCTAATATAAGTAGAAAACGAATAAGAGAAATTTTGATAAAATCGGGCTGGTATACCTGAATTGCTGGTATTTTTTCTAAGTTCGATTAGCTACCATTTGTCAATTTTTGTTTCTGTTGATTTTTGGTGAATTCGCTCAACAAAGATGTCCTTTATTTGCTGATCCTAAAAACAAACAAAGACGCATAAATTAATAAGGGGTTGCAATATGCGGCGAAATAATCCTTCAAAATTTAATAAAAACATAAATAGAAACTAGTTGAAATTACAACACTTTTTAATCATATTTCAGAGTGTGTGATCAAACATGGGTTCACATTTCATTGCTGCCATCATCTGACTGAGCAAATGCTCATCCAGGTTTACTTTGCTAAACCGGTAGTACAACTACCGGAGATAGGGGCAGGTAAGGATTAGAAGAAACCCCACAGGTGGTGCAACTAGAATCCCTTGCAAGGCGTGTATGGGAGGGGGGGGGGGGGTCGTATATTCAATATCTCAAAATTGAAATTAAAATGCTGCAACGTTTGTTCATCATGAAGAGTAGTATAGAAGCAACTTCTGATTGATCCAGCTGTCTCGTTACTCTTCGCTCTACATACCCGACTTAGTCATAACAGATGAAAAGTTCTATGCAAACTGGTTGATAATTTAATTAAATATGCAATAGAAGACCAGCATTGTGATGTTATCTATATATTTAAGTTGCTAAGCCGACTTTTTGGGCAGTCCGTGAGAGAAAACTACTGCATCTTTTTACTTCATTTTGCTTTTAAACGAAAGATTGTAATCTGTAGATTTGTCAAATTTAGTTTTTGTAACAGCAATTTCTATTAATTAGCGATAATTTACAATTAAAAAGTGATTACTGCGCATGCTCAGTGGCATTTTTACATTTGGCTTTAGAAACTTACTGTTTCTGCGCATACTCAGTGACATATTTTAATGATAAACACGTTTATTCCGAGGAAGTCTCTCTTGATGTCTCTTCCATTTTTATTTTTATGATAATTATGTTTGTGAAATATAAGATTAAACCTGATGGAAATTGTTTATTTCGAGCTGTTTAATTAGTGATAATTTACAGTTAAAAAAATTGCTTTCTGCGCATGCTCAGTGACATTTTAAAATCTGGCTTTAGATACTCACTATGCACGAGGCCGCTTAAACAGATTAATTTGTTTCTGCGCATTATCATGATTTTCAACATTTGGCAATGCTTTGTTGAGTATAATTTGTGTATTAGCGCATTTATTTACTATATAGCCGGGTACCAACTAGTCTTGCTATAATATTCCTTGGCGATGCCTATCACATTAGTTTAAAAGGAAGATATTGAAATCGAACAGCTTTGACGGGTACCAACTAGTCTTGCTATAATATTCCTTGGCGATGCCTATCACATTAGTTTAAAAGGAAGATATTGAAATCGAACAGCTTTTCGAACTCCATAGTCCGTCATTTATGAAGTCAAAGAAAATTGGCTTACAGAAAAGCTCTGTAAAAGGAAGAAAGTTGATGATGCATAGTTTTTGCAACAAGCTTCACCATTAAATTTATTAAGTTGAGAAGCACATGTTTGTAAAAGTGTCGTTAGTATGGAGCTTAGGAATTCTGGCTTAATATAGAAAGAGTTGTTTCTTACATTCGAGCTCTCCAGATGTCGCAGCCCCCCCTCCCCCCGTCGTTGAGGTGCTCAATCAAAATTGAGGTGAGACCAAGGAAGCAATTTTGACTCACCTGTATGGTGCTCCCAGGTAAAAAGTGAAATCAACACATTTTGTGGTTTTGTGCGGATGTCTCTGACAAAATGCCTCCGCATTAGCAGGGAAAAAAATTGAGCTGAGATTTCTCTATATAATTTTACAGTCAAAGCAACTTAATATAGTGATTACATTCACTATCAAATAATATATCACTATTCAAGTTTTGTATTAGATAAGGATAAAAAGAATCAGAAGGAAATACTACGTTACATCTGTGATTGTATTGACAATCTGAATCTTCTGACAATATATAGTGTGCGCGCTTTCAGATACACATAAACTATCGAAAATTTTACTATGTTCTAAATATTTAAAAGCTTAGTTTTCACAAATTCTTTTTTTTCCCTCGAAAACTTGTTAGTTACAATTCGTTGCTCCATACGCTTGACAGCATAGATACAAGTTACAAAATCTTCTCTAGAATTTTGTCTATGGTTCTCTTTTGCGGCGGGGTCTCTTGGACTTGGTGTAGGCTTTTCTACACCAGGGGGATTGGAAACAACAACAGATATTCTCTGAAAAGTGAAAGGAAACAACTTTGTGCTGATTCCTAGTGTTAGAATGTATGAAATCATAGTTAGGATATAACTAACAAAAACTAATATAAAATGATAAACAAGAACTAAAAAAATATACGCAATTACGATTTTAGGTATCTTTTACAAAACTGAACTAAAGTAATTCCTGCATTTGTATTATTTTGTATAATTATTTGAAAAATTTTATTGACACATTTGTACAGAGGCCACTGGCGTGGTCAACAATACAGTGTTTCGTGGGTGGAAGCTTTACCACAATTGAGTTTGTTGATATTCGCTTGGCAAACCTCAAGTAATAGAACTGGCAAACACCAGCAAAAGCTACCGAGACGCAGTTCGTTTGAGGCATCACATGGCCAACACCTATCCTGACGCTTTTATGAGTAATAATGGCTGGAAGTCTTAATAAACTTTATGATCCTTCATGGTTTGTTTGATTACCTTCCAGATGGAAATGAGTCATTAAGTGTTTTATTGTATGATAAACACTCATTTCCCCCCTAACTGTCTTTTTATTCGTAGGTTATGGGGGTTTCCTTTTAAAAAAAGGGACAACGTCCGGACGGCTTGGGTAGCTAACCTTCGAACTCTGATTACTCAGAGTATTAGTCTGAAGATCTGAGCCTCGTGTTGCTGTTGTTGCTAATGCCTCCTGGTTGGAAGTTCCATTCACCAGGTCCTAACAGGCTGTTGGGCTGAAATGGACGGCTCCTGTTTTGAATTAGCACCACAAGGGTCCCACTTGGCTAAATGACGGGTCCCGTAATTTTGAACCGAGTCAAGTGACGAGACCGGAACACTTGATCCCGCACCTTCGGAGGTAAATTTGAGAACTTGGAGGACACTGCAGCCACGACCTATTTTACTTGCTCCGGCCACCAAGGGATGTTTGAAGCCTCTCAGAATTAGTTTTAAACTGTAGTTCTCGGTCTGTTTAGCCCTCATCTGGCAAAATTTGGCAGTGCCGCTCCCAAAGGCTACCAACCACCTTATTAAGCTGATCTTTTCATTACGGGTATTATAACATTTATGCATTTCTTCCAATACATATGTCTTTCATATATACGTACGTACACACACACACACACACACACACACACATATATATATATATATATATATATATATCGAAGAGGAATAATATTTTTTCTGTTGCATAGTACAACAGCCTCTTTCTTTCGCTGGATTTAGACTAAGGTGTTGTCTGGAGATATGAGATCTAATATTTTTAGTAAGACCCTCGTACAGCCAAAAGACAAAACACTATTTTGTTGCATGAACTATCCACAGCTTTAAGTGAATCGAACCTCCTTTTGTTCCTGCTTCACTACCGGAGTAAACTATTACAATAGTATATTGTTGTGAAAAGTCTCAGGTCCAGGGTCACTGAGTTCAGTTTCACTGAGCTGCGCCATCGGAAGGGGATGAGAATCTTAGATAGTTATTTAAGAATTGCTTTTTTTTCTTGTCGGTTTTTTTAAGCTCATGGAGGATATCTTAAAAGCCTGAAGAAAACGTGCAAAATTGAACCCAATGGTCTTGTGAAAAGTTCACATTACAGCATTTTCTTTTATGTAAGCCGAACGAGATAGAACATTTCCTGGGGTTGTTGGCTCACGACAAATCATTGCTTTCGTTTTAACCGGCCAATGGCCAGTCCCAACACGACTTGGAGAGAAGAGAGGTAAAATTCTCGGTGTCCGCGCTGAACCCAGGTACAAACATTCGACATAAGATCCAGAAGATCGTTGAGAATCTTTTCCCCGGTCCCGGTGTCGGATCCCGAAACCTAAGAGACAAACTTTGTATGACATGGGACGTTGTTACAGACAACTATTTCCAGAACTTTTGAACCCTGTTATACTCTGAGTTCTATTATTTTATAATAAGGGCCGGGGCGGCCTTGTGGTACAGCGCGCTGGTTTTCGGTGCTGAGGGTGCTCGGATCGAATCCTGGCGAAGCGCCACTAAAATGCCTCCGTTTGTGTCGTCTCTTCATAGGGGGCAATGTTGGTCCGCTTATAGCGCCCCCATAATAAAGTGGCCAGCAAAACTGCGGTGAATTATAGGCGAATGTCTTCGCGACAAGTGCCTCCGCATTAAAAAAAAATTTAAAAAAAATTATTTTATAATATTTACATCGTGAAACATGTAACTATAGGTTCCAACACCATATCGTTATTTTGCATTAATTCCATTTCTCTCTAGGTAGGAAAAATATTTAACTGTGAAATCTGAAAAGAAAAAGATAAACTGATAAAAAGCAATGACTCACGGGCGTGAATTAATGATCATCGGAAAATTTAAGTCCAGCATAGTCAGCATTTGATACCAAAACTTTCGAGCAAGAAAATTTCCAGTCTATCGTTTGACTTTATCTACGAATTGCCGCCCACATAGAATAAATAAATAGAATACTTCGGGAATTGAGGTCGTGTCAAAAGCATTACGTAGATTCATCTGTAAATGATTCATGGAGGTTAAAATATATAGAAGACTAGCTGAATACCCATGCTTCGCTAAGGAATACATTTTAGGATAATTACAATGAAAAATTAATGAAATTGCTTTTCAGAGGATTTCCTTATAAACAATATTTTTTGTTTCATCATTGGGTGGAACTAATATTACCAGGCTCGTCCGCAAACATACGCGTTAGCAAGCTACGTAAAACTGACCGTGGGAGAAACAATTTTCTCTTAAATCTACGACGGCGTATTTTAAAGTTTGGCCTTTAGACTTATTTATCGTCATGGTGAAGCATACTTTGAGGGGAAATTGCAGTCTATTAAAGTCAAAGGGGAGGTCATTGGGTATTAGAGGAATGCGTGGCGCGAACAACTTTTTCTCCTTGAGCACACCCGGTTAAAATAATGGCTTCGATTAAATTTTTATGCACGGCTTTGACTTGTAGTGTAATGCTATACACAATTTCGGTGGTTTTAAATTCCAAAGGAGAATTACGGGTGTGCTCTTTTGCAAAAAGAACTTATGGTATGGAAGACCCGGTGGTTTAAGGGAATTAAAAAACCTACCGGTTAGTTAACAGCATCATCTGAATTACAGACTGCGTCTATCGATTTGTAGACCATTTCTTCCCCTTCAAAGGACTTTAGCAACATGTCATTAATGAACGCAGCTTGATCGCTTTTTTGGAGTCAAAATGGCCCATTCTATATGCTTATTCTGTATTTGAGCAATGCCTAGATAAATGTGATCTATCAGTTACTGGATAGTAGTCACTAATTTGAATTAAATTCTTAAAAAACTTCTATCTCCATTAGTCTAGGGTTAAAATTTATCTTTTACTGTATTTTAATATTTTTTGTCAATTTATTTCGTTGTTATGCACGTGACGATAAATTAATTTATCGTCACGTGCATAACAACGAAAAAGAAATCACGTGATCAGCATTTAGGTCCAGTGGTTTGGCTGTGCGTTATATGTCAGTCAGTCAATCAGTCAGTCAGTCAGTCAGTCAATCAGTCAGTCAGTCAGTCAGTCATTCAGTTAGTCAGTCAGTTACGGAACTGTTTTATATACAGTGGACGCTCGTTAATTCGAGCTCGAAGGTTCTCAGAAAAAAGTTCGAATTATCCGATGTTAAGAAAAAATATATAACTTTAAAAGTGTATCACTGAAGAAGAAAAATCTCCTAGTATGTATAACCCCAGAAAATATATTTTACTATGTTATCTAAAATTCAATATATTAAAAAGCAATACAGACTTGCCTTAATAATAAAATGAAGCAGAAGATATGCAGTAGAAAGTAAACTTTAATTAAAAATATGAATTTTACTTTGGGGAAAAACTGTAAAATGGATGTTTGGTTTTGTTTATGATGCCTACATTGTTCAGCCAGCTTCTTGATTTGAAGTAAACATTTCAATTCATTTTCAGAGGAAGGTTCCATCAGAAGTTCAGAGTTTTAATAGAGTCCACTATGGCCGCATGAAAAATATCTTTCGGCAGGTAAGTAGAGAAAAGCCCTGGCAGTTTTCTACCGAAATTAGTGCATACGTCTTCGTTTACATCAGAGCTTTGGCCACATACAGTTTGATAAGAAATATTGTGCCTTGACTTAAATCGAGAAAGCCATGCATCACTGTATTTAAAATCTTCAATACCCATTCGAAGTGCCAATTTATCAGCCTTCATCAGCACTAGGGGTCCATTTATCGGAATATTTCGAGATCTAACATCCTGGAACCATAGCAGTAGAGCTTTTTTCTAGATCTTCTTGGGACGCATTTCTCATGCGTTTCCTTCCTCTAGCAAATTTTGATTTTTCCCATGAATCTAAAATTGACTCCTTGTTTTTCAAATAAGTTGACAAGGCATTTTTAAAAAAATTCCATAGTCAGCTGCTAACTTTGTTTTACACTCGCCATTCTCTACTTTCTTTAAAATTTCTACCTTTGTGTCCAAAGTTAGGGTTTTGTACTTTCCACGTGTAGACAACCAGAATTTTTACTCGTTCACACCACACACCAAGGAAGAAAAACTATATCACATTAACTTGTCTGTACTGCAGGCGTAACTGACGTAGCTTCCTAGAATCTGTACTAAAAACTGGTTTTTCTAAAATTCTAGGAACATCAATACAAATAACTGAAAATAGCTTTGTCCGTTAAGCACTGGTAAGAAGGACAATAGCCACTAACGTTTAGCGGAAATGCAATAGTCTAGGAATGCAGGCATGTGCCTCTTTACACAGAAAAGAAATACAGATGATTTTGACACACAAAATAATAAATACAGCGTGTATTTTGTCCGTTAAACGAGGGAAAATAATTATTTTTTTGTACAATTTTTAGTTCGAATTAACCGAAGTGATAAAAATTTAGTAATTAATGAGATATTTTTAACATTAATTCCAATACAAGTTTTTTTGGGCCTTTGGATTAGTTCGAATTAACCGAAAGTTCGATTTAACCGAGTTCGAATTAACGAGTGTCAACTGTATATAGATAGAATAAATTAAAATTTTTGAAACTGTTGCGGAGTATTTTATATCTTGAATGAACCTTAGACTCCGAGATTTTCCTTGGCCATCATTTTTGTCTAATTTTACATATAATTTCATGAGATGGGGTAAAATTTAGCCGAGAAATGAGTCATAGGGATCCAAACTTTCTGACATGGGAAATTGTTGATTCACCTGCCTGCTGACGTTTCTCTTTCGCAAACGATCTGCCATAAGAGCAAAGCGACAAATTTCGCAGCAAATCTAAGTGGATTTCAATCGTTCTCGAGGCGAGGTATTTCGAAGAAGCAGCTTTCTCTCTTCACCTAAGTAAGTTAGATTTTAAAACGTATTTTTCGCATGTTTGAAACTACATATACTTTATATAACTACCTTCTTTTGTAATGAAATTCTTTATAAAATGTGTCATAAGTGTTAATGCTGAGTTCATGCAACAAACATATTTACTTTTTGTTTCCATTTTAAGGAAATGTGTTATTAATTAAGGGAAACGCATTAGAATTGTCCTGAACAGAAAAACAACTCAAATATTTACTTTTACTCAAATCTATATATTTTTTAAAATATGCTATTTTATATTACAATACGTTATTTTATATTATTAGTATATTTTAAGGGTTATTTAAAAAAAGGTTTTAGAGAGATATTTGCAACTTAAAACTAAAATATGAAATTTCAGATTTATTCAATGGCATGACTTAACCTTCATTTTGTATCATAATTAAAAGCTTGAATCAAGAAAAACAAAGATTGAAATAGGATTTTAGCTTAAATTTAAATTCAGTACAGGATGTTGAAAAATGTTTAAGATTTTAAAACTTGGCTGACTTCAGCAACACTTAAGATTAATTAATTTTTTTTTTATTGAGAAGCTTCAGCACTCACAAAATAATAAGTGGTTATGAAATTTAAACTTTTAAAATTTGGTTGAATTTACAACTCTTAAGATTAATTAGTTTTTTTAATTTAGAAGATTCAACACTCATAAAATATTAGTTGGTCATGAAATTTAAGCTTTTAAAATTTGGTTTAATTTTGCAACACTTAGGATTAATTAATTTTTTTAATTTAGAAGCTTCAACACTCACAAAATAATATATATTCATGAAATTTCAGACATCAGTTTCTCTGCAAATGCGAAATTTCATAGCTGATTAAATGACATGACGTAAAGTAATTACAGATTTCTGTTGACTTATTCGACTGTTAATCTTCATTTTGTTTATGTAATTTGGCATTTTCTTTCTTGGTATGCCGAAAAGTTCTTATTTTAGTCGAAAACTTTGTACGGAGAGCTATTTAAAATGGAGAGTGGGATTGAAATCTAGTTTAAATTTAAATACATCAAAGACAGATGAAAAAGCTTTCAAAGATTGGTTGAATTTAGAAACACTTAAGATTAATTAATTTTCAAACGTATATTCTTCCAAAACCTAATAAGTCGATTCGAAATTTCAGCCTTCAATTTTATACAAATGCGAAATATCCGATGACTTACAGGAAACTTGTGGATAACAAATAAGTAATGAACACTTCTTCAATTTCACAATAAATTAAAAAGGATGGTTATATGTTTCGAAGTAGTTAATGTTACACTGCTAACTTACCAATGCTCCTCGACATGATGATAAACTATTGATTAGTTGGAAACATGTTGCCATCCATTTAATTTATTGAGGAATTGAAGAAATATTCATTACGTAGAATATCAGAGTTGATTTAATGGCTTGACGTAATGTATTTTTTCCAACATAATTCTATAATTTGAACTTTAGAATAAAGAGAGGAATTGGATTCAAATAGAAATCTAAATAAAATATATAAATCTAAAAGTTTTAAAACTTTGAGTTTTAAAAGTTAGGTTTGATTTCGCAACACATAAGATTAGTTAATAATCTCAATTTAAAAGTATTTCCATGCCAAAAATATTAAGAATTCTTGAAATCTAAACTTCCAATTACTTTGAAAATGTTGAGTTTCACAGTAATTTTTACAGCACGAGAGTGTTTTTCACAACATAATTCAATACTTTGAAGTTGACCTTTAAAGTCGAAAACGTAATTGCATTTTAACTTTAATTTATAAACACATTATAAAAATTAAAGAAAGGTTTTGAAGATTTTCCATTTCTGTTTAGTTCGGCAATATTTAAATTAACCAGTAAGACAAATGAGTGTCAAAATTTCAACCTCCGACTTCTTTGAAAGAGCGAAACTTCTAGAGAGGGAATATTTATAGAGAGCTAATTTACAGAGAACTTTTAGCAACATAATTCAATACTTTTCAACTTTAAAACCAAGACTGGAATTTTATTTAAATTGAAGTAAAAAATATATAAATTAAATGAAGCCGAAAAGCTATTACTGATCGACTGAATTTAGCAACACATAAGATAAAATTTCTCCAGATTAAAGGTGTTTCCATCCCAAATATAATTAGTGTTGTAATGTCAATCGAATGTAGACACACGTTTCCTAAGATGTCACTTTTCCTATATGGTTGTAAAGGACCATGAATTTGTTTATAACTATTTATTGCCGCATTTCAAATCATTCAATACCTTTGTCGACATACCAAATTTCCAAGGATCACGGGAAGTGATTCTGATGTCCAATCTCGTTTTGATGTATATAAATGTTTGGCAGGAATTGTATTTTCCTCCCTCGAGTATGTATTTTGCTAACTACTTCATTAATTAAACTTCTGTGCTGGATGTGAGTTACGGAACTCGAAGCTCTCTCCAAATTTAGATCAAACAATATTGTTGCGTTTATTTTAAACTATATTTTAACGCTCTGAATAATACAGGGAATTCCCCACTAACCTAAAGACCACTTTACGGTATTTCTATTTTTCCGAAGACCTGTATTAATGCCTATTTACCTCATTTGAAAGCAATTTTAAGAGAGTATATTTGAATATTATTTATAGGAATAGTGAAATGATTTAACTTTTTTCCTTGAATACTCTTTCTAGGCTGATCATGATCTCTTCGTTGTTGCTGTTAGCAGCTTGCCTAATGTTTTCTGGAGTGCGCGGCGAATCTCAATCCATGTCTTGCAGCACGGTGAACGGTAAAACAATTTGCAACAAAGAGACCAGTCAAGGAAATGCCGCTATGGCATCATCTCTTTCAGGAGCTGGACCTGGGGGTTATGACTACCAAAGAACGTACGCTGGAGCAGGAAATCCGGACCAGTGGTCTTCCAGTTCACAGACTGCAGGAGGTAAGGAAGAATTTAGTTCTTGTAATGGTTTGAAAAACTTCTAAAAGCTTTGGAAGAATGGAAGAATCGGCCAAAACTTACTGAAGGTGATTAGGGGACAAGTTTACGTTAAAAATACGAGAAAAGAACAATAACTTTGTGTTACCATTGCGTCTTTTTCAAGAGACATCTAAACAAGGTCCTCTATCTCGAAAATCTTACTAAATCTAAATATAATCATCAATAAAATTCTTACCACTTATTCAAAAGATATTAGCTAGTAAGTCTTTTGAGTTTCGTGAACCCAATAACAAGAGTAACTTTAATTAAGAAAGAATTAATTAACTTTTAAAAATAATAGAGAATGATTTATCTTATACATGATTCTGAAGTGTGAAAATCTCCCCTAAACACATAATTTACCAAACTCTAAATGCAGTAATATTATGTCTTATCCGAATATTCATTATCCATTTGCGTCATTTGGGTCTATTTTTATATTTGACTCAATGATTTATTAAAGATACATGATTCTGAAGTGTTAAAATCTCCCCTAAACACATAATTTACCAAACTATAAATACAGTAATAATATGTCTTATCCGAATATTCATTATCCATTTGTGTCATTTGTGTCTATTTTTGTATTCTTGATAGCAGTTGTATATTTTCAGAGGAAAGAAAAAGGTCACATAACACCGTATAATATTAAACCACGAGAAAGCAAGACAACTTATAAGTAGAGGCAGAAGTTCTTTATTAAAGTAAATTTTTAAATTACTCTGTCTAAAGTTTTATTGGAAAAGTTTCATCAAATTAACCAAAACAGATAGATAAACATTCTCTCTTTGTGTCGTAGTTATTTAGAACTGATATGTCCCAAATATATACGACACATTTTTTTGGACTGTTAGGTCCTAAATAAATAGTCCTAAATAGTCAAAAATTAAAAATATAGAAGATATCATTACAACTTAAGGTATTCATTAATACTGGCACACTGAGAGCTAGTCAATAACATTGCATTATACATTCATTTTTAAAGCAGATGTAATTTGGATATCACAATATAAAAAATTTAATTGAAGAATACATGATGTCTTTAATGTTTCTAGAAGAAGCTTTCAAGGAATATTCAAATGTTTCTCATACATATTTTAATGAGTTTGACAAATGATTGACTTTTATAATTTTGCTAGAAAATGTAAAAAATTCGTGCTAAATAAGAAGCAAAATCAACAAATTTGATAAAAATCTTGAAAAAAAAAATGCTATCATGTATACCTCCAGATTCATTAGACTTTTAACTTATGATTCCCATTGTATATGAAATGAAGCTTCCATTTTTTCCTTTTAAACCGGAATACTAATTTTAATTTCTTGTATTTCAGTCTTTTTATGTTGATATAAATTTGTATTTCAAGAATTTTGAATGAACATTATGATCAGAAAGGTAAAGTACGAATGTCGTAACAATCTTCTTATCATTGAATTTCTTATTAATAACAAAATAATAACTTTTCAATACGTAGGTGGACCTCCTGGATACAATAACCCTTCCTTAGCACCTTCTCAAGCACCTTCCGGAACATTTGGTACAAGATTACATTAATTTATTTTTTATTTTCCTACTTAAAGTTCATTTAACATCTTTTCAGCTAATTGCTTTGCATGAGCTATTCTTTTTAATTTTGAGTGGGTAACACATGAATAGATGTAATGTAAAAAATAACAGCTACTGATTGTTAATGTCACAAGAGAATTTATCCCTTATGGGATATTCAAGTCATGAACTTATTCAAAAAATTAGCTCAACATTTTCACTGTCATTTATATACGAACACGATATTTGGAGAATTAGAATCATGGAAGTTGAGAACTAAAACCCTAAGTTCATTCTTTAACAAAAGTTCCTTGAAAACTTAGATATTAATGCAAAGAATGAGGATAAAGTTGGGATTTTCTACAGTGAAAAGTTAGAAAAATATATTTAAAAAATCTTTTTTTTTCTTCCAATCGTAGCGATCCACCATAATTATAATGCATGTATCTCAGTTGACAAACAATTGGTTTACAATTGTCGACACGTGGCTAAAGGGCTAATATAGTTTCTTAATTAGGTTACTCATAGTATGTATTTTAGGTAATGGGCTGTCCGTTGTTAGAACAGGGAATTTGGGAATAAGCATTAAGTACAATTTGGGAGCAAAAACTTTTTCGTGACACACACACATACAAACACTCTTTCTCTCATCTTTCATAATCTGTGTTGAGAACATTATGTGCGCAGCACAAGAAAGAAAATCAAAGAAGGAAAGAGATTAAATAAAAAAAATATAGAATGGATTCAAAAGGAAATTTAGTAAAGGAAACTAAAATTATGCATAGAATAATTGAACTTTATATCTTAAATCGTAAAATCTTAAAAGAAATTAAATATGAAAACTAAATAAGAGCTATAGATGTAATGTAAGAAAACATATGTGATTTTGAATTTTTCTTGCTTTTTTTTAAGATTTATCTGCTTTTTTTAAGATCTTACATCAACATAAAATACCTAAAAGAAAATCTTAAGAAACATATAGAACTATTATGGCTTCATTATTTAATGATTAATTGCTAAATTATTCTATACTGTGTAGGTGGACCATCAGGCGCTTCAAGTTTCTCTTCCTCGGGATCTCCAAATTTTTTCACTGGCCCCCAAGCAGGAGTCGGTGGATTTGTCGGTGGTACAATTCTAATAATTCTTTTGTCCTATTTCAAAATATACCATGTTTATTTTTTTAAGCTGATCATTCTGTGTGAGAATTTTAAAATGGATACGATAGAAAATATGCTAGAAATAGGAATACCTTGTTCGAAATTAGTCTCCATAGAGGGCAAAAATTTTATGAATTAAATTTTAATTTAAATTTTTAGAATTTGACAAGTGCCCCATAAAATGAGTCAAAGTTTAAAGCTTACGGGTTAGGCTTGAGATAAGTAGCAATTTTTAAAATGCGTCTTTTCTTTAATTTGATTTCTAAAAGAAAAATTTTTAGTATTAGAGAAGTTCGTACGTTCTGGAAGCACATAATGTTAGTAACAAACATTTTTTTCTTTCGTGGTCCTGCTACAAGGTTCGACTCTGCGAGCCTCACAGTTCCTTTTTTTTTCTATTTGCGCTCTTCTAGATTGATAAAAAATTTCCCGTTTTGTTTTCGTATTTTTTTTATGAAGAAGTAAATTGATAATGTTAGAGTTACTCTAAAATCAACTTCTCCCCTAACTTCAAGATAATGCAGTCCAACGAGGATTTCTAAACTTGCTTAAAAATAACATAATATGTTTGAAATCTCTATATTCTAAATAGCTCTCCCCGATCCTTAGAATACTTCATTTTAGATGTATAAAAAATTATAAAGTCTTCGTAAAAAGCACGTATTTATAAGAGCCAAAAAAAAATCAGTACGAACTATTTTACTTGTGAAGATTTCAATACTAACTATTAAAAAAAACTCTGGGTGAAAGTCTAAATTCTTCTTCAAAATTTAATAATAAAAGCTAATATTTAAAAAGAAAATTCCAGGCCTAAGTTTTCCTACAATTGTATTTCAAATGAAAAATGTTTGAAAACTATGCTAATGCATCAATAAAAACTTATGAGAATAGTACAGAATATATTCAGCACGCTGTATTTCAATACTAAATATTAAATATAAAGATTAAATACGTCTTCAAATCTACCTTTCAAAAATATTTTTACGCAATGAATAACCACAAAATATTTAGAAAACGTTACGTATTTCAATTTTAAATACTGAAAATAATTCGAAACCAGTTTTTCACTAAAAATACTCAAATTACTATTATTATAAATTAAGTGTTCAAATTTAGCTAAAACTCCCATCTCAGTTGAAAATATTTCTAAAAATACCGGGCCCGATAAAAGTAAAATAATTAAAAAATGATTATCATAAAAAAATGAAATCCAATGTATATTAAATATTTACATTTCAATATTCATTACAGGTAATATCAGTATAAATATATATATATATATATATATATATATATATATAACTAAGTCTAAATTAACAAAAGTTGGATCATTAGCCAAGTTTAGAGGGTTGGGGGTTACCATAAACAAACGTGTTGCAAGAATAACATATTTTATTGTCTAATTTGGTGGAGCGGGAAGAGTACTGCACTCCAATCAGCTACTGCTAAAACCATTTATTTTTGACAGATTTTGTAGTTCTCTTGTTTAAAAGACCACAAAGTTTATAGGAACTCAGCATATATCAATGAAATGTTTTTTTGTTTGGAACTTGCAGAAGAACTAATCAAACTTGCTTCTGTTTAACTTTTTTCGGTCATAAACCTAAAACGAAAATTTTTCGCGAAAAGCTGAGTTTACTCGGTAAGTGTTATACTCGGGTAAGGTATTAAAACTTCCTGATTTTTCTTATTTGTAAAGAAGCAAAATATCAAAAAAAAGGTTTGATGTAAATAATGTCAAATGGCTGTGGCTATCTCTGAATATTCCGATTGCAAAAAAAAAAAAAATATTCAATAGAGAAAAAACGGGGAAAAGTGAATAAGCTATCTACTCAGCGTTTACGCGAACTATGCTCTTGGTTGTTAGCTATTGTCAAGTTTGATCTAACTCAATTAATTGTAAATCTTTGTGATGTGGAACATACGAGTAACGCCATCTGGTAAATCAGCTGCTTGTCAACAGATCATATTGTAGAATTTCTCTAATTAAGATCTTAGAGTTTGTATTAGATAGATGCACTTGTGTGTCATCAGGCAACTGCTAACTAGGCATGAGAACTCAAATGAGGTGTAAAAATCAACTTATCTTTCTTTATTTCTTCAATAGTAATGGAGACACGAAGATAGATTTAATTTTAGAAAAATTTTGATATAGCACAAATTTCTAACATCCACCTATGTGTATTTATCGAAGATTTTAAATCTATGACTCTTCGGATTTATAATTCAAGTATTTTTTAAAGTATAAGAATTTCGAAATTCGTAATCTTTCACAACAAACAAAACACAAAAACTGAATTAAAGCAATTAAAAATATTTTATTGCAGCCATTGTAACTAAATCTTCAGCTATCACAATTTTATCACATGGTTCTGTTATAGGCATATTTTTGAAATTAATATTTGAAGAATTTTGATTGCACATTATGATCAGAAAGGTAAAGTACAAATGTTGTAACAATCATCTTATCATTGAATTTCTCTTTAATAACAACATAATAACTTTTCAATATGTAGGTGGATCTCCTGGATACAATAACCCTTCCTTAGCACCTTCTCAAGCACCTTCTGGAACATTTGGTACAAGATTACATTAATTTATTTTCTGTTCTCCTACTTAAAGTTCATTTAATATCTTTCCAACTAATTACTTTGCATGAGCTATTTTTTTGAGTGGGTAACACATGAATGTAAAAAATATCAGCTGCGATTGTTAGTGTCACAAGATTATTGCTTTCACATGGGTTATTCAATGCATATATCCAAAACTTATTCCAAAAATGAGCTCAACATTTTCGCTGTAATTATTCTATACTGTGCAGGTGGACCATCGGTTGCATCCAGTTTCTCTTCCTCGGGTTCTCCAAATTTTTTCACTGGCCCTCAAGCAGGAGTCGGTGGATTTGTCGGTGGTACAATTCTAATAATTCTTTTGTCCTATTTAAAAATTTATCATGTTTATTTTTTAAAGCTTATCATTTTGTGTGAGAGTTTTAAAATGGATACCATAAAAAAATGATAGATATAGGTATACCTTGTTCGAAATCACTGTCCATAGCGTACGAGAATTTTATGATTTAAAATAAGTGCCCCATCAAATGAGTCAAAGTTAAAAGCTTTCGGGTTAGGCTTGAGATAGGTAGCAATTTTTAGAATGCATCTTTTCTTTAATTTGATATCTAAAAGGAAATTTTTAGTATTAGAGAAGTTCGTACATTCGGGTGGTTCATTGTGTTAGCAACAAGCAATTTTTCTTTCGTGGTCCTGGTCCTAGTTCAAGGTTTAGCTCTGCGAACCTTACAATTCTTTTTTTTTCATTTGGGCCCTTCTAGATTGAAATAAAAGTTCCCTGTTTTGTTTTCGTAATATTTTATGATGAAGTTAATGGATAATGTTAGTGTTACTCTAAAATCAACTTTTCTTAAGTTTTTAGTTAAATTAATAAAGTGAATTTGTAATTTAACTTTATAATTTTATATTGTGCATATACTTATAAACACCTGTAAATAAAATTACTTAGATTTTACACTAAAAGTAGAATTTATTCCTTTTCCTGTGTAATAAAAAATTAAAATAAAGAGTTACCCGGGCAACGCCGGGTAAACAGCTAATCAACTTAAAATTCTTCCCTTCCTTCAAAATAATGCAGTTCTACGATGATTTCTAAACTTGCTTTAAAAAAAACATAAAAACTTTGAAATCTTTATATTGTAAATCAGTATCCCCGACCCTTAAAATACTACATTCAGATGTATAAAAAATTATAATGTCTTCGTAAAAACCACGTATTTATAAAAGCCAGAAAAGAAAATTCAGTTCGAACTATCTAAATTGCGAAGATTTCAATAACAACTGTTAAAAAAACTCTGGGTGAAAGTCCAAATTCTTCTTAAATATTTAATAATAAATCTAATACTTAAAAAAATTCCAGGCCTAAGTTTTCTTACAATCCCGTATTTCAAATGAATTTCTTTTTTAAATCTACGCTAATTAATAAAAACTGATGAGAAAAGTTCAGAATATCCAGCACGCCATATTTCAATACTAAATATTACAAATAAGGATTAAATACTTCTTAAAATCTACCTTTTAAAAATACTTTCGCGAAATAAATAACCACAAAATATTTAGAAAACGTTATGCATTTCAATCTTAAATATTGAAAATAATTCAAAACCAGTACTACACTAAAAATACTCAAAATATTAATATTATTAATTGAAGGTTCAATTAATAATTAATTAAACGAACTAAATTTAGTTAAAACTCCCATATATCTAAATTAGCAAATGTTGAGTCTCTAGCCAAGTTTAGAGGGTAGGGGGTTGCCATAAACAAACGTGTTGCAAGAACAAGATATTTGTTTTCTAATTTGGAGGAACGTGTAGAGTACCGTATTCCAGCCCACCAACTACTGCTAAAACCATATATTTTTGACTGATTTTATAGTTATGTTGTTAAAGAGACAACTAAGTTTACAGGAACTCAGCACATATCTATGAATTTGACTTTTTCTTGAAATTTTCAAAAGAAATAATCAGACTTGCTTCTGTTTAAATTTCTTGGGACCTTAACTTTAAGCCCAAATGTTTCGCGAATAGCTGAGTTTGGGTTATACTTGTGTTAGGTTATAAAACTTAACGATTTTTCTTATTTGTGGGGAAGCAAAATATCAACAATAAGGTTTGATGTAGATAATGTAAAATGGCTGTGGCTATCTCTGAATATTCCGATTGCAAAACAGATATTCAATAGAGAAAAAATGAACAAAAGTGAATAAGCTATCTACTCAGCGTTTACTCGAATTATGCTCTTCGTCGTTAGCTGTTGTCAAGTTTGATCTAACTCAAGGATTTCTAAATCTTTGTGATGTGGAACTTATGAGTAACGCCATCTGGTAAATCAGCTGCTTGTCAACGGATCATATTATAGAATTGCTCTAATTAAGATCATATTGTTTGTATTAGATAGATGCAGTTGTGTGCCATCACCCAACTGCTAACTGGGCATGAGAACTTAAATGATGTGTAATTATTTAACTTATCTTTCTGTTTTTATTCAATAATAAGAAGACACGTAGAGACTTTTAATTTTAGAAAAATTTTGATGTTGCACGCAATCCTAACATCTACCCAGGTGTATTCCTCGAATATTTTAAAGCTTTAACTCTTCGGATTTATAATTCATTTAAATTTTCTTGTCCGGAGTAGGAAAATTTCGAAATTCATAATCTTTCACAACAAACAAAACACAAAAACTCAATTTAAAAAATTCAAAACATTTTATTGTAGTCTTTTTAACCAAAGCTTAAGATATCACAGATTTTATCACATGGTTCAGTTACAGATATATTTTTTGTAAATTAATATTTGGAGAATTTTGATTGCACATTATGATCAGAAAGGTAAAGTACAAATGTAGTAACAATCATCTTATCATTGAATTTCTTATTAATAACAAAATAATAACTTTTCAATACGTAGGTGGACCTCCTGGATACAATAACCCTTCCTTAGCACCTTCTCAAGCACCTTCTAGAACATTTGGTACAAGATTACATTAATCTATTTTCTATTTTCCTACTTAATGTTCACTTAACATCTTTTCATCTAATTGCTTTGCATGAGCTTTTTATTCGTTTCTTTTTTCTTTTTTGAGTGGATAACAGATGAAGAGATGTAAAGTAGAAAATATCAGCTTACTGAATGTTAATGTCACAAGATAATTTATCCCACATGGGTTATTCAATTCATGAACTTATTCGAAGCATGAACTCAACATTTTCGCTGTAATTTATATAGGAACACGATATTGGGAGAATTATGATTGTGGAAGTTGAGACCTGAAACCCTATGTTTATTCTCTAACAAAAGTTCCATAAAAACTTAGTTATTAATGCGAAGAACGAGATTAAAGTTGGGGTTTACTAGAATGAAAAGTTAGAAAATTATTTACAAAATTTTTTTTTTCGAATCGTAGCGATCCTCCATAATCATAATTCATTTATCTTAGTTGACATACAATTGGCATAGAATTGTCGACACGTGGTTAAAGGGCTAATATAGTTTTTAAATTCCGTTACTCATAGGATGTATTTACAGTAAAGGGCTGTCCTTTGTTAGAACAGGGGATTTTGGAATAAGCATTAAGTACAATTTGGGAGCAAGAAATTTTTCGTTACATACACACGCTGTCTCTTATCGCTCATAATCTGTGTTGAGAACATTATGTGCACAGCAAAAGAAAGAAAATCAAAGAAGTAAAGAGATTAAATAAAAAAATATAGAATGGATTCAAAAGGGAGTTAAGTAAAGTAATCTAAAATTATTTATAACATAATTGAACTTAAAGCTTAAATCGTAAAATCTTTGCTAATGAATAAATCTTACCATGATTAATTGCTAAATTATTCTATACTGTGTAGGTGGACCATCAGGTGCTTCCAGTTTCTCTTCCTCGGGTTCTCCAAATTTTTTCGCTGGCCCCCAAGCAGGAGTCGGTGGATTTGTCGGTGGTACAATTCTAATAACTCTTTTTGTCCTATTTTAAAATTTATCATGTTTATTTTTTAAAGCTGATCATTCTGTGTGAGAGTTTTAAAATTGATACCATAGAAAATATGCTAGAAATAGGAATACATGGTTCGAAATCAGTCTCCTTAGCATGAAATAATTTTATGATTTAAATTTTTATTTAAATTTTTAGAACTTTACAAGCACAACATCAAATGAGTCACAGTTTAAAGCTTTCAGTTTAGGCTTGAGATAGGTAGCAATTTTTAGAATGCGATTTATTTGTTTAATTTCCCATCTAAAAGAAAAATTTTTAGTATTAGAGAATTTCGTACATTCTGGAAGCACATAACGTTAGTAACAAACAATTTTCCCTTTGTGGTCCTGTTCCAAGGTTCGGCTCTGCAAGCCTTAGAGTTCTTTTTTTTCGTTTCATTTGCTTCCTTCTAGATTGAAAAAAAATCCCTTGTTTTGTTTTCGTATTTTTTTATGACGAAGAAAATGGATAATGTTAGAGTTGCTACAAAATCAACTTAAATTTCTCCTCTAACTTCAAGATAATGCAGTCCAACGAGGATTTCTAAACTTGCTTAAAAATAACATAAAAACTTTGAAATCTCTATATTCTAAATCGCTATCCCCGATCATGAAAATACTACATTTCAGATGTAGTACTAAGATGCAGAAAAATTTTCCAAGCCAAATTTTTCCTACAATCATATTTTAAATGAAAAATGTTTGAAAACTACGCTAATGGATTAAGAAAAACTGATTTGAAAAGTCCAAAATATTTGTTGTCTTATTTGGCGGAACGGTTAGAGTACCGTACTTCAACCCACCAACTACTGCTAAAACCATTTTTTTTGACTGATTTCGTAGTTCTTTTGTTTAAGAGACCACTAAGTTTACAGGAACTCAGCATATTTGGAACTTGCAAAAGAACAATTCCAACTTGCTTCTGTTTAAATTCTTGGGTCCTTAACTTAAAGCCCAAATGTTTCGCGAAAAGCTGAGTTTGGGTTATTCTCGTGTTAGGTTTCAAAACTTCCCGATTTTTCTTATTTGTGGGGAAGAAAAATATCAACAATAAGGTTGGATGTAGATAATGTAAAATGGTTGTGGATATCTCTGAATATTCTGATTGCAGAACAGATACTCATTGGAGTAAAAAACGGCAAAAGTGAACAAACTATCTACTTTGCCTTTGCACGAATCATGCTCTTGATCGATAGCCATTGTCAAGTTTCATCTAACTCAAGAATTTTTAAATCTTTCTGATGCGGTATATACGAGTAACACCATCTGGTAAATCAGCTGCTTGCCAACAGATCATATTGTAGAATTTCTCTAATTAAGACCATAGAGTTTGTATTAGATAGATGCACTTGTGTGTCATCAGGCAACTGCTAACTAGGTATGAGAACTTAAATGAGGTGAAATTATTTAACTGATCTTTCTTTCTTTCTTCAATAGTAATGTTGACACGAAGAGAGATTTAATTTTAGAAAAATTATGATGTTGCACAAATTCCTAACATCCACCCATGTGTATTCATCGAAGAACTTAGAGCTTTGATTCTTTGGATTTATAATTCAAGTATTTTTTTTTTCTTGTCCAGAGTAGAAAATTTCGAAATTTGTAATCTTTCACAACAAACAAAACACTAAAACTGAGTTTAAAAAAATTCAAAACCTTTTATTGTAGCCTTTTTAACTAAACCTTCAGCTATCACAGTTTTTATCACATAGTTCTGTTATAGATATATTTTTTGAAAATTAATATTTTAAGAATTTTGATTGCACATTATGATCAGAAAGGTAAAGTACAAATGTCGTAACAATCATCTTATCATTGAATTTCTCTTTAATAACAACAGAATAACTTTTCAATACATAGGTGGATCTCCTGGATACAATAACCCTTCCTTAGCACCTCCTCAAGCACCTTCTGGAACATTTGGTACACGATTTAATTAATTTATTTTTTGTTTTCATACTCAAAGTTCATTTAACATCTTTCCAGCTAATTGCTTTGCATGAGTGGATTTTTATTTATTTTTATTTTATTTTATTTTATTTTTTAGAGAGGATAACACATGAATAGATATAAAGTAAAAAATATCAGTTAATGATTGTTAATGTCACAAATGAATTTATCCCACATGGGCTATTCAACTCACGAACTTATTTGAAAAATAATTACAAGATAAAAAGAACTTTTTATATACCATGTTTTTAAATTTTCTGTTGAATCATATAAACTTAACAATTGTAGGTCTTAATAAATTCTTTTTTTAAATTTTTTTGATGAATTATCCCATCAACTTGAAAGAAAATGAAGTTAATTGGAGGTTAAGTTGCGTTTAACTTTTCGTTCCCGCTCAGGCCGATATATGGCTGCACCAGTCTATAAAACAAAATTAACTGAAAATAATAAAAACATGGTAAAAATCTGCTTAAAGGTGGCTAAAAGTATTAAAAAAATGCATTGTCATCGTGTTCTGAGCTATTCTAAAAGTTTCAAATGTCTAGCTAGTCGGGAAGTTAGTTAAAAATCGATTGCAAGATTTGTACTGGACAAACACACACACAAACAAGAAAGCAAGTTAATAAAAATATGGAAGTGAGCTCAACATTTTCACTGTAATTTGTACAGGAACACGATATATGGAGAATTATGATCATGGAAACTGAGACTCTAAGATTATTCTCTAACAAAAGTTCCTTGAAAACTGAGTTATTAATGCGACGAACGAGGATAAGGTTTGGGTATTCTAGAGTGAAATGTTAGAAAATTATTTTCAAAAAAAAATTTTTTTTCGAATCCTAGCCATCCTCCATAATCATAATGCATTTATCTCGCGCGAGAGAAAGAAAATTAAAGAAAGAACGGGATAAAATAAAAAATATAGAATGGATTCAAAAGGGAATTTAGTAAAGGGATCTAAAATTATGCATAGAATAATTGAATTTTATATCTTAAATGCTAGTAAAATCTTAAACGAAATTAACTATGAAAACTAAATAAGGACTATAGATTTAATGTAAGAAAATATATTAAGTAATTTTAAATTTTTCTTGCATTTTTTTTAAAGATTTATCAGCTTTAATTTTTAGATCTTCAATCAACATTAACTCCCTCAAAAACTTAGGAAGCATGTAGAACTATTCTAGCTTCATTATTTAATGATTAATTGCTAAATTATTCTATACTGTGCAGGTGGACCATCGGTTGCATCCAGTTTCTCTTCCTCGTGTTCTCCAAATTTTTTCGCTGGCTCTCAAGCAGGAGTCGGTGGTACAATTCTAACAACTATTTTGTCCCATTTAAAAATTTATCATGTTTATTTTTTAAAGCTGATTATTCTGTGTGAGAGTTTTAAATAAGATATCATAGAAAAATGCTAGAAATAGGAATACCTTGTTCGAAATCAGTCTCCTTAGCTTGCAATAATTTTATGATTTAAATTTAAATTTTTTGAATTTTACAAGCGCCCCATAAAATGAGTCAAAGTTTAAAGCTGTTGGTTTAGGCTTGAAATAGGTATCAATTTTTAGAATGCCTTTCTTCTTTAATTTGATATCTAAAAGGAAAACTTTTAGTTCGTACATTCTGATGCTTCGTAATGTAAGTAACAAACAGCGAAAAGCTGAGTTTCGGTTATACTCGTGTTAAGTTTTACATTACCTGATTTTTCTTATTTGTGGGGGAGCAAAATTTTAACAATAAGGTTGGATGTAGATAATATCAAATGGCTGTGGCTATCTCTGAATATTCTGATTGCAAAACAGATACTCATTGGAGTAAAAAAGGGCAAAAGTGAACAAACTATCTACTTTGCCTTTACACGAATCATGCTCTTGATCGTTAGCCATTGTCAAGTTTCATCTAACTCAAGCATTTTTAAATCTTTGTGATGCGGTATATACGAGTAACACCATCTGGTAAATAAGCTGCTCGTCAACAGATCATATTATAGAATTGCTCTAATTAAGATCATGTGGTTTGTAATAGATAGATGCAGTTGTGTGCCATCAGCCAACTTCTAACTGTGCACGAGAACTTAAATGAGGTGCAATTATTTAACTCATCTTTCTTTCTTTCTTCAATAGTAATGAAGACACGAAGAAAGTTTTAATCTTAGAAAATTATGATGTTGCACAAATTCCTGACACCCACCCATAGAAGATTTTAAAGCTTTGACTCCTCGGATTTAAAATCCATGTATTTTTTCTTGTCCGGAGTAGGAAAATTTCAAAATTGGTAATCTCTCACAACAAACAAAACAAAAACTGAATTAAAAAATTTTCAAAACATTTTATTGTAGCCTATTTAACCAAAGCTTTAGCTACCACAGTTTTTATCACTTGGTTCTGTTATAGATATATTTTTTGTAAATTAATATTTTAAGAATTTTGACTGCACATTATGATCAGAAAGGTAAAGTACAAATGTCGTAGCAATAATCTTATCTTTGAATTTCTCTTTAATAACAACAGAATAACTTTTCAATATGTAGGTGGATCTCCTGGATGCAATAACCCTTCCTTAGCACCTTCTCAAGCACCTTCTGGAACATTTGGTACAAGATTACATTAACTTATTTCCTATTTTCCTACTTAATGATCACTTAACATCTATCCAGCTGATTGCTTTGCATGAGCTTTTCTTTTTAATTTTGAGTGGGTAACACATGAATAGATGTAGCTGATTGTTGATGTCACAAGATAATTTATCCCAAATGGGTTATTCAATGCATGAACTTATTCGAAAAATGAGCTCAACATTTTCCCTGAACACGATATTTGGAGAATTATGAACATGTAAGTTGAGAACTGAAACCCTAAGTTTATCCTCAAACAAAAGTTCCTTGAAAATTGAGTTATTAATGTGAACAACGAGGATAAAGTTGGGGTTTTTTAGAGTGAAAAGTTAGAAAATTATTAAAATTTTTTTTTCGAATCGTAAGGATCCCCCATAATCAAAATGTATTTATCTTAGTTGACATACAATTGGCATACAATTGTCGACACTTGGGTAAAGGGCTAATATAGTTTATAAGTTCGGTTGCACATAGGATGTACTTAAGGTAAGGGGCTGTCCTTTGTGAGAACAGGGAATTTTGGAATAAGAGGGGGGTATAATTTGAAAGCGAGCACTTTTTTGTTACTTACACACACACATACAAACACTCTCATTGCTCATAATCTGTGCTGAGAACATTATATGCGCTGCAAAAGAAAGAAAATCAAATAAGGAAAGAGATTAAATTAAAAATTATAGAAAGGATTCAAAAGGCAATTTAGTAAAGGTATCTAAAATTTTGCAAAGAATAATTGAATTTTATATCTTAAATCGTAAAATCTTAAAAGAAATTAACTATGATAACTAAATTAGGACTACAGATGCAATGTAAGAAAACATATTAAGTGATTGTGAAAATTTCTTGCTTTTTTTCAAAACATATATCTGCTTTTTTTAAGAACTTGCATCAACATGAAATGCTTCAAAAAAACTTAGGAAACACGTAGAACTATTCTGGCTTCATTATTTAATGATTAATTGCTAAATTATTCTATACTGTGCAGGTGGACCATCGGGTGCTTCCAGTTACTCTTCCTCAGGTTCTCCAAATTTTTTCGCTGGCCCCCAAGCAGGAGTCGGTGGATTTGTCGGTGGTACAATTCTAAT
This sequence comes from Dolomedes plantarius, assembly GCA_907164885.2. Lineage (NCBI taxonomy): Eukaryota > Metazoa > Arthropoda > Arachnida > Araneae > Dolomedidae > Dolomedes > Dolomedes plantarius. Next base: position 76,153,665 of record OU015495.1, on the reverse strand, counting down.
AACTATTTTTGTCCTATTTTAAAATTTATCATGTTTATTTTTTTAAGCTGATCATTCTGTATGAGAGTTTTAAAATTGATACATAGAAAAAATTCTTGAAATAGGAATACCTCGTTCGAAATCAATCTCCTTAGCTTGCAATAATTTTATGATTTAAATTTTAAGTTAAATTTTTAGAATTTTACAAGCGCTCCATCAAATGAGCCAAAGTTTAAAGCTTTTGGTTTAGACTTGAGATAGGTAGCAATTTTTAGAATGTGTCTTTTCATTAATTTGATATCTAAAAGGAAAATTTTTTGTATTAGAGAAGTTCGTACGTTCTGGTGGTTCATCAGTAACAAACCAGAACATACTAATGAACCACCTGGTGATGGTGTTAGTAACAAACAATTTTCCTTCGTGGCCATGGTCAAGTTCGGCTCTGCGAGCCTTGCAATTCTTTTTCTTTCTTTCCATTTGGGCCCTTCTAGATTGAAATAAAAAATTCCCTGTTTTGTTTTCGAAATATTTTATGATGAAGTTAATGGATAATGTTAGTGTTACTCAAAAATTTATATACGTGTATATTAAAAAGGATGTATATGTGTGTGTATGTATGTATGTATGTATGTTCCAGCGTCACTCTGGCACACCTGGAGCAATTTCAACCAAACTTAGTACCCATTTCACATATAATCGGGAAAGAAACACTGGGAAGGGGGTAAGACACTCCTAGCACCCCTAAGGGGGGGGGGGGCAGGGGGCACATGTAAAAATAATCGAAAACGACAGATATTAGTGTCGAATCTATAGTTTTCGGGGTCGCTGAGATTAATAGTGACATTTCCGATGCAGTCTAATTGCAAGTTCAGCCCCCATCATCATTGGGGGAGGCGAGGAGGGAGAAGGGGAATATAAAATGTCCAAAATGACCGAGAGTAGTGTCGAATCCATAGTGTTCGGGGTTGCTGAGATGAACTCTCGATGCCGCTTAAGTGCAAGTTCATAACTCCTCATCAGCTTTGGGGATGACAAGGGGGGGGGGGGAAGAAGGGGTTTTAAAATAAAATGTCCAAAATGACCGATAGTAGTGTCGAATCCATAGTGTTCGGGGTCGCTGCGACGAATAACGACACTCCCGATGCCTTTTAAGTGCAAGTTCAGCCCCCATCAGCATTGGGGTAGGAGGGGGAAGAAGGGGCGGATTAAAATGTCCAAAATGACCGAGTGTAGTGTTGAATCCATAGTTTTCGGGGTTGCTGAGAGGAGTAGTGACACTCCCGATGCCGTTTAAGTGACAGTTGAGCCCTCTCCCATCAGCATTGGGGGGAGGGGAGGGGGGAGGAATATAAAATGTCCAAAATGAACGAGAGTAGTGTCAAATCCATAGTTTTCGGGGTCGCTGCGACTAATAGGTACATTGCCGATGCCGTTTAAGTGCAAGTTAAGCCTCCAATCAGCATTGGGGGAGGGGGAAGAAAGGGGAAAATAAAATGTTAAAATGACCGAGAATAGTGTCGAATCAATGGTTTTAGAGATCGTTGAGATGAATAGTGACTCTCCCGATGCCATTTATGTGCAAGTTCAGCCTTCATCGGCATTGGCGGGGAGAGGGAGGGGGGAACGACAAAATGTCCAAAATGACAGAGAGTAGTGTCGAATCCATAGTTTTCGGGGTTGCTGTGATGAATAGGGGAAACTGAAAATGTTGTTTATAATCAAGTTTTGAGTTAAATTAATATTATAGGGAATTTGTAATTTTACTTTATAATTTATATACTGTACATATACTTATAAACACCTCAAAATAAAATTACTTAGATTTTACACTAAAAGTAGAATTTATTCCTTTTTCTGTGTAATAAAAAATTAAGATAAATAATTACCCGGGCAACGCCGGGTAAACAGCTAATCAACTTAAAATTCTCCCCTTCCTTCAAAATAATGCAGTCCAACGGGGATTTCTAAACTTGCTTAAAATATAACATAAAACTTTGGAATCTCTATATTTTAAATCGCTATCCCCGATCCTTCAAATACTTACACATTTCAGATGTATAAAATATTATAAAGTAAAAAACACGTATTTATAAAAGCCAAAAAAAAATTCAGTTCGAACTATCTAAATTTCGAAGATTTCAATAATAACCGTTAAAAACAAACACTGGGTGAAGTCCAAATTTTTCTTCAAAATTTAATAACAAAAGTTAATATTTAAAAAAAATTCCAGTCCTAAGTTTTCCTACAATTGTATTTCAAATGAACAATTTTTGAAAACTAGGCTAATGGATTACTAAAAACTGATGAGAAAAGACCAGAATATCTTCAGCACGGTATATTTCAATATTAAGTATTTAAAATAAGGATTAAATACTGCTTAAAATCTACCTATTAAAAATATTTTCTCGAAATGAATAACCACAAAATATCCAGAAAACGTTATGTATTTCAGTTTTTTTTAAATATTGAAAATAATACAAAATCAGTACTACATAATAAATACTCAAAATATTATTATTATTTTTATTAATTGAACGTTCAAATTTAGCTAAAATTCCCATCTCTGTTGAAAATAGTTCTAAAAACACCGGACCCGAAAAAACATTAAAAATGAAATATTTAAAAAATATTATCATGAAAAAACAAAATCTAATATATGATAAATATTTACATTTCAATATTCATTACAGTAATGCCAATGTATATATATATATATATATATATATATATATATATATATGGTTATCAAAATAATGGAAACACTAAGAAACATCATGAAAACCTTTATTAATACGGGGCAGGATCACCTTTGTCATATAATACCACCTGATTCACCTTGAAATTGGATTATACAAATCATAAATAGTGGTTAAGAATATATTATACCATTCTTAAGGGGAAAATCATGAAAGTTCCTGTAGAGATGCTGTGGTGGATATTGAAATCTTTATATATCCGCTTATACAGATCACGGTGGTTGGATTATTTATAGTGGGGGGATTGTACAGGGCAAGATATGATATTTGACTTCTTTTTCATGCTCATCAAACCAATATTTGATAGATTTAGCTGTATGTATACGGGGATTATCATACCGGAGAACGCCATCTCCTGCAAGAAACAATGTTTGCATCATAGGACGGACTAATGAGCTAAAATTTCGACATAGTCCTTCTCATTCAATCTCCCTTTTAGGGATACAATAGGGCCTGAAGAAAACCAAGAGATGCCATCCCAAACCCTGATAGATCTACTTCCATGATTGACCGTTGAGATGAGACAGCTAGAATCTTACGCTTGTGTAGGTGTTCTCCAGACATACGCAAGTCCTATTGCGAGGAACAATGTAAATAATGATTCGTCGGACTAAATGTCATGTTTCGACATATTACTCGACCAGGATTTGCGCACGTGGCACCATTGTGGACGATATTTTGTATTGGCATCTATTACAAGTGGCTTGGGAATAACTACTGTTCCGTAATTGCTTTGTTTGGGAAGTTCCCTTATACCTCTAATGGTTGATACCAGAACATGCAGATGCCGATTGAGCTCTTTTGTCATTTTGGTTGCAGTTGTTTTCTAACTTCGTGTCACAATCCTCTTCCATACCTCGTCCGTCTCTTTTCCCTTTCGTCCCCTATTCTGTTTGGCAAAGGATGTTTCTCCGTGCACTGTGTATGCTATCATGACTTTCGATACCATAGCTAGAAAAACACCCATTAGCCTGGGAGTTGTAGTAACAGATATCCAATTTAAACGCGCTCCAACAATTTGCCCTTTTTACAAGGTCTGCAAGGTTTGACATTTTACGCTGTTCCCCCCAAAAAAGGATGATGCCCTTAGCTTCATTACTGTTACCCTATGGTAGAATAATACATACACTATATTATATAAAAAATTTCCTGTGGCCAGACTTGTTTTTTAAGGAATACGAAGCATATTCATAAACACCACTAATATTGATAGGTGTTTCCATTATTTTGATAACCACCTGTATATATATATATATATATATATATACAGTGACTCCCAAAAGTGTTCGTACACTTACGATTTTCAATGAAATTGGGGTCTATCCATTTATTAAAATGAATATTTCAGAATGGGTATTTAATAATAAGATCTATAATCTATTCTTAACAAAACTACATGAAATATTTTGAAAACATAGTAAAACTTTATTTTTAATAAACCAATAATCCAAAAGTAACAAAAACTTTATCTCACAAAAGTCTTCGTACACTTGTAAAAAATCTCTACATATTAGTAAATATTCTAATTTTTCGTTAAATTAATATTTAGTAGGATATCCTTTAGCATCCAAATCAGCTTTTAAACGTCTGGGAATGGATTGCTTTAGTTCTTTTGTAATTTTTCCATCAATGTGCATCCATTCTTCCATCATAATTGTTTATAGTTCGCTTTTCGTGTGAATGTCGTGTTTTCGTACTCGAACCTCCAGTTTTCTCCAAATATGTTCTATTCTGTTTAAATCTGGCAATTGAGGTGGTGTTTTCAAAACTTGTGGACAATTATAGAGACACCAGATGTGAACGTTGAGAGCCATGTGCTTAGGATCGTTATCTTGATAAAAAACAAAATTGTTTCCAACACCCAAATTTTGAGCTGATAATTTTAAATTGTCTCTTAAAATATTTATAAAAACAGCATGATTCATTATGCCATCAATAAATACTAAATTTCCTAGTCCTGATGCTGACATGCACCCCCACGCAAGGATACCTCCACCGGCATGCTTAACTGTTCCTACTAAGTTCTTGGGATTAAGTTCCTCATTTTTTTTTCTCCATACAATTATACGCCCATCAACACCAAAAATGTTCATCGGCAAATAAGACATTATTCCAATAGGTTTGGGGCTTATTTATCATTGATAGTGCGAAGGAAAGCCTAAACTTTCTGTTTTTCTCACTCACAAAAAATTTTCTATAGGCAGAACGCCCATGTAATCCAGCTGTTCTGAGAACTCGTCAAAAAATTTCAGGTGAAATTGAAGTAGAAAATGTTTCATTAAATTCTGCAGAAACTTTTACAGCACTCAAACGTGAATGTTTCACAAATTTTCTAATTATAAATCTCTGATCACGTTTTGTTAACTTTGCCGGACGGCCTTTTCTTACCTTGTTTTCGATCCAATTTTCTTCTTTAAAGCGCTTTTTCACATACTGCACAGTAGAATGGGATAAATTAAGTAATTTAGCAATATTCCGAACTGATTTACCACTACTATGATGAAAAATAATCAATTTTAGAATGCTGTTTTATGTTTCTTTACGACTACGAGCCATTTTTAAATAATAAATAGAATATTACGGAGTAGGCAAGCAGAAATTAAAGTCAAACGATATTTTAAATGCCACCACAATTCAAAAATAAAAATAAAGCGCCAGACGATAATTTTAATTATGAATTTATCTGAAAATATTTCAGTGTACGATGACTTTTGTGAGATAAAGTTTTTGTTACTTTTTGATTACTGGTTTCTTAACAATATAGTTTTGCTATGTTTTCAAAATATTTCATGTAGTTTTGTTAAGAATAGATTATAGATCTTATTATTAAATACCCATTCTGAAATATTCATTTTAATTAATGGATAGACCCTATTTCATTGAAATTCGTAAGTGTACGAACACTTTTGGGAGCCACTGTATATATATACAGTAAAAATTGCTTATAAGAACACCGGTTATAAAAACATATCGCTTAAAAGAACGGAATTATTAGTTCCCGGCCAATTCTCATGTGTAGTGATGAATACAAAATCCGATTATAATAACATCGTTAATAAGAACATATCGCTTTTAGTGATTTAAAATTAATTGGTATCTGGGAAAATATATCGCTTATAAGAGCATGTTAATTGTGAACGGAATTTCAAGTTTAGAAAACGGTGAAAAAAAATGGAGCATTAGCCAACGAATTAATGGTTAATCATTCCACGATTTCAAATATATTTAAGAATAGAGAAAAATTAAGAGAAGAATTTGAAAAAGATCGGGCTAATATTAAGAAACTTCGAAAAAGTCCATATACTGACATAGAAGAAACCCTTTTGCAATGGTTTAAGAATCAAAGGAGTGCCAACATTCCCCTAAGCGGACCGATTTTGCAAGCGAGAGCAAATGAATTTGCGAAGCTCTTTAAAAAATATGATTTTGTTTGTTCAACTTCGTGGATCCAGAGATTTCTTGAGAGGCATTCCATTGTGTTCGGGAGAATCAGAGGAGAATTGAAGGCCGTAACACCAGAAGTTTCTGATAACTGGCTTAAAACCGTTTGGACCACGTTAAGAGGCTATGAAGACCATGAAATCTTCAACACTGATGAGACTGGCCTGTTTTATAGGATGACCCCGGATATGACGTTGCGTTTCAAAAACAAACCATTGATTGAACATTAACATTTTAACCATTTTTCGAAAATCATGTTTCAGGTGTAAATAGAAATTATGTGACAATGAATTTGGTACTTTTAAGTTATCTATCGGATATAAAAATTATCGATTATAAGAACCAGTTTTTAGTCTCCCAGATGTTCTTATAAACGATTTGTACTTTCTCTCTCTCTCTCTCTCTCTCTATATATATATATATATATATATATATATATATATATATATATATATATATATATATATATAAAACTAAATCTAAAATAACAAATGTTGGATCGCTGGCTAAGTTTAGAGGGTAGGGGGTTACCATAAACAAACGTGTTTTAAGAACAAGATATTTGTTATCTAATTTAGTGGAAACGGGTAGAGTACCGTAGTCCAGCCCACCAACTACTGCCAAAACCATATATTTTTGATTGATGTTGTAGTTCTGTTGTTTAAGAGACCATAACTTTACAGGAACTCAGCATATATCTGTAAATAGGTTTTTGGTTTGGAATTTGGAAAAGAACTAATCAAACTTGCTTCTGTTTAAATTTCTTGGGTCCTTAACCTAAAGCCCAAATTTTTCACGAAAAGCTGAGTTTGGGTTATTCTCGTTAGGTTTCAAAACTTCCCGATTTTTCTTATTTGTGGGAAAGCAAAATATGGAAAATAAGGTTTGATGTAGATAATGTCAATTGGCTGTGGGTATCTCTGAATTTTCCGATTGCAAAACAGATATTCATTGGAGAATAAAAGGGCAAACGTGAATAAGCTATCTACGCTGCCTTTATATGAATTATGCTCTTGATCGTTAGCTATTGTTAAGTTTAATCTAACTCAAGTATTTTTAAATCTTTGTGATGTGGTATATATGAGTAACGCCATCTGGTAAATCAGCTGCTTGTCAACAGATCATATCGTAGAAATAAGATCATATGGTTTGTATTAGATAGATGCAGTTGCGTGCCATCAGCCAACTGTTAACGAGGCATGTGAACTTAAATGAGGTGTAATTATTTAATTTATCTTTCTTTCTTTCTTTCTTCAATAGTAATGTGGGTACGAAGAGATATTTAAATTTATAAAAATTATGATGTGGTACAAATTCCTAACTCACACCCATGTGTATTCATCGAAGATATTTGAGCTTTGACTCTTCGGATTTATAATTCATGCATTTTTCTTGTCCGTGGTAGGAAAAATTTCGAAATTCCTAATCTTTCACAACAAATAAAACACAAAATCTGAACAAAAAAAGAATTCAAAACATTTTATTGTAGCCTCTTTACCCAAAGCTTGAGCTATCACAGTTTTTATCGTATGTTTCTGGTATAGATATATTATTTTCTTCGGGTCTTTAAACAAATACTTTTTATCCATTTAAAAAACTTGCTCAATAAAAGCTACACTCAATGAATTGTGTAAGAATACCTTTGAAGAGAAAATTATTAGGGAATGACACTTTGAAAAACCTTGATAAGTTTACTGTAGATAATTCACCAGCTAGATATTCAGTACTACAGCTCAGAGATATCTTGAGTATGTCCTCAGTATTCAATAGGATTCAGAATAATGGATCCTTTTTGAGTTCAGGGATAGAATTGCTTCACCTATAAGAGTCTTAGCATGCAATGGGTTTTGAAAGGCTTTTCTCACAACTCATTTCCGGTAGCCCTAGATTATTAAAAAGCGTATGTGAAGCAACTAAAGAGGTAACCCAAGCTATTTGCTGAAACCTGTAAAATCTACAACATTGTGCTTTTTGTTGTTACACACGTTCCCTGTTGCACAACGGCTTCACTCCTTACGAAACTGGTTTCTGCCGTCTCCATTCTAAGATTTGTCAGATGGATGTACTTCACTGAAAATCAAAGAATGCAATTAAATCATGCTGATTATTAGCTTATTTAGGTTACACAGTTTTTATTTAGGTTATCTGGCTTACCTCTCCATCAAGATTTAATATTTTTGTTAGTCAGCTTAATTAATAGGCAAAATGATCAACGTCAGTAAAGCTGAAAATTTCAAGTATATAAAACTGCTAATTTCAATAATATTACTAGCAATTTTTGGGAGTTTCCATTGTTATAACTCTTGTAGAAGTTTAAAAGGAAAGTTATTAATTTCTTTTAGACCTCTGCTACAGCATTGTCAATACTCAAGGAAGAGGAAATATCTTTTTTTTTCAGTTGTTATATATTTCTGTACGTTTTATTTAACAATTGCATAAAAAAGATAATTCATAAAAGTAAATATTTAATAAATTTCTTTCTTTTATTAATATTTTCAAATCTTATTCCTCTGCGTCTAGTAATTCAATGAATTACATTCCTACAATCAGTGGCGTAGCAAGCATAACTGCCCCCCCCCATGCTTTGGGGGAACCAAATGGTCCAATGTTCTTGGGAACCATTTGGCTCCCCTCTGCGAGTGGCGCCCTGGGCATGATAGACCCCCTTGCCCCCCCTCGCTACTCCACTGCCTACAATTTAAGTCAACAATTTAAAGACGGACAACTTACGAAAGTTTTAGAAATAATGTAGACATTACCAGGCTTTTAGTACGATCTTCTCAGATACCCCATAAAATTCATTTTAAATTGCTCATGCAGAATGTTTAGCTGAAGAGTATAAATGAACTTATATAGAATCCCGTTACACCATAATTCTTTGCCTACAGGTTTCGCAGCAGCTGGCAACTTTCCACCAGTTCCCTTTTTCTCTGGATCTGGTTATCCTCAACAAGGTTCTTCCAGTTCTTCCAGTTCTTCCAGTTCTCCTGGTACATTGATCCGATTCCATACAATGTTGATGAAAAAACAGCAGACATCAGTTTAGCCATTCTTGCTTCCAGACCTTGTAACAAATAAAGAGTGAAAAGAAGAAAAAACAATCTAATATATGTATATTTAAAAAGTTTCTGAAAGTTGCACTCACCTGACCTATACACGGCTTAGCCTTCATTAACCACCACTGCCCTCTTTGGGTGAACGCGTTTTGTATTGACCTTTTGTATACCCCATGATTCCACTCTCATACCCCATGATCTCTCGGAGGGAATACAAGGGGAAGTTAATATATAAGTTCCAAAAAGGTGGGATATCTGCTAATATTAATCAGTAGAAAGGAGACACAAGGAGATAGCATAACCCAACTTTCTCATAGTATTGATAAGCAGACGTTACGTTTCTTAGGCACATGCCTATATTCAGTTTCAAAAGAGTTGACTGTGCTCAGAGAGAGGACGCCAAGAACCACCGCTTTGTCGCAAAATTTTTGAGAGCAAAAGAATTTCTTTGAAAATTTCTTATTTATTCATAAGAAAACATATAAATGACATATATATATATATATATATATATATATATATATATATATATATATATATATATATATATATATATATATATATATATATATGTATACATATATGTATATATATATATATATATATATATATATATATATATGTATATATATATATATATATATGTATATATGTATATATATATATATATATATATATATATATATATATATATATATATATATATATATGTATACATATATGTATACATATATATATATGTATATATATATATATATATATGTATATATATATGTATATATATATGTATATATATATGTATATATATATATGTATATATATATATATATATATATATATATATATATATATATATATATATATATATATATATATATATATATATATATAAGCAGTATACAATTATATCGATTATATTATATAGCAGTATACAAAAAGCAGTATACAATTATATCGACAAATTTTCTCACTCGTGCTCAAGAGTCGCTGACAAAGAAAACACTTGGCGATCCTGTTGAGAATTTGACTGAAATAGGCGAGTGTAGATAATACGAGTAATTCAAGCAGGCAGTCGAGTAACCATAAAGAGTGAAGAAGCTGAAAATGAATGTTCCCCTCGTTTAATCTACTGTACTAGGCGCGATTCCGTCAAGAGGCCAACGTTTTATCTACACCAAGGAGGCATGCTGACATGACATTAGGTGACATTAGGTTGCGATAATAATTGAAATCAAAGAAATTCCATACTGAAAGTATCGAAGCCATGATAGGGTGACGGAATATAAGTTTTAATATTGGTGGAGATTACAATGAAAAATAGGGGACGGATGAAAAAGTTTTAGTTCTTGATTTTCAAGTAATCTTCCCCCCCCCCCCTCCCATAGAATACTTTGAATAACCATTTAAGGCTACGTTACTGGAAGACCATTATTGACTTCCCGTTGAATTCTATTAATATTATGACACAACGTTGAGACATTTTGTTTAATGAAACGAAATATTTCAATTCTTTTTAAGTCAATGTAAGTATATTGTTTTAGAGTAATAGTTTTGACAGAATATTATCAACTAAAAGCAGCTGATACTGCAAATCCCCAAATCTTTTGCGTTAATGTCAGACCGCAGGCTATTGAAAAGTTTTTAACAGTTCAAGGAAAAGGATTTTTCATGCATAAAAATAAACGCAATTTAAATGGAAGCTAATAGAATCATTGTACATTTCTTAAAAAACTTTACCCTTCATCGAACTCCTAAAATTTCCGAAGACTTACTAATTAAAAATTAAATATGCTAAATGTAACAAAGCAAAATTATTCATTTCATAAAACAGGACTCCCCAGGTAAATTCTTTTACTGCATGGAAGATTCAATATTTTAGATTAAAAATTAGATAGATAAATATTAATATAATAAGCTTTAAATAGTACCTCAAATCTTCCGCTTATCCTAAATCTTCTATATTTATGAAATAATTCGTGAAGTAGTCAAGTATTTCAACGAAATATATATATATATACTAGTGTATATATATATATATATATATATATATATATACTAGTGTATATATATATATATATATATATATATATATATATATATAATTGCTAAAGGCATATCTAATTTCTACAACCTCTTTTCCTCTCCACTGAATACAGCGTAATCAAGGTATGATCAAGGTTTGCATACCTAATATTTTGAGTTTATGTTTTTAATTGATTTTTCTACATTATTAGTCTAAAGTAAGGCTAAGTTTTATGAGACATATCGCACAAATTTGTCCGGCTACGAATATCCTGGCATGACTGGCAAAGATCAAGGACCTGTTCACATATAATCAATCGGCGTCAGCATAAAAATTTTCAACCTATCATACACCAATCATTGACCCATTTGACCAATCAGCGCCAACGGAATCTTTAACGCTGATGCTGACGGATTCTTTATGAACAGTCTCTTAATGCTTCAGATTACAGTACGAAACTGAAAAAGTCAACACAATATAAGCCTTGAAACGGCAGATTTCTAGAGCAGGAATGGCGAAGCGGATACCTGCTGTCTTTTCCTCTAATAACGGGATACACGTTAAAAAAAAAGTGCTCATTGCTTCTTCAATTTCATTTACTTGTAGGTGGTGCTCCTGCTCAAGGTGGATCTCCTAACCAAGGTGGATACCCTAGTTATGTTGCCCCAGTTGCTGTTCCTACGAACCCCTTTGCTTTTGTAAACGGATTTATGGGAGGAGCAATGCCATTTGGAGGTGTCGGCGCCGGTGCATTCGCGTTTGGCAGACGCTAAAGTTTTTACTCAGGTAAGTTTTAATTCCAGTGTGGAAATTAACAAGGTGTGCACTAAAGTGATAACTGAAAAAAAATCGTTATTTCTGCATGGTTTCTTACTATTACAGCAGTAAAATATTAATATCATAACATAGGGCAAACGCCCTATGGTATGATATCTAGGATTTTTTGATATTTTTATATCATGTATTTATTTATTTATTTATTTAATTTTAAAAAAATTAAAAAAATTTTTTAACTTTTCGAAGAACCGAAGAGATTTGTATGTTGAAAGAAATCAATTTTGGACAAGTTTAAATATTTAAATGGACAGCTTATTGGACCAAAATACCCTTTTTCTTCACAACAAAGAATCTACTATTGTGTTTTCAGATTCGTTGCAAATATTGGAATAAGAAAACACTGAATTCCTGATTATTAGTAATATTGTAAAGCAAGTGCGCACGCGTAAAACCGGAAAACACGGATATTCCAAAAATGGACTTGTACAATGGAAAAAGATAAATATTCACAGGTTATAAGTGAACTGCATATTGTGATTTAAGCTGGGTTTTATAAACACGACAGTAAAACTTACAGGTGTTTCAATTTTTCGACAGTAAATGTCTATTTTATTATTTACTCATGTGTCATTGCGATATTTTTGGGGCAGATATCACTTTATTGCTGACCTTTTCCTTTTTTACTTCAAGGACAATTCATTTTGGTCGGGAGATATCCATAAGTATAGAAGTTTACTTGGAGTATGCTCCTACAGGATCGACGACTAGTAGTAATATCTTACATAGATATATTCTAATTAGTGTGTTGTTAACAACCTGCGCAAAATCTGTACAATAATCTAAAAAAAGAAACGGCTTTTCCCCATGCTTATGGTCTGTTTTATTCTGAAAAATTATATTACGATACAAAATCATGACCTTATTGGAATCTCTCTTTTATTGGCTATGGTTAATTATTTCAATTCTTATTCATTTTTCATAGTTTGCGATTCGCTACTCACTTTCAAAAACTAACCTATTTATATCTATATCAATTTTTCCCATATCTCTATCTGTATATATATTGTGGTGTCACTGTAAGGCTGATAAACTCTCTGAGGCATTTTGAAGAAATTTCACAACTATTGATGCATACCAAAGAAAGACAGAGTTCTAATTAAAAGCGAAAGCCAAATTTTTAAAACAAAAACATAACAAGTAGATTTATTTACAAAAAGAATTAAACCTTAAACACTTCCGACATAATCACTTAATTTACGTGCAGATTCACAAATACACGCTCCAGGGCCCATTCTCGGCCCAACCACACAGGAGCCTAGCAAAAACACGTCTATCCCGCTCGGATTTTATACAGCGTCTCCCTCTCCAATGTCTGGATTTTTAGAAGGGGTGGAGGGGGCGGCAGATACCGGCAGATTATCGGCTGACAGCTCTTCTTAGTCGCCGAACTTTACTACATTGCAGAAACGTCCAAGATGACAGCTTTAGTGGCTGCATCTGTAAGGAAACGGTTTTTAATCCCCCCACGTGTTCCGAACTGGTGGAACCGAACAACACATTCTTTGAAAAACACTCAGCTGTGTTTCATCCCTTGTGGGGTCTCGGGAAAAAAAGACCATATTTCCAGTACGCTACAGCTCCTCCACGCTCCAGGAAACTTTTTCTTCGCAGACGAAAAAGTTTGTCCGTCGACCACACCTACACCACCAATAGCACAGTTTGTGCACCGGCAAATAGCACAGTTTGTGCACCGGCATACAGAGGAGTTGAAACAAAAACACATAGCCAGCACCACCTTTAACACTCAAGTTGCAACCAAAATTAAACAAAGCACATAACCAAAATTTTGAAAATTTATTAACCTATTAAATTTGCGTTCAGTGCATTTATTTTGTACGGGATGTCATTTTCAACAAAAACACTTAAATTCCATAAATCAATATTCATTCACTCAAAAGAAACAAAAATAATACTAATAAACACTTAAATACACATACCAAAATACAACAATCATATACCTTTCTATTGAATGAAAAAAAATCAATTTAATAACACATACAAGCAATACAAGGTAAATCAACCTCTGGTGTATTTAATCCGGATTTTCAACATGGGCTATCCACTTACTAATAATTAAAAAATACAAAAACGTGATGCCCATGTGAACCACAGGTAGATGCATAGTGCAACTCATTCCAGGCTTACCACCCGAAACGAAATACAAGTCAATCAAATTCTCTCCAGACCGATCTACCTCCGAAATTCACTTTTTGCACTTTCTCATCACCTCTCCTGACGCAAGATGTTTACTCCCTAACCCGAAAGAAAAACCGGAACTCTCAGGATTGGACCATTTGGCCCTTGTAGGTAACCCTGATCTCTTAACCGAAATTTCAGCTTCTAAAACGACCACTGAATTTACCATCTCTATCGCTATCTCCTTTCCCACATTCCTTTCCAAACTTAACACCCTTTTACCCTCATGTTCTTCACCTTCTCTCATATCCATTACCCCTTTTTCAATTACGAAATTTCCTAACTCTCCCGGGATCACTTTCAATTCTCCTAAGTCTTCGTTTTTCTCTTTCAATCGTGAGTAGAGTCCCTCGGGTTCATCGACCTCCTGCCCTAACAGTAAACTTTCCTTCCTTTCCCCACAACTCTGCTGGCCTTTCTCATAGCGCGTGCAGACTTGTACAGCGCTCTCTGCCTATTCCAGTGATTTATGTGTTCTGTACTCTGTTCCCTGCGTAGATCGCTCGGTCTAGCGGTCCGTGAGCATTTCATCAAAGGCAAACTCGAGGTCCCGGGGGTCAAATGGTGACAGTGGGGGCGGGTCACACTAGATCAAGCAACACGAAGTCTTTGGCGGCTTGAATGGGGGGGGGTTCTAAATGGGGGAATATCTGGAAGACACGTGTTCATTGGAATGGGGGTGGTTCTAAATACCGTGTCTAATATTACCGTGACTAATGTTGACAGGACAGTCGGGGAGAGAGCTCTGTCGAATGTGAATGCACCATCAGATGCCCCCCGAATGTTTTCAAAACACAGCACGGTTACTCCCTCATTTTCCTTCATCGTAATTTGAGCCAATGAAGACTCTTCTGCGAGTGAGTCACCCACCACTCCCGCCTGGGTCTGATCGACCGTAATTCTTACGGGGGTATTTTGTTCCCCCCTCTGCAAAATCATCTCAATCCCCTCCACACAATTTCGCGGAACAGGATCCGCTCCACGATTGCTTTCACAGCAAAAATCTACCTCTTTCTTCTCTTCTTCAATTTGCTCAGAATCATACTTCAATGTTTCCCTTATCGTATTATGGGGATATTCTGGGGTCGCCAAACGGGCTTGAGATATAATTCGCGATTTTTCCAATTCGAAAATCCTATATATTTCAGCTTTCTCCATAGCAAAAATCCTATCTTTTTCCGCCTTTTCTATAGCAAAAATCCTATCTCTTTCCGCCTCTTCTATAGCAAAAATCCTATCTCTTTCCGTCTCCTCTCTTTCCCTAGTAGTTTTTTCCTGCTGTAATCTATCTTGCATAATGGTTTCAAGAAGACCCCTAACAAAATTCTCCTCGTAATTTGGAATACTCTCTATTAATTTTTTTAGATGGATTATTAAAGCATCTGGGGCGGGTTGTTGACCCAACCTCATAGCCCAAATTTTTAAATCTGCCTGTCTCCCTTTACTGAGGTAAGCCATTTTTACATACAAAATCAAACACAAATTTATAAGCACAGGTCAGGAAAATTAAAAAAAACTCAAAATAACTAAAACACCTTCAATTAAATTTTCTTCGTGAAACCATGTATTTTACCATGGGATCATACACATAAACAAACAAATTACCAAAAAATTCATATATAACACTTTAGCTTAACTTTTCCAAATTGCAATAATAACTTTTTCAAAATCAAAACATTAGATTAACCTTTTTAACATTCGATAACACACAAACACAATACTTCTACATAGCAAGTCGTTGAATTATCGTTTATCCCGCTACTACAGAGGCTGTTCGCAAATTTTTTAGACGATTTTGGTAAGCGGTAATAAACATTTTTTTGCTGCAAAAGAAATAATTGCAATTGTACTATGTTTTTAAAAGTCAAAATTATCGTCTCCGGCTTAAAAGTTTTGTTTTTATTCAAAATGGCGTTTTTAACAAAGGAGTGTTTCAAAGGCTACATTTATGCTGTTTCCGAAGAGAAATATGCATACTCCGTTATCAAAAACGATGTGAGAGTCATGGTTTTGTGATATCTAAAGCGTCGATAGGTAATATCGTCAAAAAGAAAGGAAAAAAACGTCAAATTGGAGCCTCAAGTGGGACAAAAATTCCAAAGAAGTATCCAAGGAAAAAACGGACATCTTCGACTATTGCAAAGGTACGTTGTTTAATGTTAAAAGAAAATCCCCCTAGTGAAAGGACAGTTTCAAAATCATTAAAATGCTCGGTGTCCACTGTAAACAAAATGATAAACGTTGATTTAAATCTTAAGAAGGCGAAAAAACGCAATGTGCATCGTCTTCTTCCAAATCATATCGCTGAACGCAGGACACGCTGCAGAATTCTATATGAGAAACACTTATCCAAAGAAAAATGGAAAACAATTGTCACAATAGATGAATCATGGGTGTATTTAAATGATTGCAACAAAAAAAGAGCCATTTATTATCATAAAATGGGAGAAAAAAATTTAAGTACATGGTTCAAAGAATCGAAAGAAAGTTTTTATAAGGGATTTATGATTGTTGCTGGTTTTTTCTTATAATGGCAAGTTAAAAATAAAGAGAGTGGAAAAAAATGTCAAGATTAACTCCAAATACTATCAGGAACATATTTTATCGCCAATTTTTCTGAATGAAATACCATCGCTTTACCCACAGTGCCATCAATCTGTGAGAATCCATCAGGACAAAGCTAGCAGTCACACATCAAAATCCACTGTAAATTTCCTAAAAGAAATGGAACAAAAAACTGGTATCAAGGCCATACCCTTCACTGATAGCCCTACTAAATCTCTCGATGTATCACCTATGGATTTTTGTGCTTTCGGACTTTTAAAATCTGCATTATCCAAACGTCATCCCAAAACCCTTACAGGACTCTGGAAAGCTGTTCAGGAGGAATAGGATAGAATACCTCTTCTGACACTTCAAAAGGCATTATTATCCTGGAAATTGCGGAGTCGAAAGATAGTTCAGAATAAGGGATGTCAAATAGAACATTTAAAACAGAAGAATTTTATGTAATTTAGTTTTGTGAATACAATATACATCGTCTAAAAAATGTGTGAACAGCCTCTGTATAATTGAGATATACAGCTTGTATATTTTCCACAAAGGCACTAGTTTAGTCAACCTTTATTTAAAACACTCAATTAATAACCAAGTAGCAAACGTTAATCAACACTTATACCGCTGCAAGCGTTTACCGGAATATACAGTTTGTATTTCCAACCCACAAAGGCACTACCTTAGTTAACCTTTGAAAACAATTAGAAGCTTCTAATTAACAACGTTAGTTAACGTACAAAAACTCTCAATACATGCTTTAAAAAAATTATCGAGAGAAACAAAAAAAAAATACCACTGTATTTATTTTTTAAAACAAACAGTTTGTGACAGGTAGCTTACCCAAAAATATCAAAAAACTCAAATAATAACTGTTTAAAAAAATTATAGAGAAAAAAAATACCACTTGTATCTCTTTTTTTTTAAAAACATTTTAGGCAATACAACCAGGGTAGTTTTTACCCTCCACAAGAATTACAACCACCCTCTTGCATCATAGGTAGCTTAGCCATTCACACGTTATATATAAACATTACGGTTGAAAAATACACTACTTTTGTCCCCACAAAACAATTGCACTGATATGTATTTTCCAGCAATTTATCACAACTTAAAACTTAAAATTATTTCCGAGAAATACCTATCCAAAAAAACAAAACAATGCAACTTTGAGTATCTAAAAGCAGTACTCACCCCCTTTGCAGGCAACAGCAGAAAAGTCACTCGCAGATACTCTCCGCACACGGATGACACATTAATACACTTTGACTTCCAGTAGATCTTGACACAAAATACGCAGAAAACGAAACTCATCAGCACGACGAAACATTCTCAATTTCACTGCACCGGGGATAACACTCTCTTCTTGACAGCACATGAAAACCACCGGAGCATCGGGGGGGGGGGGGGGTACTCCCTCCGTTCTACCTCGACGCTGGGTCGATGACCTCTTAATTTTTTCGGAGCACTGCTACGGCGGGCGGCGTAGTGAAAATCTGCACTTCTATGGGTCCGAGAAAATGACCCGCAATTTGGCATACTGACCCTGCTTTCAAAACTGGATACGGATCCAACCGCTGATCACCAATTAAGCTGTGGCGTCACTGTAAGGCTGATAAACTCTCTGAGGCATTTTGAAGAAATTTCACAACTATTGATCCATACCAAAGAAAGACAGAGTTCTAATTAAAAGCGAAAGCCAAATTTTTAAAACAAAAACATAACAAGTAGATTTATTTACAAAAAGAATTAAACCTTAAACACTTCCGACATAATCACTTAATTTACGTGCAGATTCACAAATACACGCTCCAGGGCCCATTCTCGGCCCAACCACACAGGAGCCTAGCAAAAACACGTCTATCCCGCTCGGATTTTATACAGCGTCTCCCTCTCCAATGTCTGGATTTTCAGAAGGGGTGGAGGGGGCGGCAGATACCGGCAGATTATCGGCTGACAGCTCTTCTTAGTCGCCGAACTTTACTACATTGCAGAAACGTCCAAGATGACAGCTTTAGTGGCTGCATCTGTAAGGAAACGGTTTTTAATCCCCCCCACGTGTTCCGAACTTGTGGAACCGAACAACACATTCTTTGAAAAATCGCAGTTGTGTTTCAGCCCTTGTGGGGTCTCGGGAAAAAAAGACCATATTTCCAGTACGCTACAATATACATATACAGTCGATTCGGATTAATCGGACCACATCGGGACGCAATCATTTTAGTCCTAATAACCGGCTGGTCCTATTAACCGGAATCGACTATATATATATATATATATATATATATATATATATATATATATATATATATATATATATATATATATATATATATATATATATATATACAGGGGGATCGTGAACTATGTCCATATAATAAGAGCGATGATAGTACTCATCAAGACCAACAATATTTTCAATGGAACCTGGGGCCGCATTCCCCTCAGTCTGTCAGAAAAGCGTAAAGTTCAGCGTCTAAGTTGAATTTCCGTCACTGGAAAAAATGAAAATAAACCAAATTATAAGTTGCACAGTCCTATTCAGACCAGAAAAAGAACCCCTCTACTACCCCTCGTAAACACCAGAAGAGATTTTCAGTGAAATCTGGGCAGGTATTGTTGATGATAGGCTGGTGGGACCGTACCTCTTGCCAGAACGTCTCACAGGCGCAGCGTACCTTGTCTTCATGGAGCAAGTGCTTCCTGGAACCTTGCAAGCTCTTCTGCTCACCACACAGAGGGACATATGGTTTATGCATGATGGAGTCCACCACACTTTAGCACCATGGCCCTCCACTTCCTGAATGCCACATATCCTGGATGGTGGATTTGACGTGAGGGACTCGTGGCTTGGCCTCCCCGCTTACCGGACCAAAATCTATTGCACTTCTTTGGGGAACACGTGAAATCACTTGCGTACACGAGGCACCTATGGACTCATGTATGTGGAAAATCTGGTAGCGTGAAACGTTGTTGCAACAGACAAGATTAATATGGCACTAGGAGTGTATGTAAGGGTGAGACAGTCTTTCATTTGTGGGTGACAATTGTGCAGCGACACCCTTGGACGCCATTTTGAGCATCTATTTTGATTCTTTCTCTGATCTAAATGGAATTGTGCAACTTATAATTTGATTTATTATCATTTTTTTTTCTCCAGTGACGAAAGTTCAACTTGGACACTGAGTTTTACGCTTGTCTGACAGACTGTAGGGAATACAGTCCTAGGTTGTATTGTAAATACTGTTCGTCTTGATATGTTTTTATAACCGGTGTTCTTATAAGCAATTTTTACTGTATATATATATATATATACAGGTGGTTATCAAAATAATGGAAACACCTATCAATATTAGTGGTGTTTATGAATGTGCTTCGTATTCCTTAAAGAACAAGTCTGGCCACCGGTATTTCTTTTATATAATATAGTGCATGTATTATTCTACCGTCAGGTAGCAGTAATGAAGCTAAGGGCATTGTGCTTTTGGGGGGAACAGCGTAAAATGTCAAACCTTGCAGACCTTGTGAAAAGGGCAAATTGTTGGATCGCGTATAAATTGGATATCTGTTACTGAAACCCCCAAGCTAATGGGTGTTTTTCTAGCTATGGTATCGAAAGTCATGATAGCATACACAGTGCACGGAGAAACATCCTTTGCCAAACAGAATAGGGGACGAAAGGGCTGAGTGAAAGAGACGGACGAGGTATGGAAGAGGATTGTGACACGAAGAAAGAAAACAACTGCAACCAAAATGACCGAAGAGCTCAATCGGCATCTGCATGTTCTGGTATCAACCATTAGAGGTAGAAGGGAACTTCACAAGCAAAGCATTTACGGAAGAGTAGTTATTCCCAAGCCACTTGTAATAGATGCCAGTACAAAATATCGTCCACAATGGGCCACGTGAGCTAATCCTGGTCGATAAATATATCAAAAAACGGCATTTGGTTCGACGAATCATTATCTACATTGTTCCTCGCAACAGGATGTGCGTATGTCTGGAGAAAACCTACACAAACGTAAGATTCTGGCTGTCTCATCTCAACTGTCAATCATGGAGGTATATCTATCAGGGTTTGGGATAGCATCTCATGGTTTTCTTCATGCCCTATGGTAACCCTAAAAGGGTGATTGAATGAGAAGGACTATGCCGAAATTTTAGCTAACTAGTCCATCCTATGGTGCAAACATTGTTTCTTGCATGAGATGGCGTTCTCCGGTGTGATAATCCCCGTATACATACTGCTAAATCTATCGAGTATTGGTTTGAAGAGCATGAAAAAGAAGTCAAATATCTTATCTTGCCCTGTACAGTCCCTCCGACTATAAATCATCCAACCACTGTGATCTGTATCCGCGGATAGATAAAGGTATCGATATCCTCTAAAGGATCCACAGCCTCTCTAAAGGAACTTTCATGATTTTTTCCTTCAAGAATGGTATAATATATTCTTAACCTCCATTTATGACTTGTATAATCCAATTTCAAGGTGAATCAGGGGGTATTACATGACAAAGGGTATCCCGCCCCGTATTAGTAAAGGTTTTTATGATGTTTCTTGGTGTTTCCATTATTTTGATAACCACCTGTATATATATATATATACACTGCTGGCCACCCAAATTGCAACACCAAGAAAGACAAGAGATATGAAAACAAAATTTATTTTGTAGACAACATGTTGACCAAGTATCAAATGATTAAATTTATAGACTTCTGTGAAGTGTGGTTCCTGCCAAAATCAGTAGCCAGAGTAGCCGCCATTGTTGGAGATCACCGCTGCCACACGCCTCGGCATTGATTCAAAGAGACTTTGGATGAGTTCTTGGGGTACAGCAGACCAAGCAGCTTCCACACGTTGCCAAAGTTGATCTGCTGTGGCAGCTGGGGATGGAATCTGGGTCAATCGTAGAGCAACCATGGACCACATGTCTTCTATCGGCGAAAGATCCGGAGAGCGAGGCGGCCAGGGAAGCAATTTAATCTGGCGATTGACGAAGAACCGTTGGACAATGCGTGCCACGTGTGGTCGCGCATTATCCTGTTGAAATATGGCTGTGGGCAAGCCCTGAAGGTAAGGAAGGACAACTGTCTCCAACACCTCGGAGATGTAGCGCTGGCTGTTTAAAGTACCGGCAATGCGTACTAGAGGTGTGCGAGAGTGATATCCAATACCGCCCCATACCATAATACCCGGTGCAGGACCAGTGTGGCGGTGCATAACGCAGCTGTTCAGCATTCTCTCTTCACGGTGTCTCCAGACTCGAATGCGACCATCGTGGTGTTGCACACAGAAGCGTGACTCGTCCGTAAAGACAATTTCATTCTATTCTGCCGACCACATCCTTCTGTCATCGCACCATTGGCGGCGGAGACGTCTGTGGTTCTGTGTCAAGGGTAGACAAAGCAATGGACGTCTTGCGGACAGACCACTCTGCTGTAAACGGCATCAAATGGTACTCGCAGACACTGGATGATGCGTTACAGACTGCATGTGCTGTGCTATGGTTCGTGATGTGACTGAGCGATCCGTCACTGCCATGCGCACAATTTGCCTGTCATCACGTGAAGTGGTGCGCTGAGGTGGATGCGATCGAACACGCCGGTCCGTCGTACCCTCCTGCATCCAACGATCACATATCCGCATTACAGTTGTTTGGTTTCGTCCAACACGACTACCGATTTCCCCGAAAGATAATCCACAATATCGGTAGGCCACTATCCTTCCTCTGTCGAACTCGGATACTTGATCAAAAGATGATCGCTGTTTTCGACGAGGCGTTGATCGTTTTTTTTTTGAAAAAACACAATTGCCGAACTTGAAATCGTCGAAATCTCCAAGCCTTAAATAGCGCTTTGAAGTGGCGCCACAGGCGCGCGTGATGTGCGTCTGCGCTGAAATTCTAATCATTTGCATATCTCACCTCCGCTAATGCATGCTGTAAATTTCATGTTATTTGCATGTTTCCTTCAGTGTGTTGCATTTACAGTGGCCAGCAGTGTATATATATATATATATAATGATTAGTAAATTATACCTCACATCTGATGAGCCCAGCGGTGTTGGGAGTTGGGAGATGTTTTGGGTTATTACAATGTAGGAGTACCTATTACGGTTTTTGGGTATTGATTACCAACTCTGTCTGAACTTCTCTGGGCGTTAATTTCTCTGGTGTTTAAATACTGCAGCATACATATTGTTATAACTCGCAAAAATAGTTGTCAATTTGGTTTAAAAAGAAAACAAATGAAAGGAACAAAACAGAAATATTAGTCCCAGTGACGAGATTTTTCATGTACAATTGAAGCCCATTATATCAAACACAATCGAACTGCTTCTCATTACATACATTTTACATTCTGAAAGAGTAGGAGAGAAAAATATATTTAATTTACTCATATGTCGTCATGAATACTCACTACACGGTTAAATTAAACAAAAAGCCAATGCATCCGAAAAGGTGTTGCATAAGCTATATTTACATAAGTACTTTCGGGTTATAAACTGTTTTCTTGAGAAAACTACAAAAGAAAGATATAAAGCATGCGAATTTGCAATCCCTACTGCCAAATATTTAATTGTTCTACTATACGCTATTGTTATCGCTTTAGATTTGTAAGCTTACTGGGCTGGACATTAGCCGAATGGCTAGGACGCTGGCATTCGGTCTAGAGTCCCACTATTGACATGAGCAGTTGTAACCGTTCGGAATCGACTTTAAACAGCAGGTCCTAAATAGATTAGTCCTTGTGTACCAGAAGTTCAGAAGTTGAGCGTCGCACTCTAAACCAACCAAAATAAAATTATTGAAACAGGGCATGGAGTAAGCAAATCACTAGAGTAAGTTTACTGAGGTATAAGTTTGACGGCAATTTAAAGTTCATAAAGTTGAAAATTAATAATTTTACCATTAACATATATTACAGAATAACGGCATAGTATTTTTTAATCGACACAGTTATATAAAAAGTATTTGAAAAACTTACATAATCTAAGTGATAAGAAAAAACCCATTAAAGTTAAATAACGAAGGGGGGTTAAGGTGGGGAGCTAAAGTTTTAACCTGTAAGTGCAAAGTAGTACTTAAAAAAGAAATTAACATAAGATGAATTTAAACAATAGAAAATAGGTACTTTTTCTCTGTTTATCTTTAAGTAAGCCAAAATGAGCAAGAAACTTTATACACACACACACACACACACACACACACACACATATATATATATATATATATATATATATACAAGGTGCACCCATAAAGTAACCGGACAATTTTTTATATATAAGAAAAATATTACTCACGTTCAAATAAATTTATCTTCTTCAAAATAATAGCCAAAGGAGTCTATACAAATTTTCCAACGTTTCTTCAAGTCACCGAAACACTGTTTATAGGCGTTGGAACTAACTGTTCGCAAAATACTCGTAACATTTGATTTAATATCCGAGACGTTTTCAAATGTCTGTCCTTTCATGGTCATCTTAAGCTTCGGAAAAAGGAAAAAAGAAATCAGCTGACGATAAGTCGGGAGAATATGGTGGGGGATTTATCACTGCACTTGAATGCTTAGCAAGATATTGTTGTACAGAAATTGCTGCATGGGGCCTAGCATTATCGTGTAAAAGAAACCATTGCCCAGAATCGAAACAGTTCCTTCCTAACTCACCTTATCCTGTTTCCTAATCGAAAAAGCACTTCTTTGTAAAAACGCTGATTAATTGTTTCATTTTCAGGAAAAAATTCGTGGTGAATAAGTCTTTTGCAATCAAAAAATGCAAAATCCATGAAAGGACAGAGATGTGAAAACGTCTCGGATATTAAATCAAATGTTACGCGTATTTTGCGAACTGTTAGTTCCAACGCCTATAAACAGTGTTTCGATGACTTGAAGAAACGTTGAAAAAATTGTATAGACTCGTTTGGCGATTATTTTGAAGGAGATAAATTTATTTGAAGGTGAGTAATATTTTTGTTATTTTAAAAAAAATTGTCCGGTTACTTTATGGGCGCACCTTCTCTCTCTCTCTCTCTCTCTCTCTCTCTCTATATATATATATATATATATATATATATATATATATATATATATATATATATAATCTTACGAGAAATTTCATTCGCATAATTTGAATGGCAGTTTTTTGTATAAAATATTGGTCATTTTACAACACTAATTCAACGAAGAAAGATAAATACTTTGACACTTTATTTGAAGACATATTTGAATTTGAAGGCATGATATGCGTATGTAACTCTGAATTATTGTTCATTTCAATTTTGATTTGTTAGGTACGTTTAACAACACATGCTAACAAGGGAAACAAGCTTAAATGTAAAGAATAAAATGAAGTAAAATATCCTATTTCTGTTGCTTTGTGGCGAAAAATAATTTTTGAAATGTTTTTATGCTTTCAGGTAACGACTGCCAAGGGAAGGAAAAAAATCGCTGAAAGGATTTGATTTCCTTTACTGAAAAATAAACTTTACAAAAAAATATTGATATTGTGTATTATTTTTTTCTCTAAGTTTGTATATTCCAATTTTCAGTGAGATGTTTAAATAATCAAATATACTTTTGTTGCGTTATAAAAGACTAAGGAAAGATTGAAAATAAATAAGTCAGTGTAGAATTGTTATTTACTTGAAATTGTAAACTTTTACTTTTTTATGGTTTCATCTATACGTGTTTTGTTTGAGAAAATGCATAAGACAGTTAAGTAGGTTCGTTATGTTAATTTGCTTCACAATGAAAGCTTCTTTTGTTTTTAAAATAGCTATGATGTTCACAATTTTGTTAGTGATGGTCATGTATTGGATTTTGCACGCTGAATACATAGCGCGAGTGAACACATAAGTGATACTAACCAGCACGTACACTTTTCGTTTCCTGTTCGATAAAAGCTTTTGTTTGAAGCCAGTATTTGGATTATCTGATTGTCTTGTCAATTCATTATAAATCTTTACATAAATAAAAAAATACTATGTTAATTCCAGTGAATGTGTTGTGGTATCAGCAAATAATTCTTTGCATTTACAAGGATTTTCTTTGCACTTTCCACGCACTGAGAGTTTAAGGGCATAATTACAAGTAAGCCCCGAAAACACAAAAACGTTTCGTAACTAATGCTATTCATCATCATCCAGTTACGAAAAAAAAGTAAAGCATCGAGGAGTCGAATCTAGAAAAAAAAATCACAAATATCACTAACATAACAAATATTCTATTGTACATACAACTAAATGAAAGGGAATACATAGAAGAATAAATAGCAAAAATGAAAAGATTAGAGAATGAGAAATCAGTCTTTAAATATTCCGAATTATCAGTCTTTAAATGTCCGAGGTCATTCTGGCATTTTAGGGAATGAAAGAGCCGACTGGCTGGCAAAGCAAGCTACAAAGCTAAACACCATTGATCCTCTGAGTATCCCTAAATCTCACGTTCGCAATGACAATCACAAAAAGACTATTCTCTTATGGAATGAGCTGTACCAGAATTCATCAACTGCCTCTTTAACTAAACTATTTTTCCCCACAATTTCGCAAAGACTAAATAACAAGCATTTTTACAGTGATTTTCACTTGACAAAATTTCTCACTGGCCACGGCAATTTCAATTGCTATCTCAAGAAATTTGGATTAGCAGACACTGATCTGTGCTCCTGCAGCGTGGGCGGGGTTCAAAATGTCGAACACTTGCTTTTTGACTGCTCCAAGCTTACTGAAGCGAGAAGGGATTTTATTGTGGAATTGGATTCCTGTAACATTAGATTTCCTCCTCCGCTTCATGTTTTGGTCGGCCACAAACTGGCTTTTTTTTCTTTCTGTAAATTTGTTGCCTTTGCTGCTTCTGTTCTTAATTAGTCTTGTTTGTAATTAGTCTGTTTGTTTTTCTGTTGTTTTTCTTTGTTTTTTTTGTTGTTTCTACTTACTTCTGTAAGCCTTGTGCTTACAGATTGGATTATTTTTTATGTAGAAGTAGTAGTTTACAGTTTGTTTCATGAGTTTAGTTTTCCTATTTACTTCGTATTACTCAGCCAAAAAAATGCTTTTGAAGATACAAATTGGGGATTTTTTGTCGTTGTTGATTTACCATCTCTCTATTATAGGGGAACATTTCCCTTTCTTTTCCCTGGCTTGGATCCAAATAAAACTAAAATATTATGAAAGATGCACTCTTTCATATTTTTTTCTGAAAATAAAATGGTTTCGTCGTCAATGAAAATTCCTCTTTCAGACCACTGTGTGCACTTTTTGTAGTGCACAAGGACTGCCTTATCTATAAGTAAATAAATAAAAATCATTATAAAGAGTAATAAGTACTCCCCTTCCATGGTATGGAGACTATATGGATCGCTTGCCATGACTGGGAGTCGTAAGTGCGTCTCCAAAACTCGAAAACAGTAATCTAGCACCTGAACTATCCAAGCAAAGTGAAGAAGTATTATGTTTATTGACTTCCCTTAATTATTCCCCCTCCTTTCACTGCGAGGTCAACGACGTAATATTAATCGGGTAAGCCAAAAGTTCGTAAAAACTTTAAAAATTCATAAATAAGGAAGAAATTATGATAAAGAAGTGCAGTTTGCAAGAAAGGGCTCACAAGGAAGTCGGATTTTTTTAGCAGTAAAATAAAAGTTAAAAAAGTCACTGTTAGAGTCACTGGTCCAGCTTTTCGAGCAATGCTACTCCCCGTGGATGATTCCGCCGCCATATCATTCATAACAGTTTCCACCGCGGTAATGCGGCCCTCCGCCAACGAGGGTCTTCTACTTCGTAACCGGTCCTCAAAATTCTCATGTATCACGGTCTTTTATTGCAAGATTGATTTGCATAATTCTACTGAATCTCTCGAATGTCAGCGCCATATACCGGTGACATTTTAAACTTTTTAACGTTTTAAACTTTCTGAACTTTTTAAAAAACTTTTAAAACTTTTTTGGGCTGCTAAAAACGACTTCCTTGTGGGCCGGCCCTTTCTTGAAAATCGCACTTCTTTATCGTGATTTTTTTCCTTTTTTATGAATTTTTTAAGTTTTTACGAACTTTTGGCTCACCCTATATATAAGTAATATTTATATATGGCTGAAAACATTTTTTTAAATTTACTTAATCGATACTGCTGAATTTTCCTCTTCAATTATTTGTCATATCTTTCCCAACGATCCATTAATTTTCTTCGACAACGTTCTGGCATCACATAAATGGCTACTCTCTAGAACAGAAATTAACTCCAGGTCTCCAAAACATGAAATCGGTACTTCGTCGGATAAACTTTATCTTATGAGAGGAAATGCTATTTAAATATTTCATAACTAATTTTAGACGAAAGAAGATGAATTTATTTATTTATTTATTTATTCTTTGGCTACGACCAGTGGTCTGAAAGAGGAATTTTCATTGACGACGAAACCATTTTATTTTCAGAAAAAAAATATGAAAGAGTGCATCTTTATTTGGATCCAAGCTAGGGAAAAGAAAGGGAAATGTTCCCCTATAATAGAGAGATGGTAAATCAACGACAAAAAATCCCCAATTTGTGTCTTCAAAAACATTTTTTTTTTTGGCCGAGTAATACGAAGTTAATAGGAAAACTAAACTCATGAAACAAACTGTAAACTACTACTTCTACATAAAAAATAATCCAATCTGCTTGATTGGTTTATTTTTAACATTACTTTCAAACCCATTAACGAACTAAAATTTCGTTCTTTGAAAAATCTTACCCCTCTTGATACTTAAGAGCTATGTGATAAGTAAAAGATTCCAAGACCTCCATCGCTATCGATTTGTATATTCTTTGCCTTCCAAGTTAGATTCCTTTCGATGGTAATAATGAAATGAGCTTGAACTCTCCATAACCTAAGAAGAGTAGGTATAAAGTGCAAATAGAAAATAATAATACCCAATAATTCCTTACAATATATCCCCAATATACTCATTAATTTCCATTTGTAGTCACCCAATGGGTCACAGGTGGTCTAGTAAATTAAATTTTTTTTCCAGTTATTCTAAATTTCTTATCTCAATATATATAAAACATTTCCGTAATTGACTGACTGACATATAACGCACAGACGAAACCGGTGGACCTAAAGGGTTGAAATTTTCATGGCTATTCTTCTTATAGTGTAGGGGTGCACTAAGAAATATTTTTGAAAAGTTCTTCTTAGATTTTTTAAAATTAAATTTTTAAGCTGTTTTTGTACCATTCTTTAAAGTCTGCATTTAAAATAATAATTTGAGGGTTATAAAATTTATATCACGAGAAAGATCATGAAAATTCCTTTAAAATGAAATCGCTTCGAATCTTTACCTCCATTTTCTGATTTTTGGGGAATTTTTAAAGATTAATTTTTAGAATTTAATTTATTAAATGCTGATCACGTGGTTTCTTTTCTTTTTGTGATACTTTAAATCAATTTTGCGCCACGGGCATAACAACGAAATAAATTGACAAAATAATATTTTTTTCTTACTAATGCAGCAGACGATTGGACATTATGCAAAAAAAAATTAAAATACAGTAAAAGAAATGTTCTTCAAACTGTACTATATTCTTTAGTATGTTCTATTATATTTAATTTGGATATTTTCTTCTGCATTAATTTGCTTATTAAAATATCCGTTACGTTTTTTTGCATTAATTGCATGCATTGACCGTTGTATTTAATTTGAATGTATTCCGTAGCGAAGCACGGGTATTAAGGTAATTTAAGTATATTTTTAATCTTTTCTCAGACGACACTTAGTACGAAGTTGCGATCAACGATTGTTTTAAATAATATTTGAAAACTAAACATTATCAGTTCGAGAAAGATCTAAAATTCTTTGAAACATCACCGTCGACTTATTCTTCAGGGTCAACGTTTAGATGTGCACTTTGAAAGCGTAACCAGTTGTGGCAACTATTTCTTCTAGACACCGGTTTCGAAATTACATGAATAAAAATACACCTTTTTATCGGATTCCTCTCTATTTTTACCATTTAGCCCGTTTAATTTACTGGCCGTACAGTTCGCATCTGACAGTTTAATCTTTCATGCCATGAGAGTAGTTGAAATATTTAAATAAAATGTCATAAAACCTCTAACTTAGCTCGGAAAAATTATCTGTTAAAAGGAAGCGATAATAAATACTTCAACAAATATATTTGATTTTTATTTAATTAATAAATCTAGGGTTCCCGGTATAAAGGACTTAAGTCAAAAAAGGGATTTTCAGATATGTGTTAGTATTGATAAAAAACAAAAACAAAAATCTTTTGACTTGTATAAAAGGCTTAAGTCTATAAATTTTGTATACAAAAGTAAATTTCTTTGTACAAAAGATTCAAGTCGAAATTAATGTTCTGCGATTGGTATAAAAGCCAATAACTTGGTATTATTTAAATCACTATTTTTCACTTAATCCCTTTATACCGGGAACCATAGAAATTCAAGTGTTACAGTTTAAAAAGGAAATACACATGTTTACAATTACAAAGGCGTACGCAGATACTTAGAGCACAAAATAAAATATTAAGATTTGAAATTACTATATCTTTGGACTATAAGACGCACCGGATGGTAAGACGCCCCTCAAATTTATGGGAGGATTTTTAGGAAAAATGTTCTATATTTTGTTAGGCATATAAAGACATTTTCAATTTCTTACTTAATAAAAGTAAAAATATATCTAATAATAATAATAAATAATATTTATGAAATATATGTATATTCGTATATGTATATATATATATATATATATATATATATATATATATATATAATAAAATATTCATTTTATTTTAGTGTTACGTTCGTACTATGAGACGTACCCCAGTTTTAAGTCGATTTTTTTATGTAAAAAGTTAGTCTTATGGTTCGAAAAATACGGTACTTGGACTGTCAAAGAACCGCTAACTGAACAAATGGTTAAACTTCATCATCAGGGTTGAGCTTTTGAATTGCATTTTAAACTGTAAAGTCATACCTAATGCTTCAACATTGTTGTGTTCAAATGTTGATACTTTAAAAAAGTATAATATCTTGAACATTTCAGAGTGATTTTAGACGTTTATTTTAATACACTTTTATTCCATTTTATGCTCTTTCTTCTCATGGTTAATCTTTTCACGTTATTCTTCTGCAGTCGAGAAAATACCACCAGCTTTCTTAGATACGTTCCCCATTTCCTCTCCAGTTCCCAAACCATATTTCAATAGGCTTGTTTCTCCAAAATTCCATCCTTAAACCTCGCTGTTTGAATTAAGAAACGCCACATTTCCGAACTGTTTTAGTCATCTCGAACTATATATTTGAGAGGAAATATAATTCCATTCATATCTGGCACGTTAACACGATAATGTCCCTTCCGTGACTATAATCCAAAATAGTGAGTAGAGTCAAATTAGCATCTTCGTCCGTATTTGAGGTTGTCCGTAGAGCAGGGGTTTAAAATATATTCGGGCTAATGCATTTCGGGAACTTTTATGCTTGCTAAAAAATACAGTGTCCGTTAAGAGTAGATAGTAGGTAACGATTATGTACGACAGTTCAATGGAAGTATAACTTTTTTTTTTCAAGTTATGGCGAATTACATTATTACTTTTAATAAAGATAGCTCTTAAATCTGGCATATGAAAGAACATTTTTAATTAAAAGTTCTGGCTCCAGATTTTGGTTTGAGTACTTAAAGATGCTTCCTTTTAGTATTATATATATAATAGCCGTTGTCTCTGTATAACACTTCCGGGCTGTACTCATCTTTCAATTGAAGCCCTCAGTAAACAAATGGCCGATTAGGCTTCATTTCAATTTCAGATGTGGATCAGAATTTTTTCTTACCTAAAAACTAATATCTTCTCCATCAAATCACGTTTGTTCAGCCTATTTTTCTATAAAACATTCAGAACTAAAAAAAATTAGATTCTTTTAGCTGTATATTTAACAGTTTTTAAAAATCTGTTTACTTTTACGATGAATTCTGAAAGTAAACAAACTTGAATGTGAATGAATCAAGTAGCTCAAGTATCCATATCGCGTAGTGAGCTGTAAAAAACTGGATGGCAGTCTACTACTCCAATCGCATGAAAAACTAAATAAATAAAAAATAATGAAAGGGTTTGCTTTTACAAGGCGTGGATTAAATGCAATATTGTTAGATAATTCGGGATATTTTTTAACTTTCATATACTTTTTCCATTATGACGTCATTATTAGTATAATGACGTCAAAATGACGGGTTACCTTCTAGTGTCCTTATAACTATAATAAAAGTACTTGTTAAAATAATAACTACAGACAATATTTGAAACTTAAAGCCACTGATAATATGAGGTAATTTCGCCCATATGACTGATAACTGATTTAATACTTACTCCAAACGCATATGCAGGAAAAGGGTCAAAGGGATTCGAGTCCTCTGCGAAATTCAGTTCCAGTATGAACTACTACAATGCTTTAAACCATGGGTGTCCAACCTTCTTTGCCTGGGACGCATTGTAAGAATAGGAATTGTCTAAGGCCGCATATAAAATATGTAATATAGCCAACAGATATAAGTAACAAAACTTGCATTATTTATTTGTTTTTTATTATAACATTAACAAATGAGGGCAATATAAACATAAAACTAGCGCAATATTTCACCTTATTTTTTGTGAAACTAACGAATCAATGTTTGGTTCGATGGAAGTGGGTGCATCTGTCAGTGAGTTCTTGATATGTTTATCAGAAATTTTCGATCTAATTTTGCTTTTCATATGTTTCAGTCTTTGAAAACAGTTTTTCAGAAATGTACGTAGGGCCAAAATGCGATGACACACTAAGGAGTGATTGGAAAGCGAGGGATATTTGTCTTTGGGAGCATAAGGGCCTGTTCACATAGGAGTCCGTTGCGTTGCGTTAAGGAAAAGATGACGTTGAGACGAAAATAAACCAATCATAGGCCTCCAAACGATTAGCAATGAAATTTTTAACGCCTATGATTGGTTCATTTTCGTCTCAACGTCATCTTTCCCTTAACGCTACGCAACGGACTCCTATGTGAACAGGCCCTAAATCCTATAAAGTTTACATCTACTGGGGCCACATATGGCCCGCGGTCCGCGGGTTGGACACGTTTGTATTAACCCTTCAGCGGGCGCACCCTTGTACAAAGTGCAACATTTTCGTAATTTGAATGGTTTATTTTTACATATAAGGTTTGAATGTTCTAAGCAGTTTCTATTTATAGCCACATCCTTTCTAATGCAGGTCTGATTTTCTGATTCTTGTATTCCTTTCCATATATTGTTGGTCGTGATTTAACCGTGGTAAACCAGCGATTATATTGGATTAGAATACGACAAATGCAGGAGTTGATGTAGTCGATCAAATGTGTAGCTATTACACGGTATCCCGCATATCACGAGGATGGGCAATCTCACTGTTGTTTAGGTTTTTGGACAAATAGGAATCAATTCGCAAGTTGTCCTTAGATCCAATAAACCGGACAGTTTTGAAATAAGGAAATTGTATCTGCATTCTTTGGCCTTTAATTATAGATATATCCCAGTATTATCAACATTTTATATCTTGTCATAAAACGCAGAATTATTATTTTCAATTCGAAAAAAAAAAGTTTATTACAAAGGGAGTAATCAACGTTGAAAGAGACGTTGCACTTTGTGCCACGTGCGTCTGCTGGTGTTCCAAAAATTGGCACGCCCGCTGAAGGGTTAAACGAAAATAAGTCTTAAACGAAATTAAGCCTTAGTTTGACGTTTTACCACAACTTCCCACACCACTCAAAAATACCCGTTAAACATTTTTCTTCGACTGCTTTACCCGTGAATTTTTGTTTAAAAGTTTTACATTGCGTGTATACACTAGGATGAATCCTAGAACACGTTTAATTTTCGCTTCTGGAACTGATAACGATTTTGATTCCAGATGTATACGCAAAAATAAAGCCAGAGAACATAAGAAAATTTATGTCCCCATTGATAATAGTAAGTCCTTTGGCCCTCGTAGACAATTTCTACAGTAAATTTACACGCATGGCAGTATGATGATGTCAAAATCTCCCCGTTGAGTAAGATAGTGACGCATTAGAGAGAAGGATGACGTTCGCATATATTTTAATATTTTTGCACTATAAAACGGTCCGAAAGATTTTTGTTCCTCTTTTGTCATTTGTGAAAAAAATATTAACATATAATGAATTGAAAACAAAAGAATGGCTGCTGTTAGATTCATTATATATCTATTCACAGAATAATGAAGGGAACAAAATATTTATTAGGCAAAAATAAGACCAAAACTGTAGAGTTTTATATTCTCAAGCAAGCTTGCGCTGGCTAAGAAAAGACATGAATTGTTCATTTTTTACATCAAGAGAGATATTGGAAATATTTTTCCTTAATCGTCCTTCGAAGTTTTTTGCTGCTCCATCTGCCCCTTTGAACTTATTTTACAGTTTTAATTTGACCTATATTAAGTTGTTTGGTTGTAATTTAGCTCAAAACGGAGAAATATAATGGTTAGAATAAACATTTCCTCCCGTTTCAGTCTCCTGAACTTACACCTAAATCCTTGTCCTTTACACAAATATAATTCTTAAATAATTTTTGACTAAAAATAAAAAAATTTGCTCTTAAAAAATTATACCTGATGCATTAAGTCTAGTTTTAAAAGACTTATAAGTTATGCGAATTAAAACTGGTTGGAATGGTTAGAGGCTTCCATATATTTTAGTAATAACACAGGTCTGCGACAAAAAAATTGCCTCAAATGTAATCAGTGATTTTTATAGTATTTTTGGTGGTGATTATGGGAAAATTATTGAAAAAATTCCATCACGTA
This sequence comes from Dolomedes plantarius, assembly GCA_907164885.2. NCBI lineage: Eukaryota > Metazoa > Arthropoda > Arachnida > Araneae > Dolomedidae > Dolomedes > Dolomedes plantarius. The sequence continues at coordinate 76,118,991 of OU015495.1, read as the reverse complement.
TAGTTTTGTTACAATTACTAGATATTAGTATGTCTAGTTTTGTCGAATTTGAGTATTTTTAAAGTAGCACTATGAGTTTAGACAAAATTTCAAATACTTCCTAAGAAACTGTTATATTGTACTTACAAACACTTTTAAAAAGTAATGTGAGAAAGTTTTAAGGTGTTTGCAATGAATTAGACATTCTTATATATACTGGACAGTCGTACTAAAACTAGTGTAATACGGTTAAAACTGCATCACTTTCCTATTAGTGCCTGTCTGTCGACCTTCCCTCCCATCCCTTACTATCTCCCATTGGCATATTTGTGTCAGTGCCTGTCTGTCCCCGTCATCCTCCTTCCCACCACCTTCCACTGTACCACATCTAAAAGAATGTTTTGAAAATCTTGAGCTGGTTTTAAAGAAAATTTATTATTCAGATCATAAATGGACGATTTGTGGCGATTGAAAAGTGATTTCAATGTTGCTTGGTGTCAACAGTGTGGTTACACAAAGTTCCCTTGCTTTCTCTGCGAATAGGACAGTCGTGACAGGAAGCAACACAATACTATAAAGAAAAAATCCTTGCAGGTTAGAGTTAAAAATGTTGAGAGGGAGAGTCTTGTAGATCTCAAAAAGGTATTGCTTCCACGACTACATATTAAATTGGGTTTGATAAAACAATTTGTCAAGGTATTGCCAAAAGAAGGAAAATGTTTTAGATACCTTTGTGAGCAGTTTCTTGGGTTGTGCAAGGCAAAGATAAAAGAAGGAGTGTTTGTCGGACCTGACATCAGAAAACTAAAGAGGGATGCCAGCTTTGAGAAAAAAATGGAAACAAAAGAAAAAGCAGCATGGGTATCTTTTAAACTATAAAAACTATAGTTACTGGTTACTATTATATATACTGGTTACTATTATAGTTGTAACCAGTTTTCCGGGAAACGAAAAGGATCCAAATTATAAGTCTATCTTCACTGACATGCTAGACAACTTCATGAATCTGGGTTGTAATATGAGCATAAAAGTTAATTTTCTCCACTCACACCTTGACTTCTTCCCTGCAAATCTTGGTGATGTCAGTGAAGAGCAGGGCGAAAGGTTCCATCAAGACATCAAGGAAATGGGAAAAAAGGTACCAAGGAGGATGGAACGTTAACATGATAACGGATTACTGCTGAATATTAAAAAGGGACGATCCTCAAGCTGTCCACAGCAGGAAGAGCACCAAGAGAAGTTTTGATGAGAAGCAAAAATGCTTCTACAAGGACTTTTGACTCTATAGTTATGCCCTTTTTTTCAATATTCTGTTGTGTAAATGTAAACCATGGCATCTTTTATCTGTTTATTAAAATTTTGAACCTTTAGAAAAAATGTACAAAATTGCGTTAAATCTAGTTTTTAAACCCAAAATACACATCCTTTTTGTGAGATAACCTGGCGTGATAAAAAAAATGATTTCATTTTCGAAATCAGCACTGAAAAATACATAGAAATCAGTTATCAAAGTACAAACAACTTTTTAAAATATTTTTTTGCAGACCTGTCTAATCAGTATCTTTTTCACGTCAAATATATTTATCATCGATATCCCAGAATGGAAAAGCTGATAAATTAGTTTAACTTTATCATTTTTTTACCCACCCATGCGGGAAGGCTTAAATTGTGTCAATACAATTAATAAATGAATTAAGGTTGTCAAAATAGATATTCGAAGTGCTAATAAGCAATCCAATGGAGACATAATTAACCCCTTCCATGCGTAAATACAGAGATGCAATCAGTTCATTGCCAATAGAAGCTTATAAATTCGACTAATTAACTCTAATTTCTATGAACTCAAATTATATTAATATTTTATCAATGAAAAGGAATAAATAATGTTAAAATAATTTTACAATGTTGTATACAAAAAGAGCTGATATAAATCTGTGTTTGCTGTGCAAAGGGTGTTAAGTCCAAAATGGGCTAAAATGAGTTATCAAACCAGGCATGTTTGAAAAAGCAAGGACTACTGCAGCGTACATAAAGCTAAGTCCAATTCCACTCCTAAATATTTTTATTCATCGGAGAAAATTTGGGATACGTGAAACAAAACACAAACATATTAGTGTTAAAGGGGTTATGTCCAAATAAAGGACTTAACATTCTTTACTCAACAAAAATAAAATTGGAAAAATTTACCTAAAAAAATTAAAAATTAAACTTAAAAAAAAACTGACTTTACAAAAGCCATTTTTTTTCGATCCCGTTTTTCTCAAAACTACGATTTTGGGCTTGACACTCTTTACACTGCAAACACAGAAATTTGAACTAAAGATGTGTTGAGTTCTTCAAGATTCTACCACATCGTTCAAACCCCGTATTTTTCTCTACTCTGTAGATAACGATTTTACCTTATAACGTCGATTCCATGACGAAAAAATTAACCATAAAGTTTTAATACCTCATAAAATCAAACTAATAGCAAAAGGTTGCTTTTGTTGTCTATCAAATTCCACACTATTACGTTCTTTCGTTGAACAGTTAACACACTTTTCGGTTTTATAAAACACACGAATACAAGAAAATATACGTTTTATCGTACGTTTTGCTGTTTCACTCCCATTTCGTATTAAAGTTCACAGATCAATGTTATGGTAATAAAATTAATGATTTTGAAGAGTGGTTTTGTTAAGCCTAATGTTCAGTTAAACTTCGCATCCATTGAATTGTCATTTTATAATTTAATGCTTTCAACCTAAGAAACCCTTTCGAGGCTTTAAAACTTGAATGCATAAATTTTACTTAATTTCTTTCCCACCGAAATATATTATGATACATAATTTTGATATCTAACCATTACATTAAAAATAATAATAAAATCACAGTCAAGGAAATCACTGAGTTCTGTTATCTTATCAGTATAACCTATCTTATACTTCAATATTTGGGGGTACCAATAAACATATGACAAAAATAGAACCATTATGAAAAAATAGATCAACATAATATTCGTTGAAAATACCATGTTTGAATTTTCGTATTAAAGGATTGATATCTAAGAACATACAACCTGCAGAACTGGGAATCGAACCTGGGTTTCCTAAACCTGACGGTAGAGATCTATACAGTCGAGCTTTCAACCTGGAATACTGATGTGACAACATAGACCACATGGATACCAATGCTTATTTATGTAACTCAAAGCTTTTTTATTTATTTATTTTAAATTCAATTCCTCACAACCTACTACATCAAAGCTATACTTATATCACAATGCTTATATCTTCAACATTGAAGAAGCACAAACAACTGAGAACTAGAAAATAAAGAAAAAAAGAATCAAAGGAAAAGAATAAAAAGAAGGTCCATATAAATTTTTCTTTCTATTATTTGGAGAACCACGTAGCTTCGAAGTTTTATTAATTTCTAAAAGTTTTTTACATGGAGCACATCAAAATCTCAATTTTGCACATCGTTCTAATTCACATTTTTCTCTCATTATAAACAAATTATGGACGGTTTCGAATCGAACTCGAGTCTCCTGAACTCGAAGTTGGTTTTCTTACAGATGATTCATTCTAGAAATGTGTGGGACTATAATTTATTACTTTTTTTAAAAAGAAAATATCCTTTCTTCTGCGCATCTAAGATAAAGTTTATATTATCAGTGTTTATAACATTTAAACAAACGTCAAGCAGACAGTAAAAGTAAATGAATAAAATATGGAGAACGCATACTAAAAAGCCACTTATGAATTTCAAGTCTTCCTATCAATGTTACCGATAAATATGCCACATAGCTGCAATGTTTTACTGATTTCTTAATGTTATTATCTGCAGTATGGAACATGCAACGACCTTATCCCTCACACCACACTTGTTCTTATTTTCTTTTGTTAAAAACATAGTATGGCTTGATTGGAACCGAACCCATCATCGTCGGCATTCTGAGCCGATATTCAATGCGTTGAACTACCGTGCCATTTCATGAAAACAACAATGCATACATATTTAAAAAAATAGAAAGAAAACACACCAACATAAAAATTCTTCATATACACTGCTGGCCACTGTAAATGCAACACCCTGAAGGAAACATGCAAATAACATAAAATTTACAACATGCATTAGCGGAGGTGAGATATGCAAATGATTAGAATTTCAGCGCAGACGCACATCACGCGCGCCTGTGGCGCCACTTCAAACCGCTATTTAAGGCTTGGAGATTTCGACGATTTCAAGTTCAGCAATTGTGATTTTCTTGTGGTTTTTTCAAAAAACGATCAATTATGCCTCGTCGAAAGCAGCGATCATCTTTTGATCAAGTATCCGAGTTCGACAGAGGAAGGATAGTGGCCTACCGAGATTGTGGATTATCTTTCAGGGAAATCGGTAGTCGTGTTGGACGAAACCAAACAACTGTAATGCGGATATGTGATCGTTGGATGCAGGAGGGTACGACGGACCGGCGTGGTCGATCGCATCCACCTCAGCGCATCACTTCACGTGATGACAGGCAAATTGTGCGCATGGCAGTGACGGATCGCTCAGTCACATCACGAACCATAGCACAGCACATGCAGTCTGTAACGCATCATCCAGTGTCTGCGCGCACCATTCGACGCCGTTTACAGCAGAGTGGTCTGTCCGCAAGACGTCCATCGCTTTGTCTACCCTTGACGCAGAACCACATTTGTCTCCGTCGCCAATGTTGCGATGACAGAAGGATGTGGACGGCAGAATGGAATGAAATTGTCTTTACTGACGAGTCACGCTTCTGTCTGCAACACCACGATGGTCGCATTCGAGTCTGGAGACACCATGAAGAGAGGATGCTGAACAGCTGCGTTATGCACCGCCACACTGGTCCTGCACCGGGTATTATGGTATGGGGCGGTATTGGGTATCACTCTCGCACACCTCTAGTACGCATTGCCGGTACTTTAAACAGCCAGCGCTACATCTCCGAGGTGTTGGAGACAGTTGTCCTTCCTTACCTTCAGGGCTTGCCCACAGCCATATTTCAACAGGATAATGCGCGACCACACGTGGCACGCATTGTCCAACGGTTCTTCGTCAATCGCCAGATTGAATTGCTTCCCTGGCCGCCTCGCTCTCCGGATCTTTCGCCGATAGAAAACATGTGGTCCATGGTTGCTCTACGATTGACCCAGATTCCATCCCCAGCTGCCACAGCAGATCAACTTTGGCAACGTGTGGAAGCTGCTTGGTCTGCTGTACCCCAAGAACTCATCCAAAGTCTCTTTGAATCAATGCCGAGGCGTGTGGCAGCGGTGATCTCCAACAATGGCGACTACTCTGGCTACTGATTTTGGCAGGAACCACACTTCACAAAAGTCTATAAATTTAATCATTTGATACTTGGTCAACATGTTATCTACAAAATAAATTTTGTTGTGATATCTCTTGTCTTTCTTGGTGTTGCAATTTGGGTGGCCAGCAGTGTACGATATGTTTTGTTGACATGTGTTTGTCTTAAATATGCAGGTATAGATAGAAGTTACTCTTCTACATCCATGCAACACACGGCCAGGTGATGGCCGAATGGCTAGGGCGCTGGCATTCGGGTCAGATCCTGTGGGTCCGAGTCCCGTTGTTAGCATGAATGTTTATAGCCTTTCGGAATCGGCTTCAAACTGTAAGTCCCGGTCTAATTAGCCCTCGTGTAGCAAAAAGTTGACCGTAGCGCTCTAAACCATGCAACACACCACGGCCCAATTTAGAAAATTCTTGACTATAGGCACAACTCGAGATGGGGGCCTCCTAACACTGATGTGGGCGTAAAATTTCCAAACTTGACACACAAAAAAATAATCATGAATCATTGTGAAAGTACCATTTTACCAAGAATTGGCTATTTGAAGCATAGAAGCCTAGAACATTATCAAACAAGAAAAAGCAATACAACATATTAACTTCATCATTAAAACACCAATTCAATGCAACCAGAAAAACTTATTAATCTCATATATACAATATAACATATATATTATGATGAACTATACATATAACTATATATATGATGAACCAATCAATCAAATTTGAAAGGATATATAAAAAATGCTATTAAAAAAGGTAAAATTAAAAAAAAATTGAATTGTGATATTTTTCTTTTAAAATAAAAATTTTTTGGGGGGGGCCCTAGGCCCGGGACTACCGGGCCTAATGGAAAATCAGGACCTGTAACACACATACACACGCACACAAATGTTAGGCTTAAGTTATGAGCTCCATTTGGATTTTACTGTAATACAGTGGTCGCACGTTATAGCGAATGTTCCAGTACAACGACAAGAGCAAAAAGTCCCAAATGGACTCCCCTTTTGGTTTTTTCCCCACATTTTTTTAGTTTATTTTTTTTTTCTTACATTCTATATAATGAACCATCAGATGATTTAATCCCAACAGAGCGTTCCCATTTCATTCCCTCGACAGAATCTTCAACTGAAATGGAAAATTATGTTTTAAAAAATCTCAAATGTACAAAATATAACAATGATTTCCGATTATTTTTCTAGAAAATGAATGCAAGGATCTTAATTTTTCAAGCAAGATATGAGAGTTTATTATGTTTCGTATCAATTTTCGCTATAGCGACTACTCGTTCTAACGACCTTTTTCTATGGAACGCAGGAGATTTTTAAAACGAACGCCGATTGTAATAATTAAAGTAGCTCTTAATCAGGCTTAAGCGTATTCTATTTGACTTAATCAAACAGAAAGAAAACTAATTATGTCTTTTGCCATAATCAGCTTAGCATACGTTTGCCTCAGTTTCTGAGACGAAAAAGACATAAATCGACGAATACAAACCCGCGGCTTGATACGGGCCGAATAATTTCAATCTCCAAGTCTCAGAGAACGCAGAATAGATTTGTATTCAGTTCTCTACAAATTGTACTTATGAAACAATACACTGACAATTTTATACGTAAATCAAATGGCTCGGCATTTTCTAGATCCTTTCTCCATGCCTGAATATACAGGAAAAGTGTAAAATTCGCAATTTTTGACAGTCTTATTGTTTATCACGCATATCATTATACCATGTCGTAGTTTTCACCAACGAATACTCGTTTTTCTTGATATCACTGCATACTACAATGTATGCAATAAATCTGACAACCGATTGCAAATGTTTCTTAAAACCTCTTTCATTCTGGGGTATAAATATAAGAAAGTTTGCCTCGTCTCTTACTTACTCTTGGAGCTCAAAATAGCAAAGAAGTCAAAAACATTTAAAAGTTTTCCAAGTTCTTTCTAAAAGGTAAGAGATTTTTATATTTATGTCAAAAAATTCAAATTATATCTTACTTAATATATTATATACAGTACGTTCATGCGTGTGTTCTGCTAGAAGTGAAAACTGTACCGTATCACATAATTATGGGACATAAAATATCTTTTAGCCCCAATCACGATACTTTTCTAAGTTTCCATATTATTGATTTCTGACAAGCTGCATACAGTATTCTGATACCTTTTAGCAATAATTACAAGTACAGTCGAATTTAACTGCTAGTGACCTGTTTTACACGCTAACTCAAGAATGAAAGCTCAGATTCAAGTGAAAAATATTCTAAGACATAGATTAATCATGGAAAATCAAGAAAACGTAGCAGATGGACCTATCTAGTAATCAACTTCTTGCTCTATAGTGTACAACATTAGACCACGTGTAAACTCAGGACATTTCGTGAATGAATTTTCTTATCCACGCATCTTGTAGGAAAACAAAGCTTTGAGATTGTTGCCTTGTTTGGAGAAAATCGTGAATGCACAAATTTCTTCTACATTCTAAATTCGTTCTAGTCGAAAATGAATTACTCCTTTTATGCACGCAGTCTATAAAACGGTTCACATATAAAGTTTGTTTAAATCCATTTCTTAATTTTTTTAAAAATTTACATTAAAGAGAAACTGAGGAATATTTTGACATGTTAAAAGAATACAAGTTTTCTTTTCTGTCTAACGCCGAACTAACTGCGTTAGATTCTCAAACATTTGTAGGTGATTATATATATATATATATATATATATATATATATATATATATTTATTTATTCAAAGGGTGCAATGGATCAGTTGGAAAGGGCAGCGGGATAGTGATCTGAAAGTCACTGGTTTGATGCTCGTCGCTGACAAATCCACTGCCGTGTACACTAATAGCGGCTGGTGCACGTAAAATATGTCATGGCTTCAATGTCCTCCAAGTTCTCATAATTACCTCTAGAGGTGCGGGGTCGAGTGTTCCGGTCTCGTCACTTGACTCGGTTGAAAATTACGGGACTGGTCCTTTGGTCAAGTCGGACTCTTACCCTTGTAGTGCCAGCCATAACAGGAGCCGCTCCTTCATCGCTCATAGCCGCCGGGACTTGATCTGATGGTGCTGTCGGTCAAGTGGCATAAGCAACAACAACATATATATTCTTATAAATTTTCGACTTGTAGGTTTTAAAAACATGTTCTAAGATTTGCATTAAAAACGTTTTCTTGTTTTGGCATGCTTTCAACAGACTGTGAATATTATCCTGAAAATTTAACACAGAAGCTGTAAATTATGTACGTAGCATGTTTATTATAATTATGTAAATAAATAATAAACCCGATCGCTTTCTGTATTGCACATACTAGTATACACAAATATAAATTCATAAACCTATGTGGGCATGTTTCAGTAAAACTATGAGGCAAGCTAATTCCATAACATGAAAGATTTCACTTTTTTATACACACGAACAAACACTCTAGAAAATTTCTATGAAACAAAGAACGAAATAAAAATAACAGATAATGACGAACAAGATAATACCTTTTATTAACTTGATTTTTCCCTAAGTCCGTCATTAAAATATTTTCAAGAGTATCACGTGTTATCATAGAGGTCTAAAGTAAAATAGCCCGAAAAAATAACTTTTGTTTTTAAAGGATAAACAAAACATGGTTCAGTAAGGAAGAAAAATACAATTCTGTTAACTATATTTAATACAAACGTTCTTTTGTTCGGCGACTTTCGTGATTCCAGTAAATCTCTAAGGTGTTAAAGCATCTAAAGCAAATGCTAATCGTGACCATAAAGTTTCGATTCTATGAGCCGTTTCCTGAATGAGACAAAGTACTTTTCAGCTCGTCAAAGACGATGAGTTATTTATTGCAATATTATGTATCATAAACCATGAATGTCACATAAAATTTCCCGTGTTTACAGTCTCCGTCAACCAACAAATATAACTTTATATGCGAAAGGGAAAAATAAATAGAAATTTAAATAATTTAAAGGCTTTACGCATCCAGGATTCGCTGGAAGTAGTTGTATCTGAATGGCACTGAAAACTTGCGTAAAAATATCTGTTAGTCGAGGATTGCTACACAGGAGAACCCAGTGCTGCTTTTGTTTTTCAACTTAGTTGTAGTACTTATGCAATGTTGATTGTTTGGTTCTTTATAAGAAAATTGAGAATGATTCGTCGAAAAATGTTCGTCGTTCTCTGTTGTTTTTATTTCGTTCTTTGTTTCATAGAAAATTTCTATGAAACAAAGCTATACAATAAGGGTAGCTTGAGGACGAAAGAAAATGCGTAAAAACTTTTTTTCGCTAAGATTTGTAAGAACATAATATTATTTATCGGAAAAAAGCAAAACTATCAGGGGAATGTAGAGTTAACTCCTAACTCCCATCATGTTGCGACTGTGTATTGCTATGCGAATTTAAGTCATTTAAAATTGGGAATTAGGAAATATTACAGGAATTTTAAATAGACAAAGAATATAAGAAAATCAACTTTCAGTTTACAAAAAACAAAAATGGGGAATAAGATCTGTTCATGAAAATTACTCAAATGATTCATTAGTTCATCCTTATAGACTGTAAAAATTCCTCTTTACAAACTTTTCTATTCAACGATAGTAACTATTATTAATTCTTAAGCGGCCGCAACTTTGGATTATAATAACCAAATTTTCCGATTTCTCGTAAAGTGTTAAAAAAATGTTTAATCTACAAAAGCTGGGAAATTTCCAGTTGATTATATCGATCAGGTGACAAGACTGGAAGAAAACATTAAAAATATTACTCAAACAAACGCATTTGACAATTACTAATTTTAATTTCATATAATTATGTTATTTCTGCATATTGTACGGATATCTTGATAAGAGACGTACGCTAGTAGGTGTTATTTTGATTTTTGTTATCGAGATCTTATTTTTTTTATGCTGGGCAGCTTTAAATATATATCATACAACTAAGCAGACTTACAGCTAAAGGTAGAGGTCTTCATAATTCAAATTTTAAATAAAAATCTATATAATAAAAACAGAGTTTTTAATAGCGTTATTAATAAAACAATGTCAAAATCTGTTGTTTTTGTTTCTGATGCCCCTTTATCGATATTATTTACATCAGCTCAAGTCCCTAAGGATGTTGGGCAGAGTGATGCGGCTCCGGTTTCAAATAGCAGCACAAGGGTCGGAGTCCGACTTGGCTAAAGGACCAGTCCCGTCATTTTGAACCGAGTCAAGTGACGAGACTGGAACACTTGACCCCGCACCTCCAGAGGTAAATTTGAGAACTTGGAAGACATTGCAGCTACGACAGATTTTTCGTGCATCAGCTTCCATTAGTGTACACGGTCAGCGGCGAGCATCAAACCAGTGACGTTCATATAACTAGAACGCTGCTGTTGCCAACTGGGCCTTCGGGCCCTTAGGTCAAAATCTAAAATGATAAATGGGTGATGCGGCAAATTTAATAATGAAACCCTTAGCATTAGTTTCTAGAAAATCAGAGACTGATATTTTTTCAGGAGTCAAATTACGATATTTGTATAATGGAGGAACAATTTAAAGTATATGTGTTCTTATGAGATATATGCATATACATGCATTTTTCTCCATGTACTGCTAATTTATAACTCGTTGCTCTTGCATTACCTTTAGAAAGTTCGTTACTGGATGGATATACGAAACAATATATTCGGAGAAAACGTCATCCAAACGTTTAAGATTAGTAGAAATTTTTACTCAACTCGGGTGCAACTTTAATCTTTCATATCAGTCAATATACAAGATAGAGATTTAAAGCTGAATGATGATATCTAATTATTATATATCTTATAGCTAACATATAAAGATAAACAGCGTATTAGTACGGATTTAAGAATATGCAAGTAAACATTCAGATTAGGTAAGTAATAAGATAATTACAAGATAAAAAGAACTTTTTATATACCATGTTTTTAAATTTTCTGTTGAATCATATAAACTTGACAATTCCATGTATTAATAAATACTTTTTTAAAATTTTTTTGATGAATTATCCCATCAACTTGAAAAAAAATGAAGTTAATTGGAAGTTAACTTGCGTTTGACTTTTCGTTCCCGTCCCGGGCAATAGATGGCTTCACCAGTCTACAAAACAAAATTAACTGAAAATGAATTCAAATCTGCTTAAAGATGGCTAAAAGTATTAAAAAAGGCATTGTCATCGTGTTCTGAGCTATTCTAAAAATTTCAAATGTCTAGCTAGTCGGGAACTTAGTTAAAAACCGATTGCAAGATTTGTACTGGACAAACACATACACAAACAAACAAGAAAGCAAGTTAATGAAAACATGGTAATAAAAATGCATAAAACAACGAAAGCATTTTTGAACAACAAACAAATATATATATATATATATATATATATATATATATCGAAAATTCACTGATTCATCATTAATGTATTTTTTTAACTGATGTCAAGACCCTAGGATGATATACTTATTGACATGCTTTTTACCAGGAGGTCTTTTAAAGAGGGTAGAGCGTTTTATCCCTTCCGTACAACAACAACAACAACAACAACAACAACAACAACAGCAGCAGCAGCAAATAATAATTAATTTTTTTATTTCTAATTGCAAGTTTAAAGGCAACTGAGCCGAAAAATATAGAAAAAAGAGAAGAAAAACATGCCACAGCAACAAAAGTCGGCTACAGTACGAGTCTATGAACTCAGTAAGTCCCTTTCTTCCCCATAACGATCGATAAAGAGAAATCTTTCGAAGATCAGGACAGTGAAGTATGTGAGTCTCATTCATGATCTTCCGAAGAGCGTGCAGGGAGGTTGAGCGACGATTTTGAGGCAATACAGATATTTACCAGGATTTTGATAAACAGTCGTGGCCGCCCGCCAGGCGAAATGCGGGAACAGCTCTACGCCTTGGTCACTTAGGGATATTTTTGATTCGAATGCACCAGATCTTTGGAAAGTTGTTTTCAAAGAGCTGTTGTCTAGTGGCTTCCTTGATTGACTTACGGATAAGCTGTTTGAGAGTACCAAAAATAGATGAATGAATAAATAAATAACGTTCACTCCAACTAAGGCTGTCTAACTTAAGACCTAATAAATGTAAAAGTCTTGAATTCAGAGCTCTTACAGACCTGGGGGAAATATAGCTGTTATTGCAATCGGGTTGTTAGAAGATTTTATCAACTTTCAATATTTTTCAAGTTTTAAGAATTTCGCGAAGCTTCAGTTATCTACTCGTTACTTACAATTTAAACAGAGGAACAGATAGAGAAACAAATAAACATTTACAAGCAAAATGAGCCAGAAAGGTATGTGTCGAAACAACTCAATGGGAAGACGTACGGTAAATGCTGTGCCTTTCGGTAGCCATTCGTACAGAATAGTTTATCTTATCGAGATAAAAATAAACAGCTTTGCGGCCAAACACAAGTGTTAATTTATTTGTACGAATATCTTTGTACAGAAAAGAACTCATCGCAATGAAACGATATTAGTTGTAGTTGTTGAGACCAGGATTTCGAATTTTGATTGTTGCCATTGGTGCTGAGTCCGAGTGTTTAGTCTTCACCAGTTTTAGTCTAGGAGTTTAATGTAAAAGCAATTCATTTTTCCATAGATGTTCTATGAATAAGTAGAATTCCTCCAGTTTGGCAGATTTCTCCTATGATATGACGCTGATATCCTTTCTAAAATTCGATGAGACATTACAAGAAAATAACTTTAGTTTGTAAAATAAAGACTTATTAGAAAAATTTAGACTTTTAGAAATTAGGGCTTTTCGCACTGTCTATCAGTCTCGTGGACTCTAAAGAAATGTCGATTCTGAGAATCGTGGATAGATTCTTTCGTAATTATAATTATTCCTGTAAATTTTCTTAGCGTGGCACGGTGTCTCCAAACTCTAATCTGACCATAGTGGTGGTGCAGGCAGAAGCACAATTCGTCTGAAAACACAATGTCATGCCATTCGGAATTTCATCTCAGCCGTTCAGTGCACCATTGCAAACGCAAACGTTTAAAGTCAAAGTTAAACGAAGCAATGGACGCCTAGCGGACAGTCCACTGTGCATCCTCTAGTTTGGAGATTTGGGAAAACCTTCTAACGTTAATGTCATCTGACCCCTCAGTTGACTGTGAAATTTTGTTTCATTTTATGGTGGTTGCTACACACTAGCCAGAAAGATTTGCTGTCACCCGTGAGGGTGTTGTTTTCTCCCACGGTTCATGAGTACTAGAAATTGATATTGATGGTTTGCGGAGAGAGAGCTGTTACCACGAACTGGGGGGGGGGGGGGGGTCCGTAGGAAGAACAGAATATCATTAAGCATCAGTCTTTCTTTTAGGATTTAATGATATTTAATAAGGTTGTTAATAAATCGGAGAGCGCTTTTTTTAAATAACTCATCGCGGAATGATGATGGAGTTAAATAAGCACTTTGAAGAAGAAAGTGTCTTCGATTTTATCTTAGAAACAAACTTTTCGTTTATGTTCCTCAAATTCGGGAAACGTAAACATCATGTTTCACGTGTAAATAATCCATAAAAAGACCTAATTAAGAATATTTTTTCAAGAAGTTAAGAGGTGCACACTACTGCATTCATGCAAAGTATTTTATTTCCTTTTACCTTTTAATCTACTCTTAAGGCTGCTGTGTATAAACCCCATTGGATTCACGCCCCCCAGTGTTAACCTATGGAGAAAACTTTTCTACTATTTACAGCTACATAAATGCTGATAATCCAATAAAATAGGTCTTTTCAATCGATTTTAATCCCCGAACGCTAATCACATTTTGTAAACATGATTTAGAGCGGTAGAAACGACACTGTCC
>OU015495.1:76097376-76099876 GCA_907164885.2 Dolomedes plantarius | reverse complement strand
TGCTTGTATTGATCTAAATTTGACTCATAATAAATTGCATTTCCCTGCTTTCCAGTTTCCTTTTCCATTCAACTATTTTCTATCTCATTTTGAAATTATTGACTTAAAAGATATTGTACCAAGCATTGCTGGAAATAAAGTTGAATATAAATGCTTCTTAAATTTACACTAATTTATAAGGTTATAGGGCATACAGTTTAGATCCTCGTCATACCACAGCATACGAAGCATTTCCTCTAGGGAAAAGCAATCACAAATTAGTAATTTGTGATAAAACATATAAAATAATCCGCGATTTATCATGTCAGACAGTTTCTTGTTATTTAGGAAAGTCAAAATGCAGAATTATCTATCGACACCGCTGTTTGTCAGTGAGTTAGTTCTGCTGTATTAGAAGTAGGGACATTCATTATATCAATTATTAAAGATAATGTTCACAACTTCCACAGTGTGACAAGCGGGAAGAATTATTTAAAAACATCATTGTTGGTCAGTGAATTAATTCTGATGTATTAGAAGAGAGGGCATGAATTAAATGCATTATAGCATAAAATATTCACATATCCCACTCTTTCCTTTCAATCGAAAGAACCAACACTATTAAAATACACTTGAAGGCGTAATGAAAGGCAGAAATCGAATATTATTTAATAATTAGACCTATGCCAAGTGAGCAAAGAAACATAGCTTGAATTTTATACATTGATATTTTGAAAAATTATTTTGCAGAAGTGTAGCCTACTCAGTATTTTAACCCGAGTATTTATATAATTAGCTGAAAGAGGAAAAATTTTGTAATAGGCATAGAAATCTTGTAATTAATACAAGTGATGTCGAGGGATAGTAGAAACTGAAAGGGTTCGGGGATTTACTAGACCAAGAGGGTAATATACTCATGGAACACACTAGTTTAGTACTGCGCCAACGAATGGAACAGCCAAACCCAAAATCTTCGTCAACATTTGTGGACCATAACTCTTTAGACAACACAAGCAAGAACTGTTGGACACCGAATGCTTCAATGAGATTTGATCTGGTATGTGCTTTTCAACTACGTCCCTTGACTTTAGAATTAAAATTTCTGCAGTGCTTCCAAAGTTTGTGCAAGTAACTCCGATACAAAGTATTCGATTTAACTTCCAGCTGCCTCTTGTATTTCTGAATATGCTGTAAAGTCAAAATGTTAAGACCCGTCCCCTTGGTAGGATAGTTGGATGTTTCTGGCAAACAGAGGGCACATCTTTATAAAGATGGTAATCATAGATCAGGTATTTAAAAGAGCAGAAGCATGTTGAAAGCAAAAACAGTTGGAGAGTCAGAATGGGGAAATAGTGATTTCACGGGGTTAGTTAGAGAAAGAGTTTCTGATAAGGATTGGGAACATCATTGCATGCACACATACTTTGTTCACCCATGGGGCTGACTTCCGAGTGTAAGGGAAGTCTTAATGTATGTCTGCTTAGTGACAAGAAACCAGAAATCACGAGTTATTTAAAACTCGAAGAAATCAACTTCACTTAAGTTAAGTTGATTTCTATTTACTGTCAAAGCCTCCACAATCCATAATTTAAACCCTTGTCAACATTTCTATTACCAAGAAACTTGGCATATGGGTTGAAAACTTATGCTCTACTGAATGCTTTGGCGTCAACCCTGTTTCCAGAATGGAAACAACTAGCCTCTATATTGAATAAATGCTCTAATACATATCTGTAATACCATGAGGTCATATTTGCATTCAAGTAATGTATTTGTAAATACACTCTATAACAAAAATAAAAATCGACGCACCAAGAAGGATTTGTCTGATTGTAATGAAATTTCGTATACAAAGATGTTTGAACCGAACATGGAAATGATTAAAATTTGGTGTCCAAGGAATGAATAGAGGGAGCTCCAGCGCATCAGAACCCCGCATCCCGCAGGTGTGTATATAAGGAGCAATTCTCGATCTGAAGTTCAAAATTTCTGAAGCAAATCAAAGAATCGTTCGGCATTGGGGTCGAAGCGATGAGGCGATCAGACGATGCTGGAAAGAGTGGGTCGACAACGGCAGATTTAAGCGTCAGAACGGCAGAGGTCGACCGAGGATCACAACAGAACGGAAAGACAGAACGATTGTCAGATCAGCTGCCATAGCACCGAATTCGTCGTTATCAACCATCCGAAGTGTGACCCACACACAAGTGTCCAACATGACCATTGAACCTGGACACCGTCTGAGAGAGACTCGCGCCGACCGTTACGCCGCTTACCCCTCAAGCCTGTACACCAGGCATGTCAAACTCGGCCCTTAACGATTATTTGAGCTGCCCAGCTAATATAACAGTATGTAAATATCGTGTCACCTTATGCGCCTTCCGCACAGGCGCACAATTTCCCCCACTAGCAGTGAATATTTTAGAATCTGACTACCACATGCCACACCAGTAGTCTGGTCAATAAGTAGTCTTTTACGAAGTGATTTGTTTAGTGGGTGTAAAACAGGTTTTTTTCGCTT
>OU015495.1:75784876-76089876 GCA_907164885.2 Dolomedes plantarius | reverse complement strand
TTATTTAAAAACTGTATTTATTTAGAATTATTTTAAAGCTTCCAAACTTATCTTAGAATTAATTATCTTAAGGCTTCAAAACATAAGTATACCAAGTTTCAACCAGATTCGTCAAGAAATGTAGATTTGTATACGTTACATACATACATAGACACTTTGCTTTATTTATATAGATAGATATATGTTTTGCCCCGTAAAATAGAAATATATTTATTGTATTATTTTAGTCCTTTTTGTTAAAAAAAACATGTTAAAAGCTGAATGCTTCAAAGGAAATATATTTTTCAAAATATTAATATGTTTACATTCGAATCCTTTTAAGTTAGGTTCTCCTCATGGTTCCAATTCTTTAGAAATGTGTCCAACTTATAGATTCCATTATACATTATTGGTACTATAGCTTTTTGCAGTAAATGTCTTGAACTCGGAACAATATCCACCCTCCTGGAAATAATATTTAATATGTAATAACTATTTTTTTACATTATAATATACCTAACTGGTTTAATATTGTCAAATGATTAACATATTTCATTTTAATGTAACTAAATATAGTCTAATTTTTTATATTATTAGATTCACTATTCATTTACTTAAATTCAAGTTGAATACATTTAAAATTAATGCATCTTCCCCTCAAAAAAGCGGAGAATAGAATAAACAAACTGAAAAACTTTGCTCACCATATTTATATATGTTTAACCATACGTTGCTCTTACGTTTAGCTTCATCTCTATATTTTGACCCTTTGAACATAACGATTATATTAAGGAATATGTGAAAAATAACATGTTTGGTTATATTAGTTGTTTGAAAACAACTGATCTCCCATTTATGGTGCGTGGAGCCCTAATTGCAGATTTCTATTAATTTTTACGTTTGTCAGTGGCTTCTACCTATACTTTATTTTTTTTTCTTTTCTAAAGTATCTTGCATTTATGGTGCGTGGAACTCTTAATTGCAGATTTCTATTAATTTTTTTGTTTGTCAATGCCTTCTAGCTATACTTTAATATTTTTGCTACAAAATCTTGCATTTATGGAGACATTTATTATGCAGATATTAATTATGGAGATGTTTATTGCTACAGAATCTTGCATTTATGGTGTGTGGAGCCCGAATTGCAGATTTTTATTAATTTTTACATTTGTCAGGGTCTTTTACCTATATTTTAATACAGGGGTGTCCAGCCCGTGGGCCGCATGCGGCCCAAAGCAAGTGTTAGTGAGGCCCAGAGTGTTAGTGAGAGAGAGCTCAAAGTGAAAAAAAAATTAATAGCCTGCCTTGATATAAAAAATAATGCGGAAAAGAAAAAAAATGGACCATGTTATGCAAATCATCTTCAAAATGGTGAATTTTATGAAGGATTGGGGATTGACTCATAGCCAGTTTCAGGAATTTCTTAAAAGCTTGGATGCTAAATATGGCAATACTTTTAAGAAATAAGGTAGCTCAGTGGAGAAAATATTAAAAAGGTTTTATAGCCTACTTGATGATATCAAATTATTTATGACATTGAAAAGTAATCTGTGCCAGAACTTTATGATAACTGGCTTGCAGATTTAGATAGATCTGAATGCCCATTTAAATGACTTAAACACCCGTCACTTCATGGATTTTACTTCAGTGCAAAATCCATGAAGTTGAAATTATGGCAAGCCAAATTAAATGTTAAAAATTTTTTGCGTTTCGAGACACTGACCAAGCACAATTCTAAAAATTTTACAAAATATGCAGCCCTACTTTCCGATTTAGTACACGAATTTAAAATTGATTTCAGGACTTTGGGGAAAATAAACAATTTTTTTTGCATGTTTTATACTCTATTTACAGTCTATATAGATATAATGCTAGCAAATTGTCAAATGGAATGCATAGAGTTGCAATCTAACATCTAACTTAAAGAGAAATTCAATCGAATGTTTTTATGTTTTACTCATAAATCATACCTGCCCAGATATAAATATCCTTCACTGCATAGTTAAGCGTTATTCTGGTCATCAACGTTTGGAAGCACATACATCTGTAAACAACTATTTTCAAGAGTGAAGCACACTAAGAGTCAAATTAGAACCAAAATTTATTCGTTGTGATTTAGTATTGATGTGTATGACATTTCCAATCCCTTTTTTTATACTATGTTATTTATACTGTGTTTAATTTTTCATGCAGAGTTCACAAGGCAAAAGACAATTTGACATTTTTACTTTTCAGCTTTTAGTGATGAAAGGCTGAATCTATCTAAATTCTGAGATGTGTAAAACATTTCACATGTTTTTTTTTCCTATGTTATTTATACTGTGTTTAGTTTTTAAGTTGACTTTGGTTAACAAACATTCATATTGAACCCCGAATCAAGAAACGAGAAACATAGTTTATGAAGGTACTTCAGATAATATTTGGATCAGTGTAATTGAACAGAGATTTATATGGAGTTTAATAAGGACAGGATGTTTCTATTATTGTACAGAATCTTGCATTTATGGTGCGTGTAGCCCAAATTGCAGATTTCTGTTAATTTTTTCATCAGTCCGTGCCTTTAACCAATACTTTAATACTTTATTTATATATTTTTTTGGCTACAGAATCCTGCATTTATAGAGGTATTTATATGGACAATTAGACATTTTTACTTTTAAGCGTTTAGTGATTTATTATAAATGCATATATTTTATGATATTTATACTGTTATTAAATCTATGTTATTTATACTGTGTTTAGTTTTTAAATTAATTTTTGTTAACAAACATTAGACAATTTGACATTTTTAATTTAAACTTGAAAAATGAATGGCTGAATCTACTAAAATTCTGAGATGTGTATAACATTTCACATGTTTTTTTTAAAATGTTATTTATGCTGTGTATACTTTTTTAATCAATTTTGTTTAGCAAACATTCGACAAAATGACATTTTTACTTTTCAGCTTTACTTTTTAAAACTCTTAATTTTCTAAGAGACAATTTGACATTTTTTCCTTTTCAGCTTTTAGTGGTTTATTATAAATGTATATATTTTATGTTTTACTTTTCAGCTTCTTTTGCTCCAAAGATGAAAGGTTAAATCTAGATGAATTCTGAGGTGTTAATTATAAATTTATATATTTTTATATTGGATTTTTTTTTATTATTTGGGTGTATAACATTTCACATGCTTATTTTTCTATGTTATTTATACTGTGTTTAGTTTTTAAATTGATTTTCGTTAACAAACATTCGACAAATTTACATTTTTACTTTTCAGCTTTACTTTCCAAAAGACAATTTGACATTTTTCCTTTTCAGCTTTTAGTGGTTTATTATAAATGTATGTATATTTTATGTTTTACTTATCAGCTTCTTTTGCTCCAAAGATTGAAGGCTAAATCTTGCTAAATTGTTTAGATTTTAAATTGATTTTGGTTAACAAACATTCCACAATTTGACATTTTTACTTTACAGTTTTAGTGGTACAGTGATGAAAGACTGCATCTACCAAAATACTGAGATATGTATAACATTTCACATGCTTTTTTTTTGGCTATGTAATTTATACTGTGTTAAGTTTTTAAATTGATTTTGGTTAACAAACCTTCTTAAAATTCCGGGCAACTCCGGGTACTTCAGCTAGTATATATATATATATATATATATATATATATATATACATATATATATATATATATATACATATATATATATATATACAGAGGCTGTTCGTACATTCTGGTAAGCGGTATTTGAATATAAATATTTGTATTAAAATATAGGCGCGTCGATTTTGGTAAGCGGTAATAAAAAATCGTTTGCCGCAAAAGGAATAATTGCAATTGTACTATGTTTTTAAAAGTCAAAATTATCGTCTGCGGCTTGAAAGTTTTGTTTTTATTCAAAATGGCGTTTTCAAAAAAGCAGTGGTTCGAAGGCTACATTTATGCTCTTTCCGAAGAGAAATATACATACTCCGTTATCCAAAAACGATGTGAGAGTCATGGTTTTGTGATATCTAAAGCGTCGATAGGTAATATCGTCAACAAGAAAGGAAAAAACGTCAAATTGGAGCCTCAAGTGGGACAAAAATTCCAAACAAGTATCCAAGGAAAAAACGGACATCTTCGACTATTGCAAAGGTACGTTGTTTAATGTTAAAAGAAAATCCCCCTAGTCAAAGGACAGTTGCAAAATAATTAAAATGCTCGGTGTCCACTGTAAACAAAATGATAAACGTTGATTTAAATCTTAAGAATGCGAAAAAACGCAATGTGCATCGTCTTCTTCCAAATCATATCGCTGAACGCAGGACACGCTGCAGAATTCTATATACGAAACATTATCCAAAGAAAAATGGAAAAAAATTGTCACAATAGATGAATCATGTGTGTATTTAAATGATTGCAACAAAAAAATAGCCATTTATTATCATAAAAGGGGAGAAAAAAATTTAAGTACATGGTTCAAAGAATCGAAAGAAAGTTTTTCTAAGGGATTCATGATTGTTGCTGGTTTTTCTTATAATGGCAAGTTAAAAATAAAGAGAGTGGAAAAAATGTCAAGATTAACTCCAAATACTATCAGGAACATATTTTATCGCCAATTTTTCTGAATGAAATACCATCGCTTTACCCACAGTGCCATCAATCTGTGAGACTCCATCAGGACAAAGCTAGCAGTCACACATCAAAATCCACTGTAAATTTCCTAAAAGAAATGGAACAAAAAACTGGTATCAAGGCCATACCCTTCACTGATATCCCTACTAAATCTCCCGATGTATCACCTATGGATTTTTGTGCTTTCGGACTTTTAAAATCTGCATTATCCAAACGTCGTCCCAAAACTCTTACAGGACTCTGGAAAGCTGTTCAGGATGAATGGAATAGAATACTTCTTCTGACACTTCAAAAGGCATTATTATCCTGGAAATTGCGGTGTCGAAAGATAGTTTAGAATAAGGGATATCAAATAGAACATTTAAAACCCAAGAATTTTATGTAATTTAGTTTTGTGAATACAATATACATTGTCTAAAAAATGTGTGAACAGCCTCTGTACATACATATATATACATATATATATACACACACACATATATATATATATATATACACATATATATACATATATATATTTATATATATATACATATATACACACACACACACACACACACACATATATATATATATATATATATATAGATATACATATATATACATATACATATATATACATATATATTCATATACATATATATACACATATATATATACATATATACCTACATTATATATATATATATATATATATATATATATATATCTGTATATTGATGTGTTTGTATTCATGTGATTATCTAATAGTGAAATGCTTAACAGTGAACCCCCCAATAATTCCAAGGTGGTCGTGAAATCATCCCGAAAGCTCCAAATTTGTCCGATTGGTAGAATAAAAATCTTTAATTTCAATGCTATTACGTCACCGCTTTCTCGGATAATTCGCAGCCTGCACTCCCGGTTTTACTTTAGAGATATACTTGGTCTATTGGCATTGGTTTATGGGTCACAGATAGATTTTGGAAGCACCCGGAAAGGCGTCTTTAGGGCTATTTATGTCATTAGAGTGCCGAAAAAACCACGATAAACTGGTATAGCGGTAGCGCCAACATGGAAGACATGTTGGAGCCTCCTACAGACGGGGATTGTTTAAATGCAAAAAAATTCGAGTATGGCTGGGCCTGAGGGACATACCAGGTTAAAGGGGGATGTGGAATGTTCCCGAAAACCCCGTTTTTGTCCGATCGGTAGCTGTACAATGCATAATGCACAATATACAATTATATACAAGTGAATATATCATTACGTAGAATACACCGTTTTTACAATTTAGATTTTATACGATTCTACAATACAGGTGCAATGTATGTACATAACATGGGCACAGGTATGTTAAACTTATACAGAATACAAAACACTATAATTCTATAGATTTTATACGATTATACAATATTATATACAATATTTTTAAAATGTATGTACTATATGTATACATAGCATACATAAAAGTAAAAATATATATAATACATAATATATATAAGATAGTTTTATATGTGGTTTCGAAAATTTATTTACAAAAATTAACAATGGTGGATTTGCTTTACTATTACCGTTTAAAGTTTTAATATTATACCACGTTGCTCACAAGGAGCCCGATGCTCTGTATCAAGCGCGGCAAACTCAAAGGCTTACATGGGCCAAATGAACAAGGTTTAAGTTTATGTGGGCCCCAAAAATAAGAAAAACTTTAAAATAAATTTTCGTAGAAATGTAGGTTAATTTCGAAAAGTGGAGTTAAAAAAATAAATCAAGAACAACAATAATATCAATGTTTTCTTCCTCACACTTTTTGTTCTTGAACACTGACTTACCAGACATTGAATAACTGCACAAATTAATAAGTGTTCCCCGGAAGCGAAATATAACCTGTTTCACACCTCATTATCCGATGGGATGCCGAAAAGACAATAAACTCGTACGGCTGTTTGTCTGACGTCGTCGCTTTCACGAGTAATTTGAAACCTGCGCCCCATGTTCGTTTTAGGGATGCATTTGGCAGAGCACACTTCTCTGGGTCTAAAGAGGCTTTAGGAATGACTTTTCATTTTAGAAATGAGTGTTCATCGGTAAGACGTCAGACCGCAAGACTGTATCGCCCCGATCTCTTTGGGATTTTAAAAATTTCGCGAATTCCAGTAACCTTGCGACTCTGCAACACCCAACGCGCGAGGGGCACATTCGATTGTCCCGAAAGCGTTGTGTTTCTTCGATCGGTGGCGGGTAAAACCGGCAATTTCTATAATATGACGTCACTACTTTCAAGGTTTTTACGGAATCATAGCCAATGATATACTTTCGACTTTAGAGGCACAGGTGTTTTGAATTAATAGACCTTTAGGATGAATTAGTGCCGTCTGTAGTGCTACTTTTTGCCAATAAGTTTCCTAAAAAATTATAAACTCGTACGGCGGTTTCGCTGACGTCATCGCTTTCTCGAGAAACTTGAAACCTGCGCCCCCGTGTTCGTTTTTGGAATACATTTGGCAGAGCATAGTTCTCTAGGACTGAAAAAAGCTTTAGGAAGGACTTTCACGAAGTCTTCAGCGGTGTGACGTCATACGGCGAGATTGCCAGCTTCTCGGACGTGCGGAGACTGTATCGTCCCGATCTCCTCGGGATTTTAAAATTCGGTGACACCCGACGCATGAGGGGCACCTGCTATTGTCTCGAAAACTCCGTGTTTCTTTGATCGGTGGCGGGAAAATCGGTGATTTCGATAATTTGACTCCACTGCTTTCATGGTTAATTCGGAATCTGCGCAAATGTTGTTTTTTGGAGTTTCTTTGCAGAGGACTTTGAGAGTAATAGAGCTTTAGGAGGAATTGAAGGCCTCTATGGTGCTACTTTTAGCCAATGGGAGGCAAATAAAAACGATAAACTCGTACGGCGGTTTCGCTGATGTCATCGCTTTCAAGAGTAATTTGAAACCTGCGCCTCGTGTTCGTTTTCGGGATGCATTTGCCAGGGCATACTAAAAAATGTTTTAGGAGATTTTTAAGATCTTTGAATTAAAACAAGCGTGTCAAACTCAAAGGCTGACGTGGTCCAAATGAACAAGGTTTAAGTTTATGTGGGCCGCAAAAATAAGAAAATCTTCAAAATCAATTTTCGTAGAAACGCAGGTTTATTTCGAAAAGTATTGTACGAAAATATCAAGAACAACAATAATATCAATGTTTTCTTCCTGACACTGACTAGACTACTGGTCTGGCATGGGATAGTCGGCTGCTAAAATACTCACTGCTAGTGTGTGTGTGTGGGGGGGCATGGTGCACCAGTGCGTAAAGCGCATAAGGTGACACGATATTTACATACCGTTATATTGGCTGGGCGTGGGTGGCACACATGATCGTTGAAGGCCGCGAGTTTGACATGCCTGCTCTATATGATGCCAACACATTATCGCAAAGCCAATGCACTATCGCAAAGTATGGGTCGCAACTTTAAGTGAGCCGCGAAGAAACTCAAACTATGAACATTCTTTACATGTTCATTAAGAGGGGTACTCTCCTCTAGACTAATGGGTTGTGAAAAATTAGGCTTTTGATATTGGGTCACGGCCCATAAAAGTTTGAGAACCACTGTTCTATATTATATCCGAGTTTTCAACCAGGGAGAGATCCGAATAAAACCACACCGTATGTGCGAGAAGAAGCTTGCTGTTTGCACTTTGCGAAAATAGGCTGTGAATCGTTTAAACCTTAATGCAGATCAATTCATGATATCCTCGGATTGACGCCTGAAATCCTGCATAATCCCTCAGCATAAACAGTATGCTATTCTTCGTGTATATTTACACTGTTCCAAAAGTAAAAAGTACTTGAGGCCAATTATCTGCTTTAAATGTTGGTGTTTTGGACATGTTGCCAAACATTGTGACTATGAAAATAAAATGTGCAAAAAATGCAATAAGAGG
Organism: Dolomedes plantarius; assembly: GCA_907164885.2. Classification (NCBI taxonomy): domain Eukaryota; kingdom Metazoa; phylum Arthropoda; class Arachnida; order Araneae; family Dolomedidae; genus Dolomedes; species Dolomedes plantarius. The sequence goes on along the minus strand of OU015495.1, from coordinate 76,081,369 downwards.
ACACATGAGGGAGATTGCACTGGGCCACTTAGGTGTGCCAATTGTGTGAACTACTTCATCAAGATAGATAAAGAAGAGGAAATTCCAGCGTGTGCTGGACATCTACCAACGGATTCCAACTGCCCGAGGCTCAAGGCACAAGTGGATAGAATTGTTGAAAGGACTAACTATGGGGTGCGTAAAGTTTTATGTTAATTGTTGGCTTGCTTCGCTTTTTGTTCTGTTTGTTGTTGCTTGTCAGCTTTGTAGTTTGCTTTTGTAATTTGTTTGAATTTTAACTTATAATTGTTATTATTGTTATTAGCGGCTTTGGCGATTAGCATGGTTTATTATAGTCAGTTGACTATTTTGTACAAGATGGTACAAGTTTATGTTCTCCGCCCTGTTTGTTTTGTTTGTTTGTTTCCTGTACGAGTGGTACAGTTGATGTAAAAGTTTTTATTAAATAAAGTAAAAATGGTTTTGTTGAGCGATGTAGAGAGCAGTATGGGGGCTGCGCATTAAAGATGAAACTAGCGTTGATATAAATTGAACTTTAAGTACATGGACATCTTATTGCATTTTTTGCACATTCTCGGACTGGCTCTGTTGATGCTTTGGCTCGGGGAGGCCGAGAGCGAACGGTGTTGAGGGCTGGACTTGGACCTGGATGGTTTGGTATCTTTGTGCTCGCCCTGAGGCGCCTGTCGGATCGGCGGGATTGCTGTTGCGAGGCCAGTTATCAGATTTGCTTGGTCCGTTTGGAGTGGGGGGCCGTTGGTGTTTTAGAACTTACACTGTTCCAAACCTTACAATTTACAATTTTACGAAACATTATAATATACAATAACATTCCTGAACCATTTACAAAATATGCATTTAGTATCAAGTGTGTGCTAACCTATGTATCTAGCTTTGATATTTTCTACTACTTTACTATTTGTAGATAGTTACTATTTTAACAACATATTAACATAGCTTCTACCTAATTTATTCTGAATTTTCAAAATGTGCGTATATATCTTATAAAAATATAAATACAAATTTATATCTTAAACAATAAATACCATAGTAGCATCTGTTACATGGTGACAAAAATAATTTATTTGAGCAAAATAGTTAATGGTTATGAAAAGTAGATGGAAATTCATAAGAGCGTTGATAATTTTTTTGGTGATATTTTTAAAGAAGATGTCGCATTAGTACTTATTTAGAGCCAAATTTCTGGTGCCACCAGCAAGTTGCTTCTAATGCTTTTCCTACTATCGCAGTCAAATAGACAATGTTCTATTGTCTAGGTCAGTGATTCTCAACCTTTTTTTTTGTCGCGGCACACTTTTAACGATTTCCAAATTTGGCGGCACACAAAAAAAAGATAAGTTTAAAAGTTGTTTACTTAAAACGGATAAAAACAGTTAAAAATATGGCATTTAACTGTAAAAACAACAGTTTTCTTTTACAGTGTACTTTTCTTTAATTTAAACAAACTTTACTCGTAATAAAAAAAAACATAATTTTTACTATATACATTTTTAAAATTTGGCGGCACACAAAAATGCCGCGGCACAGTGGTTGAGAATCACTGGTCTAGGTCCTCGCATCTGGAGATTTCAGATTTCAGATGGCATTTGCCTTGATACACGCCGAAGCAACTATGTCCTGTAATTGCTTGGTTTATATAAAAATCAATAACGCTGAGATCCGGTGTGACAAGAGAGTTATTTCCTATTCCAAAATTCGATTTAGTGTTCATCCAACCACTGTTTGGTGGCTGTGGATGTATGTCGTGGTGCATTGCTTTGCTTGAAGATCTAAACCCACGAGGGTGAACGCATGACATAAATGGTTGTAACACATCTGAAGAATTTTCACCGGCCAGAGAAGTTGTAGACGCATGAGAGGTCCTAATTCGTGCAGGCTCATCACATCCCATACAAATTTTGAGGCATCGCCAATCTCTACAGTCCTTTGATGGTATGCTGAAATCATTGATTTATGGTCGGTTTTTTCACACGCTGACCCTTCCATTTTCCCAGATAAATTGGAAACAAGACTCTTCAAACCAGGCTACTCGTTTTCAGTCTTCCAGTAATCCATGGAGGTATTCCTGATCCCAAACAAGAAGCAAAGCTCTGTGTAGTGAGGAGAGCAACGGCATTCAGGTTGGATGCCAGCTATTAAAGCCCATAATATGTAATAAACGTTGTACAGTTCTCCCGCTGATGTTAGTAGACACCCAAGCATTAAATTGAGATGTTATTTGAGCCTATGCATTCCTTTCGCTTGAAATGATTCTTAACAGAAGTTCCCGGTGACAGTCATCTAGAGTTTTTCGACGTCCACACTGTTGAGATATGTTCGACTTACTAACTGAATTTTTGTATTCAAGATATACTCTTGAAATGCTAGAACGGGAATATTCCAACTTTGCCTGTATCTCCGAAATGATATGACCTATCTCACGAGCACCAACTATCATATTTCGTTGAAATTCGCTCAAATCATGATCACTTGCCATACTCACGAAGAAGTTAGCTCTATAAGCTTACTAATGTCTGTCTCTCTATATATATACGCTTCTTGCAGACAAAAAAAAAATTATGAGAAATTGTGGATTGCTACGTGTTTCGAATGGGATCGTCTATCCCAGTTATTTTGGCATCTCGGTTTACACACACACATACAATACTGTGCAAATTAATTGGGACAAATACAAAAATTTTCATATATGTTGTTTAATTAGTAAAGTTCACTTACATGCATGCATAGTATAGCAATCAAGTAGCAAATATGTCATCCTATAGCTTTAAGGATATCCTATTAACGTTTTGGCATGGATTCCACTAATTTAGAACATACATTTTTTACATCGTCATCATCAAACCAAACTTTTATGACATTCTCAATCATTTTTCTCTTGGTTGAGCAGTATATCTTACTCACACGTCTCTTCCCAATGCTCCACAAATTTTCGATGGGATTTACATCTGGAGATTTTCCAGATTAATCCAAAACTGTTAATTTCTTTTCTTGAAAAAATTTCTTTACTAGCTTAGAATTATGGAATGGAGCAAGATCTTGTTGAAATACACCAACACCGCCAACGAACGTTTGCATAAAAGGCACAATTTTACCTTCTAGTATTGAAATGTATTTTTTTGGAGTTCATCATTCAACTGTTACTAAGCTGCCAAGTCCTCCATATGTAAAATAACCCCAAAACATCTACTTTTGAGGGTGCTTAACTGTTTGATTAAGATGTTGTTACCTGATGGATTCTCAAGTGCTTCGCCTGACAAATGTTGATCGAAACCCTCGCACAAAAAATGCGTTTCGTCGCTGAATACAACCTTATTCCAGTCTTGTGCAGTTCAGAATTGATATTTTCTGGCCCAATACAAACTTTTTCTCTTCCATTGCATGTGATAATAACTGTTTTTGGACTGGTGTTCTTGCCCATCTCCCTGCTTCATTAAGCCTTCGTCGTACTGTCGATGAATCAATTCTCACACCAGTAGCGAATAATTCTCTCTGAAGATCTGTACTTGTCTTGCGAGGATGCATGTTACCATTACGAGGATGCATGTTACAGGGAATTTGTCTGTCCGAGGTGTTGTCTTTTTTAATCATACAATTAAGTTTGAATGATAACTTAAACTGAATAAATTTTTAAATAATTAATTACAACAAATCACTGCTATTAAAAAAGATTACAAACTTAAGAAAACGGGCATAAATTAGAAGTAATACTCACGAAGAACCATCAAGAAACGAACGTATATCTGACTTCAATAACTTATTCAGCGTAACTCGCATAATAACAATGAGAGAACAACAACAAAAAAAGAGCTTCAGCACTTTTCGTTATGTCATATCAAGTTGAAAGATTACTTACTCCATTTCCTTACACTTGCAGACAACGGGAAGAAGTCAAAAAATTATAATAACATATATTCAGGAAAACGTGACCCTCAAAAATTTCTACACCGAAAATTTAGGAGTACAAAAGAAAAAGAGAGCGTCGGTTTCGGGCATTTAATGTCGCATATACGTAGAATGCTGTGGTCCTAAATTGTATTCCGTCTCATTGTTGCGTGATATCACTAGTAATCGTGTTGTAAATCATGCAAATAAGTATTCTTTCGCAGAAATTATTGTCTTCGAGCTGGATGGACGGCAATCATCACTAGTATAAATATATGTTTCTCAGTCATGTTATTCCTAGCTAACGTAGAGCGATAGAAATAGCTGTTTTTAAACAACTCCCGTAAGACAAGTAAGTAGAAATGCTTTTCAGGAATTTTAGAAAGTTTTTTTGTAACTTAGACTTTTAAATATAGAAATTTATTGCTATTTTTAACTTAATATAAATTCTTTTTTTGAGATTTTGAGTTTACTGGAAAATAAATTTCAATGTATGACGAAAAACATTCATTAGAATTAACAAGTAAAATCTTCAACCATTTATTGTTTCATGCATAAGTAATAAGAAATTTTTACTTGCATAGTAAATTTCAAAATCTTTTATATATCTCGTTGATACTTTCTTGCGTTTCTATGCAAAAATATTTGATGTGCATTGATATATCGCGTAATATTAATATTCGCGTATTGCATTCAATTTTTCTTTTCCGTTTTAAGAAATTCGCCGCTTGAGTGTATATAAAAGTGCGTTTCATTCGGAAAAATCGAAAGTATTATTACTCTGATAATTGAAAAAAAGTTTTGAGTGAGAGAAAGAGAAAAAAGATTTATAAATCCTTTAATAGTTATAGAATGTAATAATTTAAAACTTTCGGAGGTTCAAACAGTTTCCAACGGACAACAAAACATCACTATACCATTGGAAAACAATATACCAGTTTTTACTAAACAGATGAATTCTGTTAATTGATAACTTTACAATTCAATTATGAATCTCGGTAGGATAGTAAATACAAAGCAAAACCTCCACAAAGTGTCCAAATCGTACTAATTAGTAAATTCCCGTCCCTTTACCGTCATATTTCTGAAAAGCATTGAAAACTGTCCTTCACTTGAGACCTTAAGTCAACGAAAGAAGTGCGCTAAACTGATTTATAACCAGGTTTGGTTTGGTTTGGAGCACTACATTAATTTTTTTCTACACGAGAGTTAATTATACCGGGACCTACTGCTTAAAGCCGATTCCGAAAGGTTAGAAACATCCATGTCAATTGTGGGACTCAAACCCACAGACTCTGGTACAGATTTTCCAGCACCTTAACAATAACCATCGCCCGGCGATTTATAACCAGGAATAGGTTGCTGAAATTCCTCGAATTTATGCGGAATATCTTCTTTGCACTTAAACTTTACTTGATAAAGCAATGAAAGGTTAAATACCACCTATGTTAATTTCCAGAACTCATTCGAGATGAAAACTTTCGCATTTGTTGCTATTTTTGCTCTTATCTTCGGATGCTGTTACGCCGATTCGTCCTCCATGTCCTGTTCGATGGTGAACGGTCAGTGGAAATGCGTTCGAAGCAACGATCCCAACGGTAATATGGCTGGAGCTGCATCTTACAGCGATGGACAAAATGGACAAATGGCGGCTGGCTCAGGACGTCCCGGTGACTTTAACGTCAACCGCGGATACAATTATGGTGAGCAAACATTTTATATTAGAAATAGTGAAGCTTTGTACCATGAATTATTTTTCTTACAAAGTCTAAAGGTTTTGTTTTTAATATTCACTGACAACGACTAACAGCGTTGTGTTTCTATGCATATCTGACATAGCTATCTACATTTTGTTCCTCAAATGGTAGGATATTCGGTTCTTTCCGTTGTGCTGTTGTGCTTAAATAAACTCTATCACCAATAAAATTTCTGAGTACTTTCAATGTCCTCAGTTTGGTCGATGGATATCGATTGTATTAGTTCAAAGCTCTTGGGGGCGAAATCTATAAATTCGGGATAGCTGGGTACGTTAGAGTTGCTAATTTTTGCTGGCTCTAACACATGCTTGTTTTTAAAATAAAGCCAACGTATTAAATTATTTCAAAAATTTTGTAATGACTAGGTTACAACAGACCTACATCGGAGTTATGAAAATTTACTGGCATAAGGAGAAAGAATGTATGGATACATTTTCAGTGTTATAAAAGACTTACTATTTTTAATTTAATGTTTAAATAATTCATTATAATGGTTGTTTCATTTTATTCGTCATATTGTTTGTAATTTCTATTCAAATTGTGTTTCTGGTCAAAAGATGGCATTCACCACTAGTGCATTCATCACTATGTAACTTTTTCTTTTTTTTACTTCAAGCTAAAAGGTGTTTTATTCTGTTGTTGCACATTCGATTCTGAGTAATGGCAAGAAAATGACTAAGAAAGGTTTAATCTGTCGTGGTGTATATTCTATTCCAAGAAATGTCATGTAAGAATTCAAAAATCGCTATATTGGATACGATTCAGTTTTTCTTTTTTTGTTAAAGGTTCTGTGCAAATTATTGTTCAAACTGCTAACATTTTGAGAGTCAATTATTCATTTTGTAAAACCTAATTCTGAAGCGTTATTCAGTGTGTCATGAATTCAACAGTTATGTGTTAAAATATAGTCAATTATTAAATGCATTTTAAGGATACGTGCATGGAACTAAATATTTTAGTGTTGGCTTGTTATTCAAGTATTATTCAGATAATGTTAAAGATAAGCCATTCCAGAATTACCTTTATTAAAGGAAGTAAGAAGATTGATTAGCTGCACTTAAACAAGAACATTAAATATTTTTGTTAATGGATTCTTATACAATCTGCTAAGATATAATGTTATATTAAAAAAATAACTGACCCCACAAAACATTTGTATTTTTTGTTACCTATGAACTTTTATATAATCATAAATTCTTAATAGCTACGATTTATCAAGAAAATGTCATGGTCATGAAAACTTTATGTTCATTCTGTAAAGTGTTAAATATTTATAAACATCCTAAAAATGAAACATTTGCTTACGGTATGAAAATATTCTATCTTTATTCTTTCTTACATCTTCTGTATAGAAAAGGTTTAGAGAAAAAGAACTGTAAATATTCATAAGGTTCATAAAGGTTTTAAAAAAGAGCTGTAAATATTCATACGTGAAAAAATATATAAAAAGACAAAAAAAAATTTCATCTGACGTTGAGAAGCCCTCCTATCAGTGCAGTCCGGGAGAATCCCATACCCTATTCATTAATAGTTTAATAGTTCTACACAGCCATCCTTCATTAGATTAGAGTTACATTAGATTAGGTAAAGACTGTGTGTGCCTCTCTAGTGAAGAGGCACGTTGTTTTCAAATGAAACCTTGCCTTTCTACTTTTACAACAATATTAAGTCTAATCTGTGCTAATGAAGACTTATGAAGATCATACAAATCAGTTCTTTGATTTTTTGTCGTGAATGTAATTCTACTTACTCTAGTCAGCAATGTTTTGTGATTAAAATGCATTCGGGGAAAGTGCCACAAGTTTCATACAGATTACAGAGCTACCTGTTTGGGATGAATAGAAAAGATCGTTATATTCATACATCGAAGCTTGGTTCGAATAAGTGACTTGACAAATTATTTTACATATTTTGCAATTATACTCCAATTTATTTCATATCTTTCCCTTCAGACAGTTCTAAAATGAAATCATTTGAAGGAGTAGAGAAGGAAGCATCTTTACTGCTTCATATTTTCTTTGTTGTAAAAACTAAAAGTTTATTACTTGTTAATAACTGTATCTGAGTTACGATTGTATTTATTTTTCAGGATACTGAAAGCAGTTGGCGACATAGCTGAAAGGAAACCTTCGATAGAACTGTATTATCCGATGATTACTGTAATAATCTTATTGTCACTTAAATAAAAAATAAATCAACAAAAACCAGCTTGTTAACTTTTCAATTTACTTTAGCTTTACTCACACGCAGACTTTCAAAACCGTAATATACCTGCAACAACAGCTTTAATAACTACTGAAGTAGTGAAAAGTGAGTTAGATTAGAAGTAACAGACCGAGTCTTGAACCAGGTCTTCCAGACCGGCAGACTGGTGCATAATCCATTTATGCTTCCCTGGCATTTTGAGGAGTTTTAAATTTTGTACTCCTCCCATTTCTGCTTCTTCTTATCTCTGAAGAAAACATGTTGGTGGATTTTTTACACAAAACATTGTCTATCTTTCCATTGCAGACAGCTCAATTTCTAAGCGTCATCGTCACCATCACTCTGAAACATAGAAATAGAAGCGCTGAAAAAGCTCAACATAAAATTATGGGCATAGAAAATATGCAGAGGGAAAACATATAAATTAATTAAAGCTTAAATCTTATGGCACCACAATTTAGCCATGCCCTTAAATGAAAGCGTTTGATGAATGTCATGAAAACTGATTACTAGTCACTAAGACGGAAGAGTTCAGTTTTGGTAGAAAAATATATCGATGTTATAAGGCTCAGGTTTCTTCCCAAACTGCCGCTGTATAGGCACCAGACTGATGAGCAAAAGAATGATTAGGGAGTCAAACAGAAAACAAAAATGCATGTGGTCAAACATAAAACGAAAAGGCATAACGGAAAAAAATAAATGAACAGAGAAAATGTACAGACCAACATGTGTCGTTAGCTTTTAAAAGAGAAAGTGGAAATACGCCAAAAAGGTTAAGAAAAGAGCTTAAGAATGAGAGTTCCTTACATTACCAGAATATTTCGATTGGTAGAAAGTCGACCTCGATGTTAGGAGATCCGGGTTTGGGTCCTGTTCCAGGAAGACTGCCGTTAGAAGCATAGCAACCGCTTTCTTTTCTTTTTTTTAAGGCTTAGTTAGTGTTGTTTATTTAAAATGGCATGACACTAAGGGCCTGTTCACATAGGAGTCCGGTAGCGGAAGCGTTCAAGTATTGAACTATATTCAACCAATGGCAAACTTCCAAACGATTAGCAACGAAATTTCTAACGCATATGATTGGTATATTTCCGCCTCAGCGCCGTCTTTCCTTTTATGCTTCCGCTAGCGGACTCCTATGTGAACAGGCCCTAAGCCAAAGAGTTCTTCTAAGTTCCCATGATTCAGACCTTTCCTAAATGAATTTCTTCAACTAGAGTATTTTCATTTACCGATCCAGTAAAATTTTGCGAAAGGAATTTCAGACGCGCAGATTTTATGTTCTCGTATAAAAAGCGGAATGAGATTGCAAGTGAATAAAACTTGAGACCTTACATTTGTTTGGAAAGTTTGTTTTTGAATCTTTCCAAACGAATGAAGGTCGGAAAAAATGTTCTCTAACTGCATCATTCTTATTGACGTTTATGTAGAAAAAAATACTGCAAGAGATTGAATAATTCTACATAATCTTATGAAGTAAATAGCGTATCTCTGCTAAAATTGCAATTACGAGTTTTTCCCAGTAGTGAAATGACACAACGTAATACAAATAAATAAGTAATCAAGTGCATTCATGCAATTAATTTCTGCTTGCGTATACGTGATCATCCAAACCGTTCATTGTCATGTGCTTGTACATGAATAACATTTTCAATTGATGGTTTAGACAATGGAATGGAATAACATTTTCAATTGATGGAAAACAACTTTAAACGTGCAAATTGCCAAATTGAAGGCTTACTCGCAGACTCGTGATAAAGCACTGCTATGAATATTTATGAATCGGAGATGCTCAACAATACAGTTAGCAAATTCATTCACGAATAGTTATAAAAAAAGAAACACATTTCTGCTATCAGTGACTTATTCAGCTCGTAAACGATAAAGAAAAAAGTTTAAGAGTTTCAGCACATTTTTTTCAATGTCCTTTTCAGCTTATAGATGATCCAAACCACTTCCTCTCGCGAGCGGACAACGGGCGGAAATCTCCAAAAAATATTATGCATCTATTCCCAAAAACGTGACCGTCAAAGTTTCTTACGACAAATGTGTAGTGGCATCAAACGTTGAGTATCGGATTTTGGCATTTACTGCGGCATATAGAGTGCTGGCGATCTTAAATTACATTGTGCCTGGTCGTTACATAATATTGAAATAAATCGTGTGTTATATCTCATACAAAGTTTTTTTCTTCAATGGGCATTATTTTCTTCGTCGTGGACACATAGGAATCCTCACACATATAAATATCCATTCCTTCATCAGTAGTTCTATTCCGTTTTGAAATAGCGACAGCTGTTGTACATCTGTTGTTTTAAAAGTAAGTAAAAACTGTTTGTGTTCTAAAAACTGAATTTATTTGTGGCAACTCTTAAATAGGTCAAATAAATATTTTTAATAAGTAAATAAATTTTGCTCAAAATTTATATCATGTCAATTAAAGTGTGAATGCAATCCAACTTTCAGTGTTATAAAAGGTTAAATTTCAATGCATGATGAAAATAAATTTACGAGATTATGTCTGTTAAACCTTTTTTGAATTAACACGTTTATTTTATTTTATCAGCTGCCAGTAATGGGAAATTGTTATACTTATATTGAAATTTTGAAATCTTCAGTATATATATTTTTATTTATTCAATTGCTTTCTCTAAAAAGAGCGAAAAGCATGAATCTTGTTATGAAAAGAACCCTTTGTTACCAGAAACCTGGCTGAAATTGAACTAAAGTGAATGAAGTTGACGAATAAATTTCATACTCCTCTATTGCTGGAATTAATTCTATGGTGCCCGGTATAAAGGTCTTAAGTAAAGAAAAAAAGGGATTTTTAGATATTTATTAGTATTAATAAAAAAAAATATTTTGACTTGTATAAAAGGCTTAAGCTATCAAGTTTGCATACAAAAGTACAGTTCTTTGTACAAAAGGCTCAAGTCGAAATTATTGTTCTGTGATTGGTATAAAAGCCAATAACTTGGTATATTTAAATCACTGTTTTCGACTTAAGCCCTTTTATACTAGGCACAATAGAATTATATCAGCCTACATATGTTGGAATCGGTCGATTCTTTTATGTTTATGTTCAATTTTATTACGTATAAAGTGCCAGATAAAGTGAACTTATTCTAGCGTAAATCTAAACCCTAACTATTATCAGACAGAAAACTGTAAATTAACTAGAATTTATCTGTGGAAACTTTACGCATAAGTACTTTTAATTTACTTTGAAAATTATCAATAATACAAAATTTTCCCATTTGTGATTGGTTTTCCAATTTATTAATTGTTTATTTTGATTAATGTGTTTATATCCTATGAACAGAGCAAAATGAATTGGTTACAAGCTTTTATTATTACACGTTTTTGAAAAAAGTGAATGAATTTTACAATGAAATTTCGTACTTAAGTTACATGTCTCAATTACATCAGCGTATATCAGAAAATATTAAACAATATTTTTAAGTTTCAGTCTCCTCCAATGCATGAATATTAATTTTCTCGATGTAATACAAAAACATTTATTCTGTCCAGTATCTGTGAAAGATATATATGAAATAAATTTCAAACCTTTTTGTTATTAACACGCCTATTCCAAATTTTTTTATCTTAGCGCAACAGAACACCGTCCCACAATTCTGATTTTGACCTATATCCAACCAAAATAATCTATTTTTTCCCCTAACGCCACGTGCGGACAGAGAGCATTATATAAGTCGAAATGTTCTAGAAGCTTGGCGTGATCTCGTCGTAGTGGTGTGATGAGGTCAAGTGTCCGTTTTCAACCAATTAGGAGTTTAGTAGACCCGTACGCGTGCGAGAAATTTCACGCCTCTGTAGTCTTTTGCGTGTCTGTTCCCAACCAGGAAACCAACTAATAAATCATCCCATATTGTGAGCAGATCGCCTCTTCCTTGCTGGCTTAGAACTTGACTTATTCTCTCCGGCGTGCCTGCCTTCACGACCACGTCCATTTGCCTAAAATTTCTCCGACTACAAGGATGATATGGGACGTCAAGAGTTCACCGGCCTGTTTTCCATCGTGATTCCGTAAAAATTATCACATACACACACTCATATATATATATATATAATATATATATATATATATATATATATATATATATATATATATATATATATAAATATATATATATATATATTCCTAACAGGTAAAGGTACCAGTAGTTGACCATTTAAGGGAAGTGCTCCATATAAACTGTAATACAACTAATGGATTACACTGAATCACAAAAAATAATGCATTAACCTTGTCTTAGACCCTTCCTGAATGAGCATATTAACTGTAATTTTTCGTGAAAGAAGATTTAATTTTTTTTCTCCATTATTTGGAAACTCAGTCTCTGCTTTAGAAGTTGAACATCAAAATTTAGTAGTTTACCTGCATTGTTTTAATAGTATCAATATATATCCTTTCTAAAAGGTGTTTTTATATTTTATCTCTTTTTCTCCTTTCATACTTCACCAAAATCAATAAATGAGGTACCATTTTAAAGGTTAAGATCTCCGCTTCGTATGAATTGTTAATTTAGAATCACATCTTATTGTCTGTTTAAAAATCGAAATATAAACATCATAAACATTTTTCTTCCCCTAGATGGTGCACGCTATCTTTTTTTTAATTTTACCGTTATCAATCGCACTGAACTTTTAATTTTAAAAATCATTGGCTTCTACTATCATTCTGGGATTTCATTAATTAGTTTACTTATTGGCAACATCCGCGTAAGTGTACATTATTCTTTTTGCATGGAAAATCCATATATATATTGTTTCTAGAAGGGGATTTTATGTGACGATACATTTCTCTCCCTTCCCACTTAACCAAAATAGATTAATGAGGTACCCTTTAAAAGATTAAGTTCTCCGCTTCTGACAAATTGTTAATTCAGAAGCACACATTGTATTGTTTGTTTCAAAATGAATTTGACTTTTGGCTCTAAAGTTCTTTCCCTGGATGCGTCGAAATGGCACAGTCAGTAATGTGCACAAAGAGGTTTTATAATGTAAATATCACATTTTCTATGAGTTTGTGTTATATTTACCTTTTAATATTATCTACTAAGTTGTTTTGACGTGTACATATTTCATGTTCCCCTTTTTTGTCTTATGCTTCACCTCCAATATTGGGGCCAAAGGCGTTTTGTAATTGGTTTTGTATTATCCTTACGCACCATTGTTATCTGACAAATAAACCCTTGCTACAAATGAACCGGTTCTTCTTTCATCCTACTACAAACCAACAACCTCGCTATAAAATTTATCGTATTTTAATCGCATGAGAAAGGGTCGCACGGGCCACTTGGTAACACTATAAATTAATAACAATTAAAATATGACCATTTAAAAGTTGGCCATCTAAAGTGTCAGTAGTTGACCAGGTGGTTAATTCACTGATAATTACAAGATATAAAAAGAACTTTTTATATACCATGCTTTTAAGTTTTCTGTTGAATCCTATAAACTTGAGAATTCTATGTATTAATAAATACTTTTTTAAAATTTTTTTGATGAATTATACCATCAACTTGAAAGAAAATGAAGTTAATTGGAAGTTAACTTGCGTTTAACTTTTGGCTCCCGTTACGGTCAATAGATGGCTGCACCAGTCTACAAAATAAAATTAACTGAAAATAATAAAAACATGGTAAAAATCTGCTTAAAGATGGCTATAAGTATTTAAAAAATGCATTGTCATCGTGTTCTGAGCTATTCTAAAAGTTTCAAATGTCTAGCTAGTCGGGAAGTTAGTTAAAAATCGATTGCAAGATTTGTACTGGACAAACACATAAACACACACACAAACAAGAAAGCACGTTAATAAAAACATGGTAAAAAATGGTTCACTTATGCATATAAATAAAATTACTTTGTCCCTTAAAGTATTAAAATCATATAAATGGAATATAGATTGTTTAAAAAAATTAACCTCCGAAAGTTAGTATTTGACCACGCCGGTCAACTACTAACTTATGTTGTAACCAGGTTTCAGTAATTGACTCTCCAAGAAACAACGGATTTTAACATTTTGGAATTAAAAAAACCTACTTATCATTTACAACGCACTACTTAAAGATAAATAGTAAGAAAAGCGACTTACCAAAATTTAACATGGGGTAATAATTGTTACAAAAAGTGTTGCTCTAAACATGCATATGAAGAAAATAAAAGAACACTGATTTACGCGTGTATTTGCTTTAGAGAAATTGCCACCATTTTCACCCATGATGCATTGCAAATACGAGAGCTTCACAGTTTTGACCACAAATAGTGCTACTTGTCAGTAAAAACATTAATATTGATACAATCCTCATTTTTTACATTTTTTTGAAGCAAACGGTCAACTTCTGGCTCATGGTCAACTACCGGTATCTTTACCCTACATAAAAATTTTAGGAATAATTTTTAGTTTCACCGTTTGCAGCAATTTTTAAGGTAATATAATATTTTTCATAATTCATTCTAATTAACTTTAAGCTCACTTTAGGCTTTAACCTATAACGAATAAATAAGTTATGTCCAATAACGTAATTAATGTAAATCTTTAATACAAATCCTTCATCGCGACAGATATTCCTTTCCTAACGCTTTAGACCCACATTAATTAGCCTTGAAGTTTCAGTCCTCTTTACAAAATACAATACAGCAAAAAAAAAGTCACATTGAGCCTTTACTAGTTTAAAGCTAAACATTTGTATAGATATTTATGCATAATTTGAAGGAAATAATAAAAGACAGACAGTTACGTAGATATATGCATTTAAAAACAACTACATTGGAACAATTTGGCAAGGAAGAGAAAACTTTAAAATAAACCTTAAAGATAGAAACATATAAATCATAACTAGGTATATTGCTTTGTAAGAAAATGTAAAATTTTTATATACTGGTGGACTCAACTTTGCTGTATTATTAAAAAGTTTTCTCTGTTATGCTGGCCTATCGATTTTAGCTAGACAAATCCATTTATGAAATGGAACCGCCAAACAGTTAGCAGGATATAGATATGTTCTCCATCCCCATGTATCGGAGTTTAATTAACTAATTTTATGAAAATATGAGGAAAGCAGCCGTAATTGGTTAGGAGTGGTTGGTATTTGATTTAAAAAAAAATTATTGGATCGCTGCGATCACTCCTAGAATAATAGCGGAAAAGGATTCTACCTTTTTGGAAAAAATTTTATAATTTTGTTAGGATAAGAGATTTTCGTATGGGCTTGACTTCTTTTATCTAAATTACCTTTAAGTTTTATTAAATTAGCTAGTACAAAATGCAGAATTAAAACTACGCTACAGACTTCTTACGGTCTTAATATTGCTCCATGCGATTTCTGGTTCCTTTCGACTCCGAGAAAGAAAATTATTACAGATGCTGACGTTATTTCATCTGTACAGGGTTCACTAAAGAAGCTTACAAAAATGACTCCGCCACATGCTTTGAAAAGGTGGCTAAACGAAAGGACCACTACATATTATTTGCAAGAAGATATTTTGAAAATAATTACAAGATAAAAAGAACTTTTTATATACGATGCTTTTAAATTTTCAGTTGAATCATATAAACTTGACAATTCTATGTATTAATAAATACTTTTTAAAATTTTTTTTGATAAATTATCCCATCAACTTGAAAGAAAATGAAGTTTATTGGAAGTTAACTTGCGTTTACCGTTTCGTTCCCATCCCGGCCGATAGATGGCTGCACCAGTTTACAAAACAAAATTATCTGAAAAGGAATTCAAATCTGCTTAAAGATGGCTAAAAGTATTAAAATAATGCATTGACATCGTGTTCTGATCTATTCTAAAAGTTTCAAATGTCTAGCTAGTCGGGAAGTTAGTTAAAAATCGATTGCAAGATTTGTACCGGACAAACACACACACACAAACAAACAAACAAGAAAGCGAGTTAATAAAAACATGGTAATAATAACATATTTTTGCCTACCTGTATTTCTTTAGATTTTGTGAATTTATTTTCAGTTTTTATAGAACGCCCCTTTTTACATTTATTATTTCGAAACTAGTTACCTCTACTTTATTGTTGCCTTTTACTTTATTGTAGATTTTAAGAAGCTGTGTGTTTTGTATTTCATATTTGCGAACGCTTTTCAACTGTGAGACCTCCAGTTAATCCGAAGGGTTTGTCGAAAGTTTCACCGCTGGGATTCGGTCTCAGCGCATATCTGAATCGATCTGATCGTCGAACCGCATGAATCCTAAATAATTTCCGTTTGCAGACCTTTTTTTTTTAATGAATGAACCAAAGTTGAAATGTAATATAATCTCATTAATTTGCAGATCCGCAATCGAGATGAAAACTTTAGCAATGGTTGCTATTTTCGCCGCCTTACTGGTCGGATCTTGTCAGGCCTACTCGTCCTCTATGTCCTGTTCGATGGTGAACGGAGTGCGGAAATGCGTTCAGAGCAACGATCCTAACGGTAATATGGCCGGGGCTGCATCTTACAGCAATGGACAAAATGGGCAAATGGCAGCTGGCTCTGGACAACCCGGTGACTTTAACGTAAACCGCGGATTTAATTATGGTGAGCAAACTTTTTATATTAGAAATAGAGAATTCTTTTTTTTACGACGTCTAAAGGTTTTGTTTTCAGTATTCACTGGCGACGTCTGAAAGCGTTTTTTTTTCTTTGGCATATCTGACATAGCTATCTAAATTTTGCTCCTCAGATAGTAGGAGATTCGGTTTTTTCCGTTATGCAGTTATGCATAAATTAACTCTATCACCACAAAAATTTTAGTACTTTCGATGTCCTCAGTTTGGTGGACGGATATTAACATGCATTGGGTGAAAGCCCTTGGGGGAGATATCTATTTATTCATGAAGGCTGGATACACTGGAGTTGCTTATTTTTTTAGACTCTAATACATACTTGTTTTTAAAATAAATCCAACGTTTTAACTATTTCACTGACTTTGCACTGACTAGGTTACAATAAAACTTTTCACTGACTAGGTTACAATAGACCTACATGAGAATTATGAAGACTTACTGGCTTAAGAAGAAAGAATGTATGGTTACATTTTTATTTTATTGTTATCTTTGTTTATATAACCACCAATTCTCAATAGCTACGATACATCCAGAAAATCCCAATGTCTCTAACGTCAATCGAGGATTCAACAATGATGAGTAAACTTTAGAAATTAAGAGATACGAATATAAAAAGTAGAATGTATTTTTTGCCCATCCTGGCGAAAAAATTTTTATGCAGTTAGTAATGACTTTTTTTTTTATCTCTCTCGCTCTTTCTTTCCTCGACTTTCAGTCTTTTAAACTTTTTCCTCACTCATGCTTACTTCACATCAACGGCAACGGAGACGAAAATCATGTATCTTCGTTTTTGCGCATGCGTATTACAAACAATTTTCACTTCCCCGCTTCGTCTCCATCTCTTGTCTATGCGCTTTCAAGTCTTGGAGAAAGTTCAACTTTTGTCTCTGCCGCCATGCTCGACAGCCAATCAGAATAGAAAGATTGTGGCTCTCGCTCGCTGACCGAATCGATATACTTATATGCGCATGCGCAAATAAATTGCCTCTCCTCTCCCGTCTCCTTGCTGTTTGAAGGCTTTTGTGACAACCACAGAGACAGGTGGCAAAATGTGTCTGTCTTTCGTTGATGTCGCCGTTGGTGTGGAGTAAGCATAAGACTCGTTTCAATATCCGTCGTACTCTGAATTTTCAAGAATAAATCTTAATTAAAAAATTTCAACTCTGCGGATGCTAGCGTTCTTGATCTTAAATAAAAATTGAAGCTTCAAATATCATCAAAATCTTTGCTCCGACTAGGTTACAACTTATCGAGACTGATATAGTATTTAAGAATACAAGTCTTCTATAGAGTATTTATTACTCATACTACTCCCTTCTCCCCATCGCTCCCGTTGCGTCGCTGGAGCCAATAGAATAAACCAAGAATAGTTAAACAAAAGTAAACAATCCTCAGTTTAGACCATGACTCGTGACGTTGATCTATTTGAGTTGCGAGATACGGTCCCAGGATTGCGTCTGTCGCCTCTCAAAACTGACCAGTTTCCAGTTTAGGCCTGGTTGGTTCCTAGATAGTCGTTACAACGATATCCAAAATTCTCTGCTTCGTTTTCTTCTCATGTGGCTCCGCGTTTTCGCGCCGCCCTCACTAACTGTGTGTTCTTGGGTCTCTTTTCGTGCTTCTAGACCAGAGGGGAGGGCAATTGTTTTCGCCCGGGGGCCACTTTGTGTAAGCGGAGGTTAGCGGAGGGCCGCACCTTTTAAAATTATTGCATTTATTAGTTAACTTTGCATTTCAGAAAAGGTATAAATTGTATCATAAAAATCAATAAATATAAATAATGTAAAATATTGGCAGTTTTTCTGGCTGTCTTGGAGTTTTTGGCTGTCTTTGGCAGTTTTTCTGGCTGTCCTGATTTTTTTGGTTGTCTTGGCCACAAAAAAAAATTGTAGCGGGCCGCTACTTGCCCACCCCTGCTCTACAGCATCCATCTTTCGGTGGATTCTTTCAATTGATTATATTTTAAATTCCCTCTTTACATCTTTAGCCATCTGAATTGACTTCTTCTAGCCAGCTGATCTGAGCGACTCTCGCTCCCCTTTGGCTGTTTTTGTGGGCCTGGGGTAGGTGTCCCCGGGTGCGTGGAAGGATTAGTGCGAGTTGGCGGGTGGGAGGGGTCGTCTGCTGCGGTCTGCAATCACCGGAGGGGGCACAACCTGAAGGGCCCTGGCAGCCAGATCGGGCGACATCTGGTGCAATGGAATATTTCAGATTTAGATGTTTAGGGTCTGTGAAATGTGCTGCATTCTCTTTGTTGCATTCCATTTAGAAGTTATTCATAACTGAAAATGCAATGGTAGACATTAGCACGAACGGCACGATGGAATAGCATGAACTTAAACGTTAATATAAAAATTAAATTCCGTAGACAGTACAAGTGCATAGGAATATTTCTGGAAATATTAAACTGCATCTGACAATTTCAAAATTCATCAGCCGCATTGCAAACCTGAAAGAGATGAAATTTTGCGTGCGAATCATCTGTTATTAATAATAATGAGATTTCTGATGGACATTTGCTTGTTAAGAATATTCTATGAATGACGTCTAATATGATATTCTGTACGAATAAGTTATATAACTTTTGCATGAATATACTACATTACTTTTGTATAAATATACTTTATAACTCCTGTATGAAGATGCTATATCGCTTTTGTATGAATATTCTGAAGATGATGACACACGCACACACACATTTCGTATTTACAGCTTCTTAATCTAGTAATACGAAAATCAAATCACTTTTGATTCATTTACGATAAAAACCAATAATTAATGAACAATATGTTCATTAATTATTATCATTGCTAAATAATTAGCTGTATTTTAAAATTGTTCATTTACTCGATAAGAGAAAATGTGAAATGTCTTTTATTATTTTTATTTATTTACAGACAAAGGTAGTTAAAACCACACCGTGAGGGATAACCTGAAATAAAAATAAATCACCCATAATAAAGAAAATATTTGTTTTAGCTGATGTAAATCAGACTTAATCAGCGCAGTTCAGAAATGCGAAAAAAGATACTGTATCAGTTTTTCAGTTTAAATTACCTATGTATACATCCTACAGTGGAAGGCACTGTAAAAACTTACGATGATCAACAGTTCAGCTTTGATTGTCTGATTTTACTTCATTTCATTTTTTTAAACGCACTTGTAAGCCGTAGGTACAGTCGAACCCCGTTATAGCGAACCTGGTATATAAGGAACTCATGGATATAACGAACGAAAATTTTGGTCCCGCCGTTTTCCTATTGTATGTAATTTAATTAGTATTGTGTCAGTTTAATGTAATCAATTTTAGTCGATTTAATTCATTAATGATTATTTTTAATATATTTTATCATTTTTAATACATCATTATTGAATACACATTGCAACTAATGAGTTATACATTTTGTGAACTCTTAACATTTTTCTTAACGGTTCGGATATAGCGAACAACTAGATAAAGCGAACAAAACCTTTGGTCCCTTGAAGTTCGTTGTAACGGGGCTCGACTGTACTGGTATTAAGTACCCTGCACAATTTGGTACAATTTAAAGTGTTGTCATTCTAAGGCAAATAGAACACTGTAACTTTTTTTTCTAAGGCAGAGGCACTTTGTCGTGAGACATTTATCTTTTGTTTTTCAAGGCGATTTACTGTCTACTATATTATAGGAGCACTATATAGGTGAGCCAGCATTGTTCCCTATGAGGGAGACGACACAGAAGCGACCACGCCTTATTCGGGATTTGAACCCAAACCCAGTGCGTGGCAGCTCAGAACGCTAAACACTACACCATGTAAGCGTTGACTGTATCATAAGATACACACATTAACATATGACTCAAATACGTAGTCTGGCAAATTATCGCTGAACTTCTTAAAATATTTCGCTTTAATTCTTGATTTTATGTATTTTTGTTTTTCGATCAGACAATTCTTGAATGAAGCTGAATAAAATATAACTCGATTGCTGTACATATCTGTTATACGAAAAGATTAAAAAATTTAAATCACTAAATAATTCTTTTGTTCTACTTTTAGGACGGAAATAGTTGGAAGAGTAAATAGAAATTCATCCCAGAGGAAATTCCTACCAAAATGTTATAGTTATAATAGTATATTGATTGAAATAAAAATGGTACTGCTGAAAATTTTGTCTCCCTTCTTCTAAAATTAGCAAATAATAACAAGAATCACATGTAACCGTACAGAAAACATTGCGTTATGCATTAATATGGACGTTCATAACATTTCAAACGAGCGAGAGCACAAAAGATTCTTAAGGCTGCTGTGTACTAACCCTATTGGATTAGCTCCCCTCAATGTTAACCTATGGAGAAACCTAAACTACGCTGCCCCCCACGCTTGCGCTTATCGGCAAAGAACTATTGATCAGCCACTCTACCGCAATCCTGCCGGTCCGTCAAGACCCGCAGAGCAGCACAGGCACAAACAAAACACCTACAAGTCGAAATAACCACAAAAAAGAATAAACCTACCTATTGGTGGCAAAAGAGCAATTAACCGATAAAAGTTAAAATGGAAATCAACACAAATAGTTGAAAAATACAAAGTAAAAACACATTAAATACAATAAAGGGTTCGTTAGTCCTGTGTTCCACCCCCTTCCGTCCTTTTTTTTTCACTCTTTGATAGAACTATTTATTTATTCCAGTACACAGGCCATTCCTTCCCTTACATTATTCGGTGAGGCTTTCACCCGAAGTAGCCAAGTCAAAATAAATATTTGAGCATAAAATAATACCGTACCACAAACTTGATGACAGCTACTTGAATATATAGATAACCTATGGAGAAAATTTGTCTGCTATTTACAGCTACATAAATACTGACAATCAAATAGAAATGGTATTTTCAGGTAGCCTGAACTTTTCTGAACCTCGCAACAGGATTCATTTTATTAATTTCGTCCACCAAAGGAATTGATGAGCGTTTAAAACACACTATACCAGTTCCCCCCCCCCGAATAATTTAAAAATATAATTTGCATTTATTTTATACACTATCTGGCCAAAATATCCGGACACCCCCCTAAAGAAGTGGATCTGGCAGTTGACGTAATTTGAAACGTAACCGAAAGCTATAAAAGTGTTGGTAGTGGTTTGTCAGGTCATATTTATGCGTTTGTGAAACAATGAATAAGTCAAAGGAGCTTAGTGACTTTGATCGTGGCATTATAGTGGGATGCCACCTTTGTGGAAAATAAGTTCGTGAAATTTCGGACATTCTATAGAAGCCAAAATCCACTGTGAGTGATGTAATTGTGAAGTGGAAACGTCGAGGCAGTGAAACTACAGAAAAACAATGTGGCAGGTTGAAAAAAGATTAGTGAACGCAGCCATAGAACTCTGAAAAGGGTAGTGAAACAAAATCGCAAGTCCTCATTGATTGAATATCACTCAGGAGTTCCAAAGTTCCCCAGGCGTTAGTGCTAGCAGCAGGACTGTTCGTCGAAAGTTAAAAAACCTAGAATTCCATGGTCGTTCAGCCGCTTACAAGCCAAACATTACTCCCCAGAATGCGAAGCGTCAATTGCAGTGGTGCAAAGCTCACCGTCATTGGACTGTGGACATGTGGAAAAATGTTCTTTGGTGGGATGAATCGCGCTTTACAATATGGTAGTCCGATGGACGCGTCTGGGTTTGGTGGCTGCCCGGCGAGCACTTCTTACGTGAATGCATTGTGCCAACTGTTAAATTTGGTTGTGGCAGCATCATGTTGTGGGGGTGTATTTCATGGTTTGGCCTGGGTTCCTTAGTTCCTGTGGTTGGAAACATGAACTTTGAGATGTATGGGGACATTCTGGACAATGCTGCTCTCCTAACTCTATGGAAATATTTCGGGGAAGGCCCATTTCTCTTCCAGCAGGATAACTGCTCCATTCACACATCGAGACTTGCGCAGGCATGGTTTGACGAAATGGGTGTTAAAAAACTGGACTGGTCTTCTCAGATCCGCGATCTAAATCCCATTGAACACCTTTGGGACGAATTAGAAAGCAGATTACGTAGCCAGCCAAATCGACCACCCTCACTGGCAGCACTCACTTCAGCTGTGATGGACGACTGAAAGTCAATTCCTATGGACACCTATCAAAAACTGGTGGAAAGTCTCCCCAGACGTGTGCAGGCTGTCATCAATGCAAAAGGAGGACCAACATCATATTAATATATGCCTCAGGACCTTCCAAGTCTGTACCACTGGGCGTCCGAATACTCTTTTCCAGATAGTGTAAAACGAAAAATGCCCCAAGGTGTAAATCTTCTTTCTCTATCAGGGAGTGCATTTTTTAAAAACATCTTTCAATATAAGTCGGCAATCCTTGGACAAATTTTCTCTATAGATTAACACTGAGGTGAGCGTATCCAAATAGGGTTAGTACATAGCAGCCTTAACACGTGGAACCGAACCTTCAAAGTAACATATTCTTCTTGCAAAAATGAGTCGTCAAATAAAGTAAGGAATTGCCTTTTTAAATCTATAGAGTGATTTATACTGATATTGGAAGTAATTTAAACTTATGGAATATTCAAATTAAAGGACTATGCTAATGGACATAAGCTTAATCAGCTACATAGTAAGTTGCTTATACTATAGGAGTTCCTTATTACATCCTTTATTATGTGTTCTAAATTTGTATTGCTTTCTTCCCTAATTCATTGATTTTAGGGGTTTGAAGTTTACAGTTAATGGGAGCTATGCTAACTCCGGACTGCAACTTTTACTTGAAATTAGGGTTTTCAAAACGGATATATCCGCATCCGTTATACGTGGTTATTTATTTATTAACCGCATCCAATATCCATCCAATATTTTCCGGATAACAGCAACTAACATATTTTTAATTTGTGAAATATTTGGGAAATCAGTTTTCGAAATTTTTTTTTAATTGTGCATTAAAACAAAAGTTAAAAACAAAAATTTGCATTAAAAATTCGTATAAAATGTTGTTGTTGTGGCTTATTCCTCAAGGTTTGACCAAAGACTAGACCAAGTCCATGAGGTCGTGAACTCTCAAAAAGTCATACACGAGAAGAGGCGCAGTAAATAGGTCCTCATGCAGCAGCCCCACGCAGTTCAGCAGGTGGGCAGGTGATGCCGGTGCTAAAGCACATTTAGTGCAACTTCGAAAAGTTTTCAGTCCATTGATAAAAGTAAGGCTCCCGATATGTCCACTCATGAGACTACCGATGGTGACCTGGACAGCCCTGTCCCCTTTAATTGTGAAGACACCACCAGAAGATTTCCCAGAATACCAGGAGTGGGGCTGAAGAGTCAGCCATAATTTCTGGTTTGATATCTTTACTTTTGAGCATATTTCCGAAAAGGTCAGGTCGACACCTGAGGTTGATGGACTAGAAACACCATCCTTTGCAAGTTTGTCAGCAGTCGTGTCAGCAGTCGTGAGTATAAAGTGTTAAAACGCCAATTCCATAAGCTTTTGGATCGCGAAAAAATGGCAATATT
Organism: Dolomedes plantarius; assembly: GCA_907164885.2. Lineage (NCBI taxonomy): Eukaryota > Metazoa > Arthropoda > Arachnida > Araneae > Dolomedidae > Dolomedes > Dolomedes plantarius. Next base: position 76,057,427 of record OU015495.1, on the reverse strand, counting down.
ACGGCTTTAATGAAATGTCTTGTTGATCCTACAAATGTTCCAACAAAATCTGTTCTAAGTTTTGCTACAGCTCTTATGAAGAGACTTTCCCCTGATGAGACTATACAGCATTCTGAGGATGAAGACGACATTTTGTGCGAAAAATTTGCATCCCATGGTGAACCAGAAAAATAATTACATGAAGAACTAAATTCATACATTTCAAATGCTTCCAACGTTAAACATGGAAGAATATCAAATGATAACGTCACTTTAGTGCAGGAATTTAAGATCTTCAAGAGAACTTCCAAGAAACAAATCTGGACTTCTGTACTAATCACCGAAAACAGCGAAACCGACTTCAAGAGATTCGGAGAGAACCTTTTCTGTTTCTTGAAATCTCTGTATAAAAATTAGATCTAGGTTTCCTTGCGCATCACTTTATGTATTAGTATTGTTGAAATATTATTATTTAAATAAAAAAATGAATAAAATATTGTAATTTAAAATTTAAAAGCAATGAAAGTAATACTTATAAAATTCAGTAACCCATTTTTTTTTCGGTTATCTGATATCCGCCGGATAATTTTAAAATTACTATCCGATAACGAGTCTACAGAAAATCCGGATATTTGGAAACCCTAGTTGAATCCTGTTCATCCAGATATGATACACTAGAAAAGGAAAAGTATATAAATTTAATTTGAAAATTTTACGAGGGACCTATTTAAAATTTCTCCGTGATATTCAGAGCTTTTTTCTTCCGATATCATTCACTAGAAAAGGAAAAGTAGATAAATTTAATTTAAAAATTTTTACGAGGACCTATTCAAAATTTCTCCGTGATATTCAGAGCTTCTTTTGCAATGACAACATACTCGTTTAATTTGCCTTTATGTTCCTTTCTACAATTTAATCTCCATTTGGATTTCGACATTAAGACTACCTCTTATATATAAACACTACCCTACAATAAAGGACCGGTCGGAGTTGCATAAAATCCGACTGCATGTCGGATTTTATGCAAATCTAGTGCTCGCACGGGATCTGTTAAGGTTACGTACGATACGCGAAGTGGTAACGTCATTAGTTCTATGTGAAATTGTGACAATATGTCGAAACGAAAGGAACTTACTGACTTTGAAAGAGGTGTTATAGTTGGTTGTCACGCAGGTCTATTCGTGCAATTGCGGTAGAACACAGCCACGGTCAACTGTCGGTAGTTTCGTGAAGAAGGGGACGACTACTTGAGTTGAAACACAAATCCACACGTTGGTCGTCCCCGTAAACTTACCGAACGGGATCGGCGTGTCCTGAAGCGTGAGGTTCATATGAACAGCAATCAACCACTCCAAATCATTAACAGTGAGTTTCAACAGACAGCAGGAGTTACGGGGCACCCCAATACCTTGCAAAAAGAACTGCACCCCCTCAATATACACGGATGTGTTGCCGCGCACAAACCAAACATCACCCCATCCAACAAAGCCGGCAGACTCGCTTGGTGTTTGCAACGTCGTAAGTGGACTCTGGACCACTGGAAAACTGTTTAATGTAGCGACGAGTCCTGCTACACGCTCTTCCAGTCGGATGGGCGTGCTTGGGTTTGATGAATGCCAGGCGAACGTTTGTTACCCGAGTGCATCGTTCCAACTCTCAAGTTCGGTGGTGGTAGTGTACTTGATTGGTGGTGTTTTTCATGGTATGGCCTGGGAACTTTGCATCTTGTTTCTGGTTAATTGAACACCGACGTCTACATGAACATTTTGGACAATCAGGTTGTTCCTACGCTCTGGCAATTTTATGGAATGGACGATTGTTATGTCGCAGGGTTTACGACATTGTATAGGTTACGAAAAATAACCCCACAGAAAGAAGTCACATGGGTTAGGTCCAGGGAGCGAGGTTTGATGTTTTACTTGCCTTGGTTAAAGATTTTTTTTACGCAATTGGAATATTTTATAAGGAATTTGAAATTGCATCACTGAAATTTCCTGTTTTAGATTAAAAAGATTCTAAATAAAAAATAATCGGTTTGAAAAGAAAGGATCGGTCTTGAACTATCATGTTAATTTACACTGCTTGACAGTTCTGTGGAACAGCTGGTTTTTGACTTGAAGTGCCATCCACCATGCGCGCAGGTGCAGGAAAACAGTGAAAATGGGGCTATTATGCAATTTTTATCATCTGTTAAAAAGGCACAGCCTCACGAGATATTCTTCATTCGAAATCTTTAGCAGTGAACAGCTATGGTAAAATCACGTTCCTGAGTTTGGAAGTTTGTGCTGGAACTTTACACTCGTATTTTTCATTCGCAGCAAATATTGGTTTCGGAATGCCCCAAAGAGATTATTTGAGTGCGTATGATCATAGACGAGTAGTTTAACGGATCTAGGTAGGACAATGTGTGACTGAAGTCACAACAGCAATGGACTTGTCCAAAAGTGTCATTTTGCTGTTGAGAAAAAGCTCCTGAATATACAGAAACCGCTCTGCGAAGGGATGATGGTGGCCGTAGAAGGTGTACAACACAACTGGATGACAGATAACTCTTGACAGATGACTCTTGTGGCAAACTGGAACAGACACCTAACTGTTGCTCAGTTTGCCACAGATCTTACAACTGTTACATGCACTCGAGTATCTGCCAGAATCATTTCACGCCGACTCAGTCACTTGGTCTTCTCGGGGGCAAATGTAAACTTACATACTCGGGGTTGATCACAGACGCTTAAAAATGGATGGCCTCAGCAAACAAGTTGCTCATCCCTACAACATTATAATATACGATGTTAAGCAACTCCAACTTACCCAGTAGCCATGGATATACATAATGTATGTGCATATATAGTATGTAACTCTACGCCCATGGCTTCTCTGTACAGGGGAGAAGCTTATATTTTCGTAAGTGCCCGTCTTTCAAGCTGTATTTTTCATAGAAATTTATCAATGTATCATGATACAATCTTGGAGGGGGCTAAGAAGGCAGAAGCCTCTCCACGCATAAATCTCAGTGTTTGAACTTTGAATGGCGACTGATAGTTTGAAAATCTTAGTCAGTCCGACGTGTATGTAAGAAACTACTTATGCAGACTTTAGTATTAATTTTTATAGTAGAACTTGACTATGGAGAATAGCTCTGCTCGGCATCCAGATCCCAATAACGAAGGAAAACAAATAATACTGAATCTCCTTACTACCCTTCACCATGGACCTAGATCCTTTGGAATTCGTGTAGGCTTTCCTACACCAAGGGGATTGGAAACAACAACAAATAATACACTCATGGACAAAAAAATTAGCGCATCAAGAAATAGTTGCGGGATCGTAACGAAACTTGCAATGAAGGTACATGTCGGGGAGATATGCAAATGATTAGAAATGCAGCGTGATTGCGCATTACGTATAGCCGGCAGAGGGCGTTGAACATCGTACTCTGTGGAGTATAAAACAGGTAACCAAAGCTTGTTTGAGTGTGCTGAATCATTTACAAAGGAAGAGCTGAGATAGACATGCCATTACGCCGTGTTCGAAGACAATATAAGCAGTTGTCGCAGTTTGAGAGGGGGAGAATCGTCGGGATGATGGAAGCTGGGTGGTCAGCTAGGCGAGTAGCTCGTCAATTAGGCCGCTCTGATTGTGTTGTGAGGAGGCGTTCGGACCAGTGGACCCGAGAGATGTCATGTACACGAAGACCAGGCTCAGGACGCCCTCGACAGACCAGTCGTCGAGAAGACCGCCACATCGTAAGAAATGCACGCGTACAGCCAACTGCTTCATCGGCCGCCATCCAGGCACAGGTAGCACCTTCACTAGGGGCCTCTGTGTCTTCTCGAACCATACGAAGGTGCCTGGCTGAAGGACAGTTGGTATCGCGGTGCCCATTACGTGTGCTGCCCTTGACGCCACCCATCAACGCCTCCATTTGGAGTTTTGCCGCGCACGAGGAAACTGGACTGCAGCGGAATGGAACCAGGTCGTCTTTAGCGACGAATCCAGATTCAATCTCGGCAGTGATGACAATCGTGTTCGTGTGTGGAGAGCCCGTGGTGAACGCTTCAATCCTTCCTTTGCTGTACAGCGACACATCGCTCCCACAGCTGGTGTGATGGTATGGGGTGCCATTAACTACAATACACGGTCACCCCTAGTATTGTTCCGTGGCACCATGACAGTCCAGCGGTATGTTCATGAAATCCTGCAACCACATGTGTTGCCACTCATGCAACGGCTCCCAGGAGCCATTTTTCAACAAGACAATGCTCGGCCTCATACGGCAAGGGTGTCACAAGACTGTCCCCGCACTGTTACTACCCTTCCTTGGCCTGCCCGATCCCCAGATTTGTCTCCAATCGAACATATCTGGGAGCATTTGGGACGACGAGTTGGGAATCCCACGAGTTTGAACGAACTAGAGGCAAGGTTACAGCAAATATGGAACGAAATGTCTCAAGACATCATACAGAACTTGTATGACTCAATGCCCGATCGTATCGCATCGTGCATTCGCGCTAGAGGGGGTCCAACGGAGTATTAACTCCTCCGTTCTTTTGCCTTTTTCTCTGAAATAAACTATCCTTTGTCTTTGATTTTCTTATCATTTACTTATATCAAAGTAGTCATTACGTATGTAAAATTTCGTTTCATTTTGACGACACCTTCTTGGTGCGCTAATTTTTTTGTCCATGAGTGTATAAAGGAAAACGGCATAGTTAGGAAATCGAAGCAGACACCCTATAAATCGAAGTGTTGGGAGAATATATTTATAAAATTCATGCTCCTTGTTCGGAAAAGGTTTTAAAGAGTCTTCGATCTTGTTAACATTGCTCCGGGAGCGTCTAAAAATTTTAACCAATCACAAAGCTCAACGCAGTGTGGTCATATGTATCGCTAAAGTTGACGGCGGGCACAAAGACCACGTGATACGTTAGACCAATCGGAAATCAAGTCAACAATCCTCTGATAATTATCCAAACTACAGGATCGATCATGAGCTAATCAGATACTCCCGACGTTATTCTTTAATGCAAGCAATATGAACAGTTAGGACCTGTTCACATAGAATTCGTCAGCGTCAGCGTTACTCGTATTGAAATATATTTAACCAATTACAAACCTCCGAACGATTAGCCACGAAATTGTTAAGATCTATGATTGGTTTAAAATATGTCAATACGAGTAACGCTGATGCTGACGGATTCTACGTAAACAGGCCCTTATTTCTTTTCCGCAATAACGGTAGCACTATCCACAATGTGAAAAAGGGCTTAGGCAGACCTATGTATTCAGACAAAACATCACCTTTCCTTCCATTTCAGATATCAAATAAACACGTAGTTTAGACGTCATTCTGTTTTTAGGTGCCTCTAATATCGTATACCAAACCATCGAACTATTTCGCTCATGCATGCGCAATAAATTTTAAATAAACAGGGCGTCGTCATACATTCATGTATTCAACGTATAATCTATTCGGTGTCGTCAGATAAGGACGTCAAATTGTTATATATGTGACTGATTAATAAAAACAGAAAAATCTAAAGAGAAGCTGGAAAGGAAATTTTCGGCGCACTCTCTAAATTTGATGCAACTTTTGAAATTAACTTACACTAGAATTAAAAAAATTCGAAAACAAATTTGTAAATTATTTTTACCTTCTGAGGAACTGCAGTTGCGGCAACTACAAGCATATATTTCTCGTGTTGTAAAACTTAGATTCGAATACATAACAACAACAACAAGTCATTGCTTTAAAATTTGTAGGCTTCGAAAACATTTTCTGGGAGCTGAATAACTGTTTAATGTTCTGTCTTTGTTCCTGCTTATTCTGAAATATGACCTCCAAATAAATTAAGTTCCCTTAACAGGAAGATAAACGAAATCGTCAATATAATTAATAACATCCGCCTAACATGATTTCCAAACATGTTGCGTAACATGTTAGGCGTTCAGTGGGAAATTACAAGCCGAACACGGCTTCAAGGTATTGGTAAACTTATTTTTTTCTTTTGCAAGTAATTTGTTCCTCTATTCCCTGATGTATTTTCAGCTCGCTTTCACGCGGGAAAGCAAAAGAGCAAAACAGGAATAACACGTGCCGCTGCGAATATATTAAACTTATCCGACAGTTTATTCCTTTATTTTTACCCTCGGAAAAATCTAGAAGTTACCGCAAGGTCATTTGCTTGGCTAGATAGGTATTTACTTGAAGAAAAATAGGAGTTTCGAGCTCTGTACTACCTTTTACAGGAAATTCAAATATTCTGAAACGAAAGAAATATTTTTCTTGAAAGGTACCAAACTTTGTCTGGGCAATCGAATCATTTTGATTAGTTTAAAATGCATTCTCTAAAAATATAAGCACGCAAACACACACGCTAAGCGTCAGCGCACGCACACACACACACACACACACACACACACACACACATATATAGGGTGAGCCAAAAGTTCGTAAAAACTTTAAAAATTCATAAAAAAGGAAGAAATAATGATAAAAAAAAAGTGCGGTTTGCAAGAAAGGGTTCACAAGGAAGTCGTATTTTTCGCAGCCAAAACAGTTTTAAAATGTTTTAAAAAAAAGTTTAAAAAGTTAAAAAGTCACCGGTAGATGGCACTGACGTGCGAGAAATTCAGCAGATTATGCAAATCAATCTTGGAATTCAAGACCGGGATACACGAGGATTTGGAGTATCGGCCACGAAGTGAAAGACCCTTGTTGGTGGAGAGGCCGCATTACTGAGGTGGAAACCATTATGAATAATATGGTGGCGAAATCGAATATATGTATATATATATATATATGCTTTGTGACACGTTTCCCGGATTTTCAATTCAAGTTTGTATGTGTGCATGTGTGTACTGCATTGTACACGATTATGTGTGCATATATATACAGTGTGTAACAAAATTATAAGACCACTGTGGATTTTGTGATTTTTACTATAAATAGTATAATTTTTTTTTAATTAAATTAGGTTGATGTTAATAAATGAAATATAAAATATATGTATATTATTTTTAAGAGATATTTAAATATACTAATTATTTTATCAACAATTTCAAATTTTTCCGATCAAATATCTGTAACAAAATTATAAGACCACTAGTTAAAACAAATTTTTTTAATAAAACTAATATGATGTTGATCCACCATTTTTCTGAATAACTTCAAATACTCGATTTTTTATTGAATTAATTAGGTTTTCGAGCAAATATTTGGGAATTTTGTCCCATTCATCCATGATAGCTAGTTCCAATTCATACACAGAATCATACTGGCGGTTATTTGCATACACTTGATGAGCCAAATGGCCCCACACGTTTTCGGTGGGATTCAGGTCTGAACTAAGGCTTGGCCAATTTAAGACCTCTATTTTTTCTTTTTGAAATAAGTTTTTAGTTGATTTAGACACATGTCATGGCGCATTGTCTTGCTGAAATTTCCAGTTTGATCCTCCTAAAAATGGGCCAAAAGGTATAAGGTGTTGGTAAAGTAGTTGTTGATAACAAATGGTGTCCATTTTCCCAAGAACTCGCTGCAGATCACATTTCCCATCATATGCAAAAGCTCCCCACACCATCACAGAGCCACCACCCATCTGTCTACTGAAGAAAACCCGAGGTTCCGTTCGTAAATCATGCCAGTATGAAATATTACCGTCCGGGCCATCCAAATTAAATTTTTTTCGTCGGAAAAATTAATATTTTTCCAAGCAGCATCCCAGGTCATGACTTCCTTTGCCCACTTCAGCCTTCCTTCTTTATGATGCTTTAACAGTCTTGGTTTTCTTTTTAATTTCCGAAGAGAAACATTTGAATTTGATCTTAAAGTGCACCAGACTGTCATATGTGAAATAGTTTTACTTGCCTGCTGTGTTATTTTACGAGTAGACAAGTTCTGTTTCGTTGCAAGCTTGAGAATTCGTCTATTATCACGAGCTAATAATTTACTCTTTCTGCCAGATCTTTTATATTTTCCATAAAAATCTCTTTTACTTAAAACGTTATGAATAGCAGTTTTAGAACGTTTAAGTATCTTACTTATTTCACGTTCTGATTTTCCAGAGCCCTTATAAAACCAAATTTTTCGAACTTCTAGTTCAGATAATTCTCTTCCACGCGGCATTGCGAATTTCCTCATAAAAACAAACAAATTAAATTCTATTTTCTTTTACAATATTATCTTTTGGACTTTTTTGTGATGTAAAGTTACAGTTTATCTACGATTTTGAAAGAAAAAACTAAATAGTTTTAAAAACGCAAATGATTTTAAATAAAAAAATAAATGGTCTTATATTTATGTTACACCGAGATTTCAAAAAATCATTTGCTGTGTGAAATTAATTCAATTTTTTTCCTTTAAGCGATTTATTTGAGAAAATATAACTTTTTTCATTTGCTTGAAATTTTAAAATTATTCATTTTATGCAGTGTAATATTAAAATGAGTGATATTTTGGGTGGTCTTATAATTTTGTTACACACTGTATATATATATATATATATATATATATATATATATATATATATATAAAGGTGATTATCAAAATAATGGAAACATCTATCAATATTAGTGGTGTTCCTTTGACAAACAGAATAGTGGTCGAAAGGGAGAGCTGAGTGAAAGAGAAGGAAGATGTATTGAAGCGTATTGTGACATGAAGAAAGTGAACAACTCAAACCAAAATGACCGAAGAGCTCAATCTTCAACTGCATGTTCAGGTATCAACCATTAGAAGTAAAAGGGAACTTCACAAACATGGCATTTACGGAAGAGAAGTTATTTCCAAACCACTTGTAATAAATGCCAATACAAAATATCGTCCAGAATGGTGCCACGAGCGCAAATCCTGGTCGAGTAATATGTCGAAAAACGGCATTTGGACCGACTTATGATTGTCCACGTTGTTTCTCGCAACAGGACGTGCGTTTGTCTGGAGAACACCTACACAAGCGTAGGATTCAGACTGTCTCATTACAACTGTCAATCATGGAGGTAGATCTATCACGGTTTGTGATGGTATGTCATGGTTTTCTTCAGGCCCTATTGTAACCCTCAAAGGGATATTGAATGGGAAGGATTAAGTCGAAATTATAAATCACTAGTCCATCTTATGGTGCAAACATTGTTTCTTGTAGGAGATGGCATTCTCCAGGAGGATGATCCCCCTATACATACAGCTAAATCTAACAAGTATTGGTTTGAAGAGCATGAAAAAGAAGTCAAATATTTTATCTTGCCCTGTACAATTTCCCCGACTATATAATATCCAACCACTGTGATCTGTATAAGCGGAAAGAGCTAGGTATCGATAGTCACCACAGCATCTCTATGGGAACTTTCATGATTTTTCCCTGAAGAATGGTATAAATATTCTTAACCACTATTAATGACTTGTGTAATCCGATTCCAATGTGAATCAGGTGGTATTAAATGACAAAGGTGATCCTGCGCCGTATTAATAAAGGTTTTCATGATGTTTCTTAGTGTTTCCATTATTTTGATAACCATCTGTATACGTTTATATATATATTAGGGGTTCCGTCCCTGCGGCTCACCACTCGGATTGCCAATCGTCTCGGATTGGCCGGGACTGTCTCGGAATCGGAATCGCTGTCCTCGATACCGGAAGAATGCTAAATTGTCCCGGAAATTTGGAGAAAACTAATCCAAATTTTGTTTTTATTGAAATTGACATTGTGTAAATCCGTTCAATGTCCTTCCAACGTATGTTCCCTCCCCCACTATTATTTAGACACATCAGTCTGTTCAAAGCATTTGGTGTGTTCAGACGTGTTTAGTGTTTTTTGAGCCTGACTTTGTTTTTCACAACTTTTTGTTATCCCCTCGTTCAGTGAAGATGGAAAGCAGTATTTCAAATAGTGACAGTGAACGAGACCCGGTCTATGCATGTACACCGAAGAAAAATTAAAAGATGGTCTGTTTACAAGGACGAATGGACGCAGGATGAGAAATTCAAATACTGACTCACTAAAGAAGATCAACACAATGGTCGATGCAATTTGTGTCGTTCTATATTTTCAATGAAATGCGAAGGCTTGGGAGCTGTAAAGATACATATGAATTGCAAAAAGCACTAAGAGAAGGCAAATACTACAAGTTAAAGTCAATTAATCGACCGAAGAATATAAAGTGGTAAAAGCGAAGCTCCTCTCAGTTTTTCATAATGTAAAGCATGATTTGAGTTATAACAGCTTTGATTGTTATTCAAAGCTTGTTCGGACATTTTTTGACGAGAGTTCTACGGCTCAAAAGTTTTCTTGTGGGCGCACCAAGGCTACGGCCATTACATCAAATGTACTCGGTACATTTACCCATCAACGGGTGTTAAATGATTTAAAGAAGTCCATGTATTTTTCAGTTTCTTATGATGCCTCTAATACCGGGTGGGCAAAAAGTCAATAGGAACTTTAAAAATTCATAAAAACCGAAAAAATAATCAAAATTAAAAAAAAAAAATGTTTGCAGGGTTAGCATCGCTAGGTCACGGGAATTTTTTTTAAGACAGGAATAAAAAACTCAAAAAACAGCCGACAGGTGACCCTGACGTACACAAGTCAAAGTGGTGTATCATCCCGGGTGTATATACCTGGTCCATAAAATCTGTTGGAACTGAAAGAAGCGATCCGCCGAGAAGTGTCACGTACACTGGTGTAAGAAATTAAGAGAATTTGCAGACTTGGTCGATTATCTCTAGAACTACTGTACCGATTTTAATGAAATTTGATATGTACATACATTGATACAATACAAAACAAATAACCATTCAATAATTGTAATACACACTCATGATCGTGCGTAACACTCGTTGGAGTCGGAAGGTATGAAGCAGCGGTTGCAGAATAAAAAAAATGCGTTAATGGGTTAATTTTGCAGCAGTCGGTTAATTTCAAATTGTAAGAGTAAAAATGAGTAACCACCAACGTTTAGATGATGGAATGAGGTGGAGAATTGTGGGGAGGCTAGAAGCAGGCCAATCTCAAGTCCGAATTTGGAGATAGTTCAATTTAACGCCCAGCGTCATGTGTAACTTATGGAAACAGCTCCAGGATACCGGATCCATCGAGAGAAAGCCTGGGCAAGGTCATCCAAGAGCCACGACGGCCAGAGAAGATCGCCATTTGTCGATTATAGCGAGGCGTAACAGGAGTGCTACTGCTTCTCAGCTCTCTCGTGACTTGTATGCAGCCACAGGAACCCGTGTATCAAGGGTGACTGTTTCCAAAAGACTTCATGAGAGAGGGTTGCTTGCAAGAAGACCTGCTGTTTGCGTCCCGCTCACTTCTACGAACAGAAGAATCCGTTTATCATGGTGCAGAGGGCATAGAGATTGGAGTATGGATCAATGGGCGACCGATCTCTTCACTGATGAGTCCCGGTTCAGCCTAAACATTGATTCTCGCCGTACGTTCATATGGAGAGAACCAGGGACCCGCTACCTACCCTCCAATGTCCGCGAAATCGACCATTATGGCTGAGTGAGGTTTAATGGTCTTAGGCAGGCATCATGGCCGCACACCTCTCCATGTCTTTGAAAGAGGCACTGTGACTGGTGTGAGGTAAAGGGATGAGGTCTTGGAGCCCTTTGTTCGCCTTCTCAGGGGTGCAGTTGGCCCTGAGTTCATTTTAATGGACGATAACGCGAGGCCACATAGAGCTCTTCTGGTCGACGAATTTCTACAGAGTGAGGATATTCGTCGGATGGATTGGCCAGCCAGATCTCCAGACCTTAACCCTATAGAGCATGTCTGGGACGCTCTGGGGAGGGAAATTGCAACTCGCAACCCCCTTCCGAGAACCACCCAGGGAATAAAAACAGCGTTGCTGAACGAGTGGGACCAATTGCCACAGGAAATGATAAACTGCCTTATTTCAAGTATGAAATCACGCTGCGAGACCTGTATATCTGTAAGAGGGGACCCCCTATTAACCCATCTATTAACCCATTTTTTTTTGTTTATTCTGCAACCGCTGTTTCATACCTTCCGACTCCAACGAGTGTTACGCACGATCATGCGTGTTTATTACAATTATTGAATGGTTATTTGTTTTGTATTGTATCAATGTATGTAATATCAAATTTCATTAAAATCGGTACAGTAGTTCTAGAGATAATCGACCAAGTCTGCAAATTCTCTTAATTTCTTACGCCAGTTTATATATTCGGACCTGCTGCACTCTGCCTTTGCTGGATTTGTGACTCGCCTGCAATGTATTATCCCCTGTGGTGGGGGGTCATTTGGAACACCTACTGCTGTAATAAACGATTTAGAAGCATTCTTTTCGTTGTTTGCGTATCTTTTTTTTACTTGTGTACGTCAGCGCCACCTGTCGGCTTGTTTTTGAGTTATTTTTTTTCCTGTCTTAAAAAAATTCCCGTGACCTAGCGACGATAACCCTGCAAACGTTTTTTGATTTTGGTTATTTTTCCGGTATTTATGAATTTTTAAACTTTCTACGGACTTTTTGCCCACCCGGTATGAGAAACATTAAAGCTTGCCCATGCACGGTCCAATCCTTAACACAGAAAATGGAGTAAGCCGGAAAATATTAGACTTTTACGAAGACCCTGATGAAACTTCACAGATTAATTTTAATTGAATAAAAAATATTATTGAGGGTAATGATTTTTCTCTTCAAAAGAATAAGTGCTTATAGTGCAGATAACGCATCAGTCAACTATGGAATACCCCGTATACCCCCAACTATGGAATACCCCCAACTATTACCCGGTATTCACAAAGTTGCAGAAAGAAGTGAAAAATGTGCAAAACCAGTGCAAATTGCAAATAGCAAATGCTATATCATAAATAATTCACTTAAAAAGGGCAACAACTCCTTAAGATACAACGTTCAATGCCTCTTAAAATATTCACTGAGTTTGGTTTATCAGTAAAAGGAAAAAACTTTTGTGAATTCGGCAATATTGAGCATAAAGAGATATTGTGTCATGTGACAACAAGACGGTTATCTCTTCTGCCTGCTATTGAGCGGATTGCATATACAGTCGATTCCGGTTAATCGGATCACTTCGGGACGCAATCATTTTGGTCGTAATAACCGGCTGGTCCGATTACACGAACATGCCCTATTAGGCTTAGGCAATAGGATTTGTTTCGGTTCTTTAGGATTCGGTCCGAAGCGGCTGGTCCGATTCTGACCGAATTTTCCGACCAGCCGCTGGATTAAGCGGCTGGTCCGATTAACCGGTTGTCCAATTAACCGGATTCGACTGTATATGCTTATAATTGGCCAGAGTTGAAAGCTTATTTTCGATCCAAAAAGAAAGAAGACGGTTCTGAAATAATTTGGAAGTTTTTCGGTCATAAAACTATAGCTGCTTTGCCAGCATACTATTTATTTTTTCTTCATAACATCTTACCTCTCTTTGATAACGCTGTTCGTGAATTGGAGAGTGATTCGTGCTTATCATTAGATGTAGATAGAATAATGAGTGGCCTATGAAATGAGTTGGTATCGAGATCGACAGATGGATTCTTTGGCAGTAATGTAAGATCCATTTCACTGAAACTGCCCAAACACGAGAAGATTGAGTTCATATCTGATGCTAATTGTTTTCTTACGAGATGTATCATATATTTGAAAGAAAATTATGAATTTAACGAAAGAAATATTTTTAACAAAATAAAATGTCTTTCTTTAAAGAAAAACAAAGAATGTTTTGAATTGACATGGGAGCAATTATCCGTTATCCGAAATATATTGCAAATCAAAATTGACATCGATGCATTGTACAATGAATATACAGATCTTCGATTGGTTTTTTTTGCTCTGAACAAAGAGCAAAACGATGACAAACTATGGGCAGACTATTTTTCGTTCAAAAAGCATGAAAAATCGGTCGAGCTGATGAAAATTGAGTCTTTTATTTTGTTCATTCCTGCGAGTAATGCTTACCCAGAAAGTGTATTTAGTCACATGAACAGTGTGTAGACGAAGGCCAGGAATAACATGAATATCGACTTAGTAAAGGCGGAATTAAAAATACGACTGAATAGTGAATCGTGTGCAGAATTTGCGAACTTTTTAAATACGGACTCACTTGCGAAAGAATTGGGGATTTTGTCAAAAAGTGAGACAAATATTATTGTAGAAACTCATAAAAATATAACTTTAAATTTGCTATTATAAGATTTAAAAATTTTATTTATTATTATTATTATCATATAATATATGTACGCTTATATATATATATATATATATATATATATATATATATATATATATATATAATTCAGTTTCTATAATAGTTAAAATAAAAAATATAAAAATAAATTTAAAGAACTGTATTTTAATTTTTTCGTACATAAAAAGTTTCCTCAGAAAACTAGGAAATGGCTGACTGACAATGATAATCATGTTCAGTATTGAGCTAATTGTCCCGGAATCTTCACAGAAAAAGTTGGCAACCCTATTCACCACACGTGACCTTCTGCCTTGTAACAACAGGGAACGGGAAAAATTTACAATTCTTCTTATACACAAACTTTATTTATATTTTGTAAACAGAGATGGCGCCACTGTATTAAATATCCGAGAAATGTTTTATAATATACTGGTGATCAAAATTTAGGAAATTTGCACATTTAGTCGAATTTCTGGAAAACTAATGGACAGATTTTAATGAAATTTGGTTGGTGATAAAAAAAAAGTTTTACCAGACAGCAATCATGTTGCGCACTGATCGTCAGGCTCATAAAATTAATCGAGAGCAAACTGCGTTCCTGAAAAGTCTAACATAGGCTTGTAAGATCTCCACCCTATATCACTCATCAGTCAGGACCCTGCCAAACAAATAGAGAGATGTGCGGCCGTCCAACACGATGCTTGCCCAAACCATGACACCTACCTGTGCTGCCATAGTGTTCCCTTTCTCGGATTTTGGAGGAAATGCATCGGATCCCAGGTTGTCTCCAGTGAAGTTACGTCAAGAATCACTGTCCAAGCTGAATCGTGAATTGTCTGTGAGGCCCTACTGAAGTCTGGCCAAGGTTTGGCTTGGAGCACAACGGTCAATTTTTGCTGCACGAGGGTTAATTAGACAGGTACCTACTGCTTAAAGCCGATTCCGAACAGCTACAAACGTCCATGCCAAGGGTGGGATTCGAAGCCACAGACTTTGGTACTGAATGCCAGTGCCCTAGCCATTCGGACATCAAGCTGATGTTGTTTGCACCATGCTAAACGGCCGCACATCTCTCCATGTATTTGACATAGGGTCCCAGGCTGATAAGAGGTATAGAGAGAATATCTTACAACTAAATGTTCGACTTTTTAGGGGCGCCGTTGATCCGCGGTTCCCTTTTATGGACGACAACGCTCGTCCACATAAGGCTCACCTAGTCGAAGGTTCTCTTGAAAGTGAGAATATTCGCTGGATGGATTGGCAAGTCAGATATCCAGACCTAATCCCTATTGAACATGTCTGGGACTTTCTTGAGAGGGCAATAGCAGCTCATCATCCAGGAGCTGAAAACTGCATTGTTCCATGAGTGGGATCGACTGCCACAGGAACTCATTAAACTGTCTCGTTTCCAGAAAGACATCGCTCTGTGAGACGCTCTGTACGACTGTGAGAGGGAGCCATACCCTATATTAGAATCATTTTATGCTCGATCTTGCAGCGAGAGTTATGGACATTACTGCTCTGATTAGCCTAACTGACGATCAGGAGTTCGTAACACGACTGTTGTATGACATTCTTACTTTTCTGTTATATAAATGTGTATCCATACCAAATTTCATTAAAATCTGTTCATTTATTTCTCAGAAATTCGACAAAAAGTGCAAACCAGTGTATATATAATATATATATATATATATATATATATATATATATATAATTGTTTTTATTAAATACAAAGGGGGCTTAGTAATTAATTTATTGTCGTGGCGTAATTCGCCACTATTCTCATATCTTGGTTCGAAATACATCGAGAGATATCGGGGAATTTCCCTTTGGAGTGATTGACATCTGTAGCTCCACCCATGGTTCATCGCCGGTGTATGCGTCACAGAGACCATGTAGCCATGCGCGGTGGCTTTGGATGGAGAAAAACAATAGCGTGTAATCAGACGGCGGGATTTAATTCATTGCTAGTGGACGCGTGTCAGCTGGGTCCCTAATTTGAAAATGGCGAGAGCTCAAATATGCGCTACTTGGATCAGTGGTTGCTGGAAAATGAAATAAATTGGAAAAGCTTGAACTATGTTTATTAATTGGATTTAGACTACTTACCACTCGCCACCAGTATTAACATGATGACTGCTAATGCAAACCACACGCCTGTCATATATATATATATATATATATATATATATATATATATTGTCGCTATATCACCTATACCTCGCTATACGGCCGCTCTTTATACGGCATTTCGCTATAACGGCCTTTTTTAATTATGACGCTTTTTCGATTTACGGCCCACAATGTTTCGTTATACGGCCACAACAGCGGAAAATGATGATGGCAGCATATTATACCTTAGTGATTCTTCATGTTAATGTTCGTCATCAGATTAAAAAAGATTTTAAACATTTTATTTTATGTATTTTATTATATGTATACATATGTGCATATGATTTCTTTTGCTTTTTATTTATATGTTTACTTTTTGAATTTCTGTTTATTATTACATAGTTTTGTACTTTTATTTTTATGTAAGCATTTTTATAGGAAATAAAAAGAATAAAATGCTTTATGAACTGAAAACTACATAATTTATAAAAAAAAATGGAACAGATCCAATTAAATTTGTATGGGTTTGTATCAAAATAATTCATTCGTTATACGGCTTTTCGCTTTACGACCAACGTTTCATTAAAATATCTAGGCCGTAAAGCGAGGTATGGGTGTATATATATATATATATATATATATATATATATATATATATATATATATATATATATATATATATATATGTCGGACGTTTGGCTAAAATATCGGGGGGGGGGGTGATCGCCTCCCCCCATATTTTAGCCTCATATATATATATATGTATATATATACAGAAGGTCGTTCGCACTTTACGAAAACGATTTTGATAGTTAAGTTTTATGTATAAACACCGTATTTTATGCTGTAATTTGTTTCTATCTGATAGCCATGGTTCTTGACAATAGCTCTAGCTCGAATTTTCCATGAAAGTAAATTTTTGCTTAGTACTGTCATGTCAGTTTTAAGTCATTCCTCTTGGACCGTTTTCCAAAGTCCCCTTCAGTGTTCTTAGATGCCGTTTTCCTAAGGCTCGTATTAAAAAACCGAAATCGCAAAAGTCCATTGGAGAAGAGTCAGGTAATTTTACAGGTATTTCATTAAATGGGATACATTTTATTCCTGTTTCAGATCCTTTCTTTGCTAAATAAACGGTAGTTGATTTAGACGTGTGACTAGAGACTTTGTTTATAAGAAGCTTAATTTTATCAATGTCCTTTCCATATAAGACTGGAATTTCTTCTTCAAAAATTGGTTCTAAAATATTCTGCTGATAGTACAGTGAATTAATTTTGGCTTTACTTGAGACTTTTTTTATTTTTAATTTGTCGTTGTAAGAAAATCCTGCTACTATCATGAACTCCTTTGAGAACTTTTCTCTACACTGACGTAGTCATTTCGTACGGTCATTCACGTCAGTTGAGCAATAGAAAATTGATATTTTTTTACTACAGTCACTTAAATACACCCATGCCCCATCGAGTGTTACCACAAAATTTCGTTTTTCAGCAGTTAAATGTTTTTCATATAAATTTCTACAATTTGTTTTTCTTTCAGCAATATGCTTTGGCAAAAGCAGATGAACTTTAGGTTTAAACTTCTTTTTTAACGTTAAATCTTTATGAATGATTTTACTTACAGTGCCAGAAGACATTCCTAGTTTCAATGCAATGGATCTTTGAGTCGGCGTATTTTCTTTTAGGATCAGAGACTTCAATTTCTTGATATTTACCTGCGTTCGAAAAGTCTTAGGATGGGGTTTAGTGGCCATGTTTTCCTTTTTCCTTTCAGTTAGACGTTTTTTCCCTTTCAAATTTAATATATTATAAATACCTATTTTTAAAATGTCATAGCCGAAATTTTTACACATCTTTATAATTTGTTGAAACGAATATTTCTCCCCGCAAGTGCAGTTACGTAACCTTCGAGTCATGTATCAATTTTCAGAGCCATTTTCAAAATAAATCTTTTATTTTACATTTCAGTCAAAGCAAAACAATAGCAGACGATTATTCTGAAGTTGCCAAATATTTATCTCAAAATGCAAACGCCAAAAACAAATTACAAAACCGTTTCCATAAAGTGCGAACGACCTTCTGTATATATATATATATATATAGTGCCGTAATTAGCCATTGCTATGCCCTGGGCAAGAATTTGTATTTGGGCCCCTTAATTAAATTGGTTTGGGAAAATAATAAAACAAATACAGCATTTTGGGCCCCCTTTCCAAGTGGGCCCTGGGCGGGTGCCCTTGTTGACCCTGCCTAGTTACTGCCGTATATATATATATATATATATATATATATATATATATATATATATATATATATATATATATATATATATATATACTTACTCTCGATTATTCATGTGCGGATTATCCGGTTTGCAGATTATCCGTGCAGAAAAATTCTAAAATACTTTATCAAAAATAATATTTACATAATTTATTAAAAACTGCTTGAAAATTTATTCCGTTATAAAAATCAAGATTTTAAAATAATGATTTACTATTTATTGAGAAGATTTGTATTTGATAAAAGATGCAATAACACAGTGGTGCTCAAACTGTGGACCGCGACCCACAGGTGGGTAGTGAAAATAATTGGAAGGGTCAGGGATTGTTTGAAGTAAATTTAAATCATACTGGATTATTTAATAAAAAAAATGCTATAAATATACTAACAGTTTTCAAATCATGCTGTTTAATTTTAAATTTTGCTCATTTTTTTTCGATGAAATACAAATACATATTAATATTAATATTTAAATAGAAAGTTTTAGTCACACGAGATTTGCTAGAAACAAGTGCAGAAGGTAAGAGAGAAATTTTATTTATTGCTATTATGCAAAGTAAATAAAGACCCAAAATCTACAGTTTCATCGATTTTTAAAGTTGTTTGTCAAAATTTGATTATTTCTTTTTCTATTTTGTTTGTTAACATTTTCCTAGTTCCAAAAAAGAAAAATTATTATTTTTGGAACTAGGAAATTGAAAGAAAGTGGGTAGCGGTCGAGTAAAGTTTGTGCCCTACTGCGATAATATACTAAAATAATACAGTGATATATATATATATATATATATATATATATATATATATATATATATATATATATATATATATACAACCTTTGTCCAGAAAGTTCGGTGAATGACGTCATAGTGCTCACGGTCCTTAAGAGTTTGAAACCGGCGCATACCGTTCCGGACAGGTGAAGACTCGTCTGAACCAGTTACTCAGCGGCGGCTCTGCGAGTTAGCTTATCTTGTGGAAACAGTTCATTGCAGAGTGAAGGTGTTGTGCGCTCGGTCGAAATTCAAAATGGATCAGTGAACGAATATGCTGTTCTGTGTCAAAATTGGAAAATCAGCGAAAGAGACTCGTGAAATGCTGCTAAAAGTTTATGAAAAACGTTCTGTCACCTTGAAATGCGTGTATGAGTGGTTTAAACGCTTCCGAGAAGGGCGGGACACCATTGAAGACTCCCCCTGAAGTGGTCGGCCTGCATCACCCCGGACAACGTACAGAAAGTGAAGGAATTGTTGGCCAGGGATCGTCGTGGGGCAGTGCGAATGATAGCGGAGGAAGGGGGAATTGGTCGTGAGATGGCCCACCTCATACTGACCCAGGATTTGGGTAAACGTAAGCTTTGCTCCCGAGTTGTGCCCCACACTTTGACGACGGAACAAATGCAAATTCGGCTTGACGCCCGGGAAGACTTCATCGACATGGCAGATCGAAACCCAAATTTCCTGAAAACCATTGTCACGGGTGACGAGACCTGGTGTCTGAAGTACGACCCTGACGGCAAGCGTCAGAGTATGGAGTGGAGGGGTCCAGGGTCGCCGAAAAGCAAGAAGGTGCGAACTGAGAAATTCAGCATCAAGACAATGCCCGTGGTATTCTTCGACTCTGAGGGTCTCATCCATAAAAAAAATCCTCCCTGGCGGCACCACGTTAAATGCCGATAAGTACGTGGATATACTGAAACGCCGGCTGCAACGGATCAATCGGGTACGCTCCCAGTACGCCAAGCAAGGCAACTGGACTCTGCTTCACGACAATGCCCGGCTAAATACTGCCCTTTCTGGGGCAGAAGTTCCTGGCTAAAAGGCGAGTTGTGTCCCTGAATCACCCACTTTAGTCCTCAGACTTCTCTCCCGTACTTTTTCTTGTTCCGCAAATTGAAATCAGCCCTGAAAGGCCACAGGTTTTCGGACATTTCAGACGTCCAACGTAATGCTACGACCCAGCTGAAGGCCATCCCTAAAGACGACTACGCCAGGAGTTTCCAAGACATGTACAGCCATTCCCAGATGTGCATTACCGCCTACGGGGATTACTTCGAACGACAGTAACAGCTGTTTCATGTAAGACAACAATCCATTGTAATTATAGGCACATTCACTTTCTGGACAAAGGTTGTATATATATATATATAACGAAACTTCTCTAGACGGTCACCTTTCTAAACGGCCATAGTATAGTCAGAACCGTTTCAGGACTCATAGAGCCGATGTTATTGAAGAAGCCTCTTTTCGGCAGCTACCCCTCAAACGGCCCTTTTTATATATATATATATATATATATATATATATATATATATATATATATATATATATATATATATATATATATATACAGTGGAATCTCGATCGATCGTTTTTCAAGGGACCGACTGAACTGAATGATTAATGCGGAAAAACGATAGATGCGGGAATATTACAAAGCAGTATGATCATCGGGACTGGGTGAAATAACCGATGCATACGGGAAAAAACGATGATTCGGAAAACGATCGATCGAGATTACACTGTATATATATATATATATATATATATATATACAGTGAGAGAGAGAGAGAGAGAGAGAGAGAGACAGAGAGAGAGAAACTCTATGGCGGCTGTATATATATATATATATATATATATATATATATATATACAGAGAGAGAGAGAGAGAGAGAGAGAGACAGAGAGAGAGAAACTCTATGGCGGCCAGTCATGGCTCCGAAAGAAAGTGACCGTTTTGAGTGGTGGCAGTGTAAAACGGGGTAAAATAACGGTGGCTCTATGGGGTATATTTAATCGCTTCTGAACAAAATGTGGTCGTTTAGAGAGGTAGCTGGCAAGAGAAATTTCACTGTACTTCTTTAATCGAAAGAATATCCTGGAAAAAAAGACCGATTGTGCAAGCAAATTCTGTAATGGGAGTAACAAAAATCATCACAAAGGTTTGTTACGAATGACATTTTAATTTCCTCTGTTTGAATTGACAAGTGTGATATCTGAGAGAATAATAAAAAAAAATGTACCGTCATTCTTTTTCCTTGGTCAAGACGCTGAAGGTCGATGAAATAGTTAGGAGGAAGGAACTGAGAGGTTGACAGACACAATCATGGTCGTAACTACGTAAGTGAAACGAAGAATTAACAATGGGTAATAAATTTGCTTCTCCTTATTTTCCTGATTTCATTATTCATATTGTGTTAACCATTTTTAACTGACAGATTGCATTATTCACGGTCGGACTTTGTTTTGGCGCAGTTATGAAAGTGACTTTTTTAAATTGTTCAGGTTTCGCAAGTTTGCCCTTAATTAACTGTTTTAGGTATAATCAATATATCGTAACGAAACATTACAGGAATTGATTACCTTCCATGTATACAATAAGGTCCATTCCACAGCCACTGGGTTATTTGGAATAATTTCGAGTAATGGTCGGTGTGATC
This sequence comes from Dolomedes plantarius, assembly GCA_907164885.2. Classification (NCBI taxonomy): domain Eukaryota; kingdom Metazoa; phylum Arthropoda; class Arachnida; order Araneae; family Dolomedidae; genus Dolomedes; species Dolomedes plantarius. Next base: position 76,035,448 of record OU015495.1, on the reverse strand, counting down.
TGCATTTTTAAATTCTCAGTTTCATATATATATATATATATATATATATATATATATATATATATATAAACATATATATATATATATATATATATACACTCATGGACAAAAAAATTAGCGCATCAAGAAATAATTGCGGGATCGTAACGAAACTTGCAATGAAGGTACATGTTGGGGAGATATGCAAATGATTAGAAATGCAGCGTGATTGCGCATTACGTATAGCCGGTAGAGGGCGTTGAACATCGTACTTTGTGGAGTATAAAACAGGTAACCAAAGCTTGTTTGAGTGTGCTGAATCATTTACAAAGGAAGAGCTGAGATAGACATGCCATTACGCCGTGTTCGAATACAATATAAGCAGTTGTCGCAGTTTGAGAGGGGGAGAAACGTCGGGATGATGGAAGCCGGGTGGTCAGCTAGGCGAGTAGCTCGTCAATTAGGCCGCTCTGATTGTGTTGTGAGGAGGTGTTGGGACCAGTGGACCCGAGAGATGTCATGTACACTAAGACCAGGCTCAGGACGCCCTGGACAGACCAGTCGTCGAGAAGACCGCCACATCGTAAGAAATGCACGCGTACAACCAACTGCGGTATCGCGGTACCCATTACGTGTTCTGCCCTTGACGCCCACCCATCGACGCCTCCGTTTGGAGTTTTGCCGCGCACGAGGAAACTGGACTGCAGCGGAATGGAACCAGGTCGTCTTTAGCGACAAATTCAGATTCAATCTCGGCAGTGATGACAATCGTGTTCGTGTGTGGAGAGCCCGTGGTGAACGCTTCAATTCTGCTTTTGCTGTACAGCGACACATCGCTCCCACAGCTGGTGTGATGGTATGGGGTGCCATTGCCTACAATACACGGGCACCCCTAGTATTGTTCCGTAGTACCATGACAGCCCAGCGGTATGTTCATGAAATCCTGCAACCACATGTGTTGCCACTCATGCAACGGCTCCCAGGAACCATTTTTCAACAAGACAATGCTCGGCCTCATACGTCAAGGGTGTCACGAGACTGTCTCCGCACTGTTACTACCATTCCTTGGCCTGCCCGATCCCCAGATTTCTCTCCAATCGAGCATATCTGGGATCATTTGGGACGACGAGTTGGGCATCCCACGAGTTTGAACGAACTAGAGGCAAGGTTACAGAAAATATGGAACGAAATGTCTCAAGACATTATACAGAACTTGTATGACTCAATGCCCGATCGTATCGCATCGTGCATTCGTGCTAGAGGGGGTCCAACGGAGTATTAACTCCTCCGTTCTTTTGCCTTTTTCTCTGAAATAAATTATCCTTTTTCTTTGATTTTCTTATCATTTACTTATATCAAAGTAGTCATTACGTATGTAAAATTTCGTTTCATTTTGACGACTCCTTCTTGGTGCGCTAATTTTTTTGTCCATGAGTGTATATATAATTGTCTTGTTTATCAAATAACTATACTCTAGGTTCTCATTTTGTGATTTTTATCACTTGAGCCAGATTCCTTAATAAAGAAATCAGGCCGAATCTAAAGTAATATATTTTGTTTGGTTAAATTGATGTCAGGGAAATGGTGATGCTCGAGTAAAGAGGTTAGGCACTTGCAGCTTTCCCAATTACTTTTGTTCATCCACATTTATCCTATTGAATTACAAAAAAATAGGTACCCGATCATAAGTCCATCCGGGTAAATAAACTCTGTTATCATGTATGAATGCATCACATCATATATAGCATAAATTTACCTGTCGTAGCCATCAAGTAACTATGGCTTACTATAAACTTTTGTTTCCAATGCGGCAGACGGTTTCTTGGATATTACCTTACCGCCATATGACACCGCGATTTTGCTGGCCACTTTTCTGGGAGCACCGTATAGGTGGACCAGCATTACCCCCTATGGGCCGGTCCCTTAATTTTGAGCCGAGTCAAGTGACGAGACCGGAACACTTTACCCCGCACCTCCAGGGGTAAATTTGAGAACTTGGAGGACATTGCAGCCACGACATATTCTAAGTGCCCCAGTCACCATTAGTGAACACGGCGGTGGATTTGTCAGTGACCGGCTTCGAACCTGAGATGTACTTACTAGAAACTTGTGGGTGGTAAATACGTAATGAACACTTCTTTAATTCCACAATAAATTAAATAGGGTAGCTGCCTGTTTCGAACTAGTTAAAAAGTCTGTCATCAGGCCTACGAACAGTGATGGGATTGCCGCAATGAAGAATTCCCAAATGCTTTGCAACAGTCACATCAACGCTTCCCGGTCTGATGATGGACTATTAACTAGTTCGAAACGTGTAGCCATCCCCTTTTTTAGTTTATTATGGGGCTGAAAAATTGCTTATTACGCATCAGGTAACTAAGAAAACAAAACAAAAACGTCTTCATGCCTATGCGATCAAATTAAAGTTTGTAAATTTAATGGAAAACATATTCCTTTTTATGAAAACGATACAAATCAACACCATACCAAACAGTCATTTCGATAACCATCTAAAGGCATAATATTCCCTTCGAGACCTATCCTTTTTGTGCTCCGATTCTTCTAGTCCTGACTGTAAAGCAACACAGATTTAAACAGCAATTTGAGACCACCCAAGTTAATGGAAGATAAATACGTTTATATACGTTTAAATATATATATATATATATGTGTGTGTGTGTGTGTGTGTGTGTGTGTGTGTGTGTGTGTGTGTATACATACATATATATACCGGGTGCGTCATAAATTCATGCAAACTTCAAAAATTCATAATAAAAGAAATAATGCTCGGAAAAATTTTCTGTTTGCGCCAATATGATCAGAGGGATTTTGGATTTTTTTTTCATGTAAAAAAAAGGAAAAGTTTCCAAAAGTAACCGAAAGAGGGCGCTTACACTTCCTACTGAGACGTTTTATGCAAATCAGGCTATCAATAAAACACCTGGTTGGAAATGGATCCGTCATTCGAAGCCGGCAGCATACTTTCTTTACCAGATCGAGTGTTGGTTGTTAAACTTTTCTACAAGAATGGTGAATCCCCAACTGTTGCATTGCGAAAGTTTCGCCCGGAGAAAGGACTGAAGGCGCGAAAAAGGCCTATTTCATTGAAAGGGATACGGAATTTAGTACGACGTTTTGAGGAAGCGGGGAGTTTGGAGGATCGTCCACGAATTGGCAGACCATCCTTGAGTGCGGACCGCGTCCATGTTGTACAAAGTTCCATGGAAAATTTAGCAGCCGAGACATCAACGGGAAGTAGCAGTGCTCGTGAAGCTGGGAGAAGAACGGGGATTCCGGAACCGTCGATTCGACGTATTGTGCACGGAATGTTGAATCTGTATCCGTACAAAATCCATGCACTTCACCAGTTATTACCGGCAGATACAGATGCATGACCAATCTTTGCTACATGGGCTCTGGCACAAATGGAAAGTAACCTACAATGGTTGCTGAATGTCATGTGGACGGATGAAGCCCACTTTTCACTGCATGGTGATGTTAATAAGCAAAACAGTCGTATCTGGGCGACTTCAAGCCCTCGTGAGTATCTGAACCGGCCACTACATTCTCCTCGTGTGACTCTTTGGTGCGGTTTCACCGCGTCTTTTATTCTGGGCCCTGTCATTTTTGAAGAGCCTTGTCCTGTATTCGGGTGGAAAACATGTACAGTCACTGCAGTACGGTATCTTACGTTTTTGCGAGACCACGTTAAGCCTGCATTGCAGGAAAGACATGCGTTACCTGTTGTCACATTCATGCAAGATGGTGCGCCGCCCCACATTTTACGTAATGTCAAGACGTTCCTGTTGGAATCTTTCACTGAAGACCGAGTGATAAGTCGAGATTGCAAGGTTCAGTCGCCCTCACGATCACCAGACTTGAATCCGGCGGATTTTTGGTTGTGGGGATACTTAAAGTCTCGTGTGTACCGGGGTTCCCCAACAACTTTGGTGGAACTGAAAAATACCATTCGACAGACAGTCGCTGCCATCGATGGCGACAGGCTACACTCCGCTGTAATGGGCGTAGTGACGCGCCTCACTTGCCTATTTATTACCTTGTGCTGGTGGAAATATTGAACATCTATTACTTTAAAATAAATGAACAGTATCATGTTATTGTGATATGTTTGATTTTCTGTTTGTGTTTGCCTGATTTGCATAAAACGTCTCAGTATGACGTGTGAGCGCCCTCTTTCGGTTACTTTTGGAAACTTTTTTTTTTTTTTTCATGGAAAAAAATCCAAAATCCCTCTGATCATATTGGCGCAAACAGAAAAATTTTCCGAGCATTATTTCTTTTATTATGAATTTTTGTTGAAGTTTGCACGAATTTATGACGCACCCGGTATATACACATATATATATATATATATATATATATATATATATATATATATATATATATATATATATATATAATATATATATATATATATATATATATATATATATATATATATATATATATATATATTTGTATATATATATATATATATATATATATATATATATATATATATATATATATATATATATTATATATATATATATATATATATATATATATATATATACCATTTCATCTATTATTCTCAAACCATTTCTACACAGCCCAATCGAAAATTTTCCCGAGGAAGATTTATTTCGAGAAAATGGTTGATTGTGTAGAGAGTTGCTTCATTCTTTTCTATAAGTTTTCTTGCAAAATAGGCTGTAACAATTTTTTTTTCCAATATTCATCTGTTTCTACCTGCACTCAAAAACAAGGGTATGCGATTCTTTATTTCCACTAGGTCTCAATTTTCGACTTAGAGGCAATTCTATAGTAGAGGCAGTTCTATAAATATTTCATACGTACCTTAAAGTATCCATAAATTAATCACCTAGTTTAAGAATTACTTCATTCAACGAATTGATAGCAGAACCTCAACTCTAAATAACATTTGCAAGTCAATTAATCTCCATATTGCAAAAAAAATTAAATCTGGAAACCAAAGTTTTTTAATATAGATATATCCGATGTAACTCGATGGGGATTGCAATTTAAGAAAATGTCACAGTTATAGAAATAAAGATAAGTGTTCAGACTTTCACAAATGCCTGAAAGGTTTCATGAACTTTCAGTAAGAAACTTTTGAGGACCAAAATAACAAATACTTTAATGGTATCGAATTTAAATTGTGCGAATCATTACTATATATCATGTTCGAAAATTTAGACACACCGCCACGTTATTGAAATTTTCTATTTTCTATGTATAATATATTAGAAAACCTATATCATTACAAATTTAACATGCTGTATTCTTTTTTTTTCTGTTTAAGTAATGCATAAGATTTATTTTAATAGATTCAGTTTTGAAGGTAATATTTGTTATTTTATGAATTTTCTGTCCGTTAGTTATAAATATATTTTTCCTTATCGGGAATGTTTTGTTGAACAGGTGATGTTTCCTTATTCTATAAATAGCAATTTTATTAGGACTTTTCCATTTTATTTGGTTAAGTGTTTATATCCTGTATAATTATATTCTTTACTAAGCGTATTTTCTCTCTAACAAAGTTCTCAACACGAGATGATAGAAGTTCGTCATTGAATGATGTCCTATATCATTTCCTCAACATCAATTAACAGTTCAGCAACTTTATCGGGCTATAAAATTGTCAATTTAAACTTTATTTCGGGAATATTTTTATCATCGCTAAATGGGTTTATTATCAATTTTTTAAAAGATTGGGGTTGCTTAAAATTAAGTCGGTTGAGGATTTGAATTTTGGAAGGAGTATTCCTTTTCTTGAATATTTAGTTGTTGCTGCTTATGTCCCCTGGCCGGAAGTACACTCATGTCCATAAAATATAGGTAATTCAGAATCACCCGGAAATCGAACTCTAAAGTAAAAATTTCCCCTGTATAATTATCACACACATCTTCAAGAATAATATGCAAATTTCAGGAAGCCATCAGATGACGCCGATAGTACGTCACAATGACGAGAGTGTAAGAGACAGGTATATAAGGAATGGTGGAAAAGAAGTAAAATTGTTCACAAGCGTTCTGTAAGCTGCTCAGTGCCATAACTGAATGGTTATGACACAGAGGACGCATGTGGATGATTTTTTACGTGGTAGAATTATCGGCCGCCTGGAATGGGGCGTACTCAGATGGAAGTATCCGAGGAACTCGGAATTGACCAAAGTGTCATCTCTAGGCTTTGGCAACGATTCCAAGATGATGGAAATGTCAGTAGACGTTACAGTACAGATCGTCCCCGAGTTACAACGCCGAATGAAGACCAGTATTTGGTAGTAACTTCCAAAAGAAGCAGACAGAGTCGACCGGTCTCGTCAGCTATCTGCAGCCACGGGTACCACAGTTTCAAGGCAAACCGTGTACAGACGTTTGAGAAATATTGGTCTATATGCTCGCAGTTCCGCTCACGGAAACTCACTGTCGGCCGTGATTAGCCTGGAGTAGAGAACATGTAATGTGGACATCGTCACAGTGGGCTTGTGTGACGTTTTCCGACGAGTCCAGCTTTAGCTTGCAGTCTGATTCACGTCGGACTTTCATATGGAGAACACCAGGTACCCGTTACCACCAAGACAACATCATTGAACGACACCGTTACGGTGGTGCAGGATTGCTCATTTGGGGTGGAATTATATTGGGCTCCAGAACAGATCTGCATGTTCAAATCGGAACTATAAGCGGCCACATTTTTCGGGACATCATTCTGGAACAACACGTACGGTTGTTTAGGGGTGCCATGGGCACAGAATTTGTGTTTATGGATGACAACGCCAGTCCTCACCATCAAACATCGTAAACGAATGCCTTTAATCTGAGGATATCACCCGTATGGATTGTTCAGCATTCTCACCTGACTTAAATCCGATACAGCATGTGTGGGACATGCTTGGCCGACGAGTTGCAGCCCGTCAACCACCTACTACATGTGTGCCGGAACTTGGGAGATCATTGCTTGCTGAGTGGAGTAATCTTCCCCAAGATCAGCTCGATAATTTGATACTCAGCATTCCTAGGCATTATACGGACTGTATTTCATCGCTTGGGAGACATACAATGTATTAACCATCATTCCAACCATGTAATATTAAGTTTTTGTAAAGGAGATATTTTTTACAATTGCTCCAGGGAGCAAAAATCGCAGTTTTTATGAATGGTATCATCCATACACCATCTTTTTTGTTCTTTATCTTTTGTTTAATAAATGGGCTTTATGAATAAGTCACGTTTGTTGTGTTTCTGAACTTTTATTTGCCGGAGTTGGCATTATCCTTAATTTATGGACATGAGTGTATTTCATACCAGGGTCCATTTAGGCTTGCGGGCTTTGAAGTGCTTCTCCGGATTATAATGGCCCCCTAAGGGTCGGAGTCAAGTACCACCTCAACTTTTCCTCAGCAACCATGCAGTTCTGCCCCAGGGGTGACATCTGCGGGTTTATACGTTCTCCCACCCTCTCTGACATCATAGAAGGACTTTCAGTTCTACAGATTTGATGTGCCCATATCGGGTGAATATTTAGTTTTATCTGTTAGTTGTACATTTTGCATAAATAGCAACCCTTAATTGTCTCGGTTCAGGATTACATCCTCAAAATTGCTTCAGACAATCCGCATTTCCCATTGTTTCATTCTGTACTCCTATGAAATATTTTTAAACAAAACAATATCTCGACATCTGGTTTCTCGAGAAATCTTTGCAGCATTTACGTTCCTTTTGAATAGTTTACCTTGACGGTTCTGTATGGTGTTAAGCAAGAAAAGTATGCAACAAAGCAAACGAAATATACGTAATGGTTTAAAAGTCAGCTGTCAAATACTGAAGCCGACATTGTCTGATGTTGCGGCAAAAAACATCAATCATAGCATATACAATGGGGGCATTATTTTATGCTCACTTATACCTGTATATATTTTTAAATTGAAACTTTTGTACTGTGAAATTGTTGTGTTAAAGTTTTTAAAATGATTGATAAAAATAAAAGTTTAAAAAGATAATTAGTTTATTACTATTATCAAAGTTTGTCAATTACAGACTAAAAACTAATAACTGAAAATAGAAGATTCGCTTCGAAATCGAATTCATACAAGGGACCAAGACCTTTTATAATTTACTTCATGTTAGTTACTTTAATTAAAGTAACTAATATATGTTTGTAAAATTATTAATTATTTATATTAAAAAGTTTGCTAAAGCCTTTAAGTTTCCTAGTAGTATAACTGGAAACCCACTTTATATTGTCTACGACGTCTAAAACTTGTATGACGAAATGAAAAATAAATTATCTTTAGCAGCCATTTCTTATTCGGTCTGATAAAAAAAATCTAAAGGCAGTTGCACTCAGAGTGTCACATCTCAACTCGGGCAAAAACGAAGCGCAAAATGTTTGTTGTTAAAATGCGTCATACCTCATTAAAACTCTTAGAGAAACGCATACCCAGACCTCCACGGGTAAATCGGCTGACATCAGTTTTTTGCCCTTCGTGCCCCTCAGTGACGTTACGTGAAACTGCTTTATAGATCAAAATCAAAATTACGCTGCTCAGTTGCCATGCAATTAATGAGTACATGTAATGAAAAACTGGTCGTCCTTCATCGGGCATTCGTCATAGCTTCAATGTTAAATTTCGTAACTACCTGGTGACTGACTTCTCGGTTCAACGTTGCTTGGAAAACGCGTTATAGAAGACGAATGCGTATCTTATATCCCTTGACAAGGACGATATACCTTGTAGGGTTCAAAGACCGAACCAGAAAATTTCTCAAATATTTTAAATGAATGTTGGTACAAAAATGGTGAAACAGGTTAATAGGGGTGATGCTTTCTAAAGATATTTCATTATATGCCTCCAGGATGATAGTTCAAAGTTTTTGTTGTTGTAATCACAATATTCTTTTCTAGAAAATTCCACACGTTTTCGTTTTTTCAAGGATGGGTAAGATAATACTAGAAAGTTTCAACATATTTATCTGCAGCCAAGAGTATTTTTGTAACTTAATCTAATAAATAATTGATCTATCTAATGTTTATGATTATGTCTAAGTAATGTATTCCAATATAGTGCGTTTTAACTTAAGTAATGTGATTCAATTTTTCAAACTTGTCGATTTGGCAAGTTAAAGGTAATTTGTGTTATTCTGGGATTGTGTTATTCTGATTGATAGGAGAGGTTGTAATGACAAAAAAAAAACAGTTATTAAAATCAGCCATTTAAAACCGATTATAGTATAACAAAATAGAGACATTTATAGGAGAGTTAGCGAACATAAATTTCTAATTTACAAATAACAGTTAAATCAAGATCAACATCGCCAAAAAACAGAAACTGTTTGTCATTAGTCTATTTAGAAAATGTTAAAAAGCTCTAAAATGTTTAGACTACATTTTGAACTATTCCATTAGAGTTTTTAGTAAGCAATTGACTTTAAACCAATCAGAGGGTACATCTCTAAAGAAGAAAGTGAAATTAAAGACTGGTCTTCGTGGACAGAAAGTAACCATGGGTGAAAATTGGAAGAGGATGAGATCTTATAGTGTAAAAAATTAATAATCTTCGTCTACCTACTGAAGGTTGGAAGTATTTAGTGAAATCGTGATTCTGTAAATTCTTCAAATGGTTCTTAATTATAGTAATGTTCTAAGAGCTAAAAACTCTGACTGAAGCTTAAAAAAAGTCAATTATGTTAAGTATCACGCTTCTCAGTCATCTAAGATTATAGTGTCAAGAAAACTAGCTACTTTACTGCATTTGACAACGGAAACTGCTCATAGCTAGACCTGATTCCAAATCCCTCTCCGTATGAGATGACGTTTGTGTAAAGTATGTTATAACTGCTGCATTAATTTGAAATGGAATGAATGCATACGTTTGATCACTGGTGATTGGATGAAGGTTTTTTTCCCAATAAATTATTTTCTGTCATAAGCCTACCTTTCTAAATACATAAATGCAAAGAGTTGTACGGTTGCAGTACAATATCAACTAACCCAACTTATTGTCTTCTAGCAGAAACAAGCCGGAGAGAGAAGCATGCTGATATCTACATGCTTGAAATTTATTAGCTGTGATAAGCGTCTGAAGACTTGCTATGAGAAAATATGCAAAACACTAAACGTTTCGCTATTTCTTAAGTAGCCTTGACTAAGTAGTAAGTATGTCCTAGTCTTCAATATTAGTAATTAATTCGCTACTTCGCTTCTTTCCTGGTGAACTAGCTGCATTCCTTCAGTGGTAGATGTATATCGACTAAGTTATCCGATTAGACATAGGTATTTTAGTGCTAATAAACATAAATGCTTCTTCATCAGCCCGACAGCCTGGTAGCTGCCAAGGCAGTTCCAGTCAGTTTTCTCCATCTAGGCCTATCAGACGCCAGTATTCTCCACCGGTTGATTCCAGTCTTAAGATCTCTCTCGACACAATCAATCCATCTAGTACATTGTTCCGTCGTGTAGTAGCAGCCTGCGTTCCTAGATGGCAGCACTGATCCAGTAATTTCTTATTTTGTAACGGTGTGTGTAAACATGCACTGTGTTGTTGAAAAAACATTCTTATGTACGTGATGCGAGCAGGGCTTCTGCTTGCTTATTCCCTTTTGATGTAATTTACATTAAGTGAAAGGTTTGGAGGACGTCTGGGAAGTGATGCTATTCCTTTATGTAAGTCAATTCATAATTCAATTCTTTATGCTATTTGGGTTTTTCATTTTCCCAGCGTTGACCCATCCCTTATATTCAATTGTTTTCTATTAATCGCAAGTGTATTCTATTAAATGTGCAAGTATTGTAATTATTTTGTTTTAAGTCAAAATAAATCTTTTAAAATCATTTACAGTCCGCTAAATCTATAAATCTCACACATGGTTTCCCCTCTTCTTCTAGTACCTTCTATTTTATAAAAAGTCAGTTTTTTAACAGGGTCAGTGCCTTCATATTTATATATATGGCTGAGTCATCTGATACTATACAAGATTTAATGACCCTTATTACACAATATGGTTGCCTATATTTAAGGTATAATTCATGGTTATAACGAATAATAAAAACATTCAATAAATATAATGCGAATAATTTAAGAAAATTTATCACGAGCAAGGAGAGTACACATTGAACTTTTAATGCTCCAGAAAAAGCTCCAAATATCTCTAAAATAAAATTAAACACGTGCTAAGAATAAAAAAAGCATAAAATACACCTACAATAAGGCAGTTATACTCTCTGACTTCTCACATCTCAAAACATTTACAATTTGATACTTTAGACAAAACATTTTCCATAATCTTTCAATTTAAAATCTTTGACTTAAAAATTATTTTTTTTAGATTTATCGCCCTTGCTTCGTAAACAGATAAAGGATATAAAGAATACTCTGTGTCAGCAAGTCTGTCACGTTTTTATAGATTTCTCGAACAATCCCTAAACTGTTTTCAGTTCTTCCTTAATACTTGCGAAATTTTGCAACATATTACGGTTTTTGCAGAAATTTGATACATTTTAAAAATTTTATAACTAGTTTATCGAGTTATTTTCCCCGGTTTTGAAATGTTAATGAATAAAACTACTTGCACAAAACCATGAATTAGTTTTAATAGTTATAAAATAATACCATGCATATCCCTTGAGAAATTGTCTGTTTTAAAATAAATAACAATTCGAATCGTAAGCGAAGTCCTCTACATCAATGATACGTAAACTGTATGTCGCGACCCTCAAATAATTGGGGGGGGGGGGAGGTCGCGGATAGTCTGAAGTAAATTTATATACTGTTTAATTATTTAATTAAAAATATTATTTAAATTTTCTGGAATCACTTATTTTTAATATTTATTTATATTTTTTATATGTTAAAAAATGTGTGTTATGATATTGTTAAATTAGGTGCCAAACAGTCTTACAATAAAAATTCCTTCAGTTAAAAACTATGCTTACATTGCTTCTATTTTCATCTACCTATTTGTTTGTATCTATCTATATTTTCATATGTTAAAAAATGTGTGTTATGATATTGTTAAATTAGGTGCCAAACAGTCTTACAAAAAAAAATTCCTTCAGTAAAAGACTATACTTATAATGCTTCTATTATCATTTACCTATCTATTTGAGACTGGGTTTTCTAATCGGGATTTTCAAAATAGTTTGTTAAAATTCATTTAATTATTTTTTCTATTCTTATCAAAATTTTTTAAATTTTTTAAAATTTTGCTTCAACTAAAGAACTTTCACTGGGGTCACGTGATTTTTAATTTATTTAAAGAAAGTTAGTCGTGATTGAAACCAGTTTGCGCACCACTGTTCTCCATCATCCATAGGGCATATTTATTGTTTAAATATAGATTTAAAATATCAAAGTTAAAAGATCCATCACCGACCATTAAGGAATCTGTCAAAAGCTAACTAGTAACTGGGGATTATTACATATATATCTATCCTAATCATATGGCAGTAATAAAACAGCATCCATCACCTTATGCAGATCTCCCTTACATTTAAATTCAAACTCTTTCGTTGCTCTCTTTATACATAGTATTTTGACGTCTGTTTTACGACACTAAACGAAAACGGTATAACATGAACGTATATTTAGGATGACTAATGTCGCCCCAGATGACAGTCATCACCGCAGTGTATGTGAAATAGTACATCATCCTTTACTTCCTGTTGCGGCCAAAGCACAACATAAATATTTACGAAGCAGGATTTTGTTCGAGCTTAATTTGTTTTTAATACATTTTCTTTTCAACAATGATATTGTTTTACGCTAGGAATGTTATTTTGCCGTTTTTGAAACCTAAAGCCAATACTCGTTCCACGGTTGCAAGACACGGTACATAGGCTCCTTGCCAGGAATGGGAATCAAGCCTGCAATCTCTTATCTTCGAGGTCAGAATTCTAACCAAAAAAGTGACCCAGCCATTGTAAGGGAATCAAGCCTACAATCTCTTATCTTCGAGGTCAGAGTCTTATCAAAAAGTGTGACCCGGCCATTGTAAAAGAATCAAGCCTGCAATCTCTTATTTTTGAGGCCAGAGTCCTAACCAAAAGAGTTACCCAGTCATTGTAAGGGAATCAAGCTCACAATATAAGGATAAGCTGTCCTTTTTATCTTCGAGGCAAGAGTCCTAACCAAAAGAGCTACCTACCATTATAAGGGAATCTCATTTTATGAGTACCATCTCCTGTAAATTCATCGTCTAAGTGTGATTGGTTATACTGAGTATTTGTTGATTTATATGCTCAAAACTAAACTGACTTTCTCGTGACTTTATTCATTTTAAGGTTTCAATAAAATTAAATAATGTAACTTGTCATTTAGCTTTAACACAGTTTCTAAAGATTTTTCGCCCTTTTCCGTCCTAAAATATAGGAGGGAAGATGGTGGAGGGGGGGAATTGTACGATTATTTACAAACCTTTTACAGTTCGCTTTCCAGTCGTTATTATTCGTAAAAAAATACCGTAATGCCTCTTACAGCCTCCATCCGTGAGTAAATCGAAAGATGCTACATAGTATGTACATTTGGTAATGTGACGATAGCAGCAAACTGAGCAGTGTAAAAGCAGGTAAAGAAGACAGAAAACTAGATTTTGCATTGGGGATGTACTACTACATTCACGATGCTCGTATAGAGCAGGGAAGTCAAGTGTCAGGTGTCGACTAGTGTAGGTAGGAGAGATGGCTATAATTAAAATTACTTGATGGTTACAATAAAAGTCATCTAAAGCTATTTGTCAATAGTTAATTTTTAATTTCGTGTGACATCTGTAATTTTAATAGTTACTGAGTAACTTGTTAGATGCGAATTAAGGTTCTTAACAACCTTTTGGTAACTTGCTATTAGAGATTTTGTGTCTGGAAAGAAACCATATCAAAATACAGATGAAGTTAAAGTAGAGGTTAAAGTACCATTTGTATAGAAAAATAACCATCCGTATAACAATTACATTTATTTACGTATTTTTCAGTAATTACGTACTTTTCACAGTGATTTGTAAATAAGTTTGTACTTGAAGGAGCTAAGTTTTGAACTCCTTTAATGATGCATGCTACCAAAAATTATGCTCTTTTAAACTTCCTATTATTTTTATCCTAAGCTGAGTTTCTGAGTTCCCGAACGCAAACTGAAGAAGTCATTTTAGAACTCGAATAATATCTGATTTCTTGGATGTTTAAAATTTCTTTTTGAGTTATCAAGATTTTTTTCCTTAAAAAGCAAGGTTAAACCACTTAGCAACAGTTACATTGTCAATATTTTTTTTTATTTACAAAGAAAAGTTAGTTTTGAAAAGTAAAAAAGATTTTTTTTCTTCGTTCCGCATGACGATCACATTCCGCTTGTTAGATTTTTGGTTACGTAAAGTGAAGAAACAAATAAACTGATGTAATGAATATTAATTGTAATGTCTTTGGATGCCCTTCGTATGAATAAATAGATATAAAATTGCAATGTGTTGGTAACATAAACAGATATAATGGTCTTCAAAATTAGACGTATTTACTGTTCTTTGTTTTACGTTGCAGTGTCTCTTGACTTAACGTTTGCATAGAAAGAACAAGAAAAGAAAAAGAATTATCTTGTCATAGCTGCATCTTCTGCATGAGGCATCCAGATCTTTTGAAATACTCATTTACAGTGAGCTACATATACAGTATAACTTATACAGTGATAACTTTTCTAGCCGGCCATCCCTCTGGACACCCCCATTTTGTTCAGATCCGATAATAGACTCCATAGAGACATTGTTATGGAAGAAATCTCTCTTCGACCACCACCCCTCAAAACGGCCACTTTTTTTCGGAACCATTTCTGTCAGCCATAGAGAAGTTTCTCTCTCTCTCTCTCTCTCTCTCTCTCTATATATATATATATATATATATATATATATATATATATATATATATATATATATATATATATATATATATATATATATATATATATATATTTTACTCTATACACACACACACCACATATATACATAAATATGTGTGTGTGTGAACGAAATACCTTTCGTTTACATTTTTCATATTGTTTGTTTGTCTTTTCAAGACAATTAGCATCATTATTGCACGTTGTTTTGTTTCCTCTTACGATGATAAAAATTTTAGGTCATCGATTATTGATCATAATGAAGATGATATAGGTCTGAAGCTGATATAGATCTTTTACACACTTGAGAACTTAAACAATTTGAACGTACGATTATTCTCATTATTGTATGCTTTTGTGACTCACTCTTATGCATGTGTAAACTCTATGAATTTTTTTATGAAAATTTTCAAATTTCTAGAAATTATCTAAAAATCAGAGATTTCAAGGTAACTGAACCCGTGAGAACCCTAAGAAAAAAAAATTGGTGTAAAATTGTGTATAACAGGACATATCTATAGTTAAATAAAAACTAGCAAAGTGAGAAAATACAAAAAAATTACCTGTGCAAGATAAACTGTGTTTAAAAATGTTGGCAATCTAAAAAGAAATAATCATCGACAAACGAAATTATTAACCCTATAATGAACGTCACCGCGTATCAAAGAATCGAGAAGATCCAGCTGAACTAAACCGATGATGTGAGGAACTCTCAATTTTCGAATGCCATTCCTCACATAATGCACCTTTTCCTCTTGAGGTCATCAACACAGGATTATAGCCTGTGTTGATGACCTCAAGAGATCAACAAATAATTTTCCCTGTTTTTTATTTACCTATTTTTTCGACATTGCTGAATTTTTTCTTTCATGAGTTTTTTTTTTTACATATGTTTGACTATCGGTTCATAAACGCCCTTTCTAACAGTCGGGAGTCACGTGCCAGGAACGGGGATAGAACCAGCGTTTCGTAACCTAGAGGTAGTCGTTCTGTTTACTGAATTGCTCCAGTTCGAAAGGAACGTTCATTTTTTTTTTAATAACACACTCCAGAAAACTCAATCTAGTCTGAATGTCAGTTGTGTTGACCCGAGAATACATTACGAAGCGACTCAGAATGTCATTTGGGCGGACAGGAACATTTATTCCAGATACTTGGAATACTGCTTGTGCTGATAAATATTTTAGATGACTCCTTTTGTCAGTTAGGTTTTGTGAAATATTTGGCGGCCTAAAGCTTTTTCCTCTTCCATAAGAAAGGGTTAATGCTGGCGGCTCGCACCATCAGGGCAATTGTTACAAAAGCTACGCATCTTTTAAAAGTGCATAAAACGTAATCTATATATATAAACTGTTCCGTAACTGACTGACTGACGGATAACACTCAAACCAAACCGCTGGACTTAAAGAGTTGAAATTTTGCATGGCGATTCTTCTTATGGTGCAGGGGTGCACTAAGAAATATTTTGAAAAAATTCTTAGATTTTTTAAAATTAAATTTATAAGCTGTTTTTGTAACATTCTTTAAAGTTTGCATTTAAAATAATGATCTGAGGGTTATAAAATTAATATCACGAGAATGATCATAAAAATCCCTTTAATATGAAATCTTTTCCGAATCTTTTTCCATTTTCTGATTTTTGGGGAAACTTTAAAGATTAATTTATAGAATTTAATTTATTAAATGCTGATCACGGGATTTCTTTTCTTTTTGTGATACTTTAAATTAATTTTGCGTCACATGCATAACAACGAAATAAATTGACAAAAAAAATTTCTTTCTAATGCGGCAGACGATTGGACATTATCAAAAAAATATTAAAATATAGTAAAAGAAATGTTCTTCAAACTGTACTATATTAACTATACTATATTCTTTAGTATGTTCTATTAGATTTAATTTGAACATTTTCTTCTATATTATTTTTTCTATAAAAATATCCGTTACGATTTTTTTTATAAATATATTTTTTCCTTTTTTGCATTAATTGCATACATTGACCATTATATTTATTATAAATATATATATATATTTTGGCATTAATTGCATACATTGACCGTTGTATTTAATTTGAATGTACTCCGTAGCGAAGCACGGATATTCATCTAGTATTTGGTATATTTTGTGAAAACTTTAATATACAGAAGATAAACATGATGTTTAGTGTTTCAACGAAGGAGTAATCAGAAGTTTTTCATGGCAAATAATGTCGACATTTATTGACTACGTAATAGGAAATTTTGAAATATTCTTTGACGTAAAGGATATTAACAGAACTCTCAATAATTTAATGATCTGATGCTTCTCCATTACAGTTTCCTTATAGATTTTCAGTATATTATATGATACTGAAGGACAGAGTTATTTACGAATGAAGCTTACGAATTCAAAATTCTTCTGGGAATTTTCTGTGCCGACAATCTGTTGTACATAATCATAGTAATCCATGCTAATATCAGGCTACACTAAGTAATTTTCAAAGCAACGTTTGTTTGTTTTTTAATATAGTATCATAGAATGGTTTTTATAGTATTCAAGGTTATTTCAAGACATGGACCGATGCGAAAGATGTTGTCCTTGAGTCAACACTGAGTCATTCAGAATTTATACCTACGAAATACTTAACGTGAAAATTGACATCGTTTTTCTAATATCCATTTCAAAGCAAGTTTTTGTGAATACTTTCAACCGATGTGAATTCTTAGATTAAAAATGAAATCATATTTCTCCTTGATACCAAACGTCTCATATCCCGAGTCACTGACTTACAAAGAAAAGCAGAAGGTAACTTTCTACATCACTGAAATTGGTCTAAATTTTCCGGGTCGTTTTTTTTTCCCATTATATTTAGCATCTTTGCTACATCAATATTATTTGGTTTTATAGGTATAGAGCTAGAATCTTGACTCGTTTTCATTTCATAAGCACGATGGCTTCATTCTTTTTCAGCATATCCTGTTACCCCTTTAATAACTATATCTAGTTATTATGGGAACTAAATAGGGCATAAAGGTAAGACTGACACCCGATACAAAATTCAATTCGATACACCTACTTATAGTTTCAGATGTTCAAATGAAGAAAAACCTGTTTCTATATAATTTGTGTTGTAGTTACACATAACGTTGTTTAAATTCCGTAAAAATAACACGAATGACATTACTGATATATATGTTTTTAACTTGTCATGGAAAACAAAAATTGCTGATCAGGAAGATATCCAGTTGTTTGCTTGGAGGTGGCCTTGACTCATTTTCAAAATATCCCACGACATGAATTTAATTAAGTATGAATCCTATAAGACCTTAAAAAGTGACGAGACCAGAAAAACTTGCGGCAAAGAATACTGTTTTAAAAAATAAATCCACCACGAGGTCTTTTATTTTTACAGCTTTTTATACTTTTAATGATGTTTTACTATTTCTACAGCTTTATACAGGAGAAAAGCCGACAAGTGTTGCTATAATAAATCATTTTCTTCTCTTTCATTTCATTTTGATCCAGTGTGGTTAGATTACTCTGCCAGTCGATTCAAATGAATCATTATTTTCTCAATGTTTATTTTTACACTCGGAGGAGTTTTTAAATTAAGGATTCATTTCCAGTAAATTATTTGACAAAAATTAGGTCAAATAAAAGGAAAAGATCATTTGATATTATTTAGGTTAGATTTGTTAGTGAAGTTTTGGCACACAAGGAAATGTTTGTTACTCCAACAGTATTCTTTAAGTCCACATATATATAGCCGCTTTGTTTTTTCGTTTTTGCTTTTTCACCTGAATATCTTGCAAGTGACAACCAGTTAAGGTTCACAAAATCATATACCAGTAGGTACATTTTTTACTATATACCCATACCTCTCTTTACGGCCTAGATACGTTCCAGAAAAGTTGGCCATAATGAGAAAAGCCGTAAAACGAATCAACCACAGTAACCACCGCTTATAGTGATCAATGGTTATAAGAATCAACCGTTTATAAGAATGAATGTCGCGAAAACAAAAACAAATGAATTATTTCCATGTTAAAATTTTCTCTTTAAAGAATCAATCCACCGGTTTTAAGAATCAGTTTACACTCTTCGCTTTCCTTTCATTTTTCCAAAAAAGCCACTTAAACCCTCAAAAGGCGCGAAGTTCTTTCTTTTTTTTTTAAAGAAAGATTGATAAGATGGGATGGAATATAGTCGTAAAATTCATCCCTTTCTTTGTTAGACATAACATAATAGTTTCCCCTTAAACGCTTTAGCACAACACTGTCCTATTAGCTTCACCCAGGGCCATCTTTACTCGTCCGGGTCCGATTTCACTTTTCTCAACGGGCCAACAAAAATAGGGACTCTTTTTTCCCACCTCCTGGTTGCGGCTTCCTGTACCCTGAAACACATAAATCTTCGGCGAAGTGTCCACTATCACTTAGGCAAACGTGACATTAGTAGATTCAGCCCGATATCAAATCGTGAAACGTAAGCTATAAGGTGACTCTTGGTCTGAGACTATTAGTATTGAAAGAGGTATAAACAGCCTCCTGAAAACTTTATTACGTCAAACTACCATAGAAAACTTTTTCTTGCTCCCTTCCTGTAGTTGAAATGTTAAAACTGTTAAGTAGGTATGTTGTAAGAAATATTGGATTTTTTTCTTCTCTTACTATAATCATATGTATCTACTTATAGCTCTAGAAATTAAGTTCTATTTTTAAAATTATAAAAAATAATTTTATTAAAAGATAATTAACGTAAATTTAAGAGTATTTTATGGTAAATTATCTAATATATGTATATATGGGTGTGTGTGTGCCTATCCAAAAACCTATATTTCGGTTATAAGAATCAACCACTTATAAGAATCAAAAACAGTAATAACAAACGTGAGTCTTATAAGCGGAAATCACTGTATTTTGATACAAGCCCATACAAATTTAATTGGATCTGTTGCAATTTTTCATAAATAATATAGTTTTTAGTTTATAAAGCCTTTTATTCTTTTTATTTTCTATAAAAATACTTACATAAAAATAAAAGTACAAAACAATGTAACAATAAACAGATATTCAAAAAATAAACATATAAACAAAAAAACAAAAGAAATCACATGCACATATGTATACATACAATAAAAAAACATAAAATAAAACGTTTAAAAACTGTTTTAATGTGATGACGAAAATTAACATGAAGAATCAGTAAGCTATAATATGCTGCCATCATCACATTGTTGTGGCCGTATAATGAAACATTGTGGGCCGTAAATCGAAAAAGTGCCATAATTAAAAAAGGCCGTTATAGCGAAATGCCGTATAAAGAGCGGCCGTATAGCGAGGTATAGGTGTATTTTTATTACTTAAGAAAGGACACTTCATGACTGTCTGGAATATTTAGAGTCTAGAAATACTATCTAGAGAATACTATCTAGAAATATTATCTAAATAGAGTCTAGAGTAACTATCACCTGGAATATTTAGAGTCTAGAACCCTAACTTACCGACATACTTGATGTCTACTTATCTTGGAACTATTTTTTTATGAAGGAAAATTGTTGATGTAATCACAGCATTGATCTTTCTCCTTACAAAAAAAATCCTAGAAAAAAAATAAAGATGTGCCTAGGTTGATTTTATTGTCATCACAAAGTCCTCTCTACCCCCAAGATGATTTACAAGACATACAGACTGGTGAACAACTGGGAAAAATAATGTAACACATGCAGTACAATAAGAAGAAACATATCACCCTATTGCAAGAAGAGCGCCTTTTGCACACAACACTGATGAAATTATAGTCCAAGGTGGAAGAAACCAAAGTGGTAGTGAAGACATGGTTACCGAAGAGGTTTCCATTTCTGCTACGTGTTGTGTTTATTTAAAGGAAACCACTGGTGACCATACAAGCAGAAACAATCGCCGGAACGTTCATGCCATCTGCTAGCATGCCAGTAAAATCGATAGAGATGAGGAAGGGACGGAGACGATGGAAGATAATGAGGTTGATACTTTGTGCACTCTTTGCTCCAATATTGAGAATGCTGTCGAAGGTAAAATTGGATCAATAGTGAATCTTGATATACAGGCCAAAGAAAAATTAACTCTGACAGAAAATTTCTTCCTGGATCTTTTGGGTGCCACTGAGCGAGTTCCAGTACCTGACGTCGACGGGGATAGAGTGACTTGCGCAGTCTGGTGGCAGTTGTTACGAGTGTGGCAGAAAACGGTTTTTACCGGCTTAGAATTGATCAAGGAATTTAAAACCACTCTATGTCAGATCACAATTCATTTTATGTCCAACGGACTTACTCAGAGTTGAGAACGTTCCTGACCACGAAATGTCTCTTCTATCAGCTGCTATCGCTCACTCCTCAGGAAGTGGCCGAGGATTCGTGAGCTGTATGTGCAAGAAGTGCCAAAATATGAAGTGCTCTTGTACGAAAAAGACAACTGAGTACAATTAAAAATGCCATTCTAGCCTTCCTTGTTGCAACAAGTAGGTCAATACTGTTTTTCTTCACTTGTTTGTTCGTTAAGAAAGTCATACCCTTTATTTTGTATTTCTTCTTTCATTTTCATATGCATCTTCTCAATAAAGGCCTTTTCATGACTCTTTTTTTCATACTTTGCTTTGAAAAGTTACGCATTTTATGATTCCCTAGGCATTCATTAGAATGCTTGCTTTTCCCACATTGCCTGTAACATGTGTGTGTGTTGGTTGGTTGGTTGGTTGGTTGTAACCCATTTTTGTAGTATGTTGTAGGACTGAAAAATTTTTCGGGATTGACTAAAGAAGAATATTAAATTTTTTTTGCAAGAGTTTAGGAGATTCGTATATGGATCTCTTTTTTAAATGGAAGGGCTATTTAGAATGTGAATGTACAACACACGCTAGGAAGTTTAAAATGTCGTTTAACCTAATTAAAAGGCAAGTAACCGGGCGGTAGCTTTCAGTTCCTCACAAATGTTCTAATTATGCCTATAGCATTGAATGTTTTCCGAAATAAATTTTCTATTTTTACAAATTTTTTTACTGTTAGTGGCATAAAACCTAATTTTGTTCAAGGAAATGCATTCCCGTTGTACAAAAGAAAGTCTTTTAAAAAAGTTTTGAAGTCGATTAATAGCAACTTTCCTGCAGCATTAGCTAGCTTGTTCCCCCGTAAAATACATACTTTGATTTTAATGAATTTTTGTTATTTTTTTAAATCCAAAGGATATAAAGATTTTGGAAAATTTATTTTAAAAAAAAAGACATGGACATTAAGGACAATTGTTTTCAATGAGGCATGGGTTAAATTCTCAAATGTTCATACTTGCGAGACCCTGCGCATAATTATTTGGTTATATGAAAATTTTAACTGAAGAGTTAACTTAGTGAAAAAAAAAACATCTAATCTTGAGATAAAAGTAATTTTAACAGTGTTAACTGACAATCTGTCCATCTTCTAAGATTAAACTATATTTTGACAATGCGGGGCATTTTTAGTGGTCTCAACGACAGGTAATTGTTTCTATTTGTCCGAAAATTCGTAGCACTGTTAATTAGGGCAAATGCTGCGGAACTAATCAATCTGTAACAGAAAACAGAGAGAAAATTCAATTGATGACAATGCCGTACGAAGAAAATGAAAAGTAAGACCTTGGAAGGACGATTCAGGGGAAACCTTGCCGAGTAACGTTCTAAGAAAATACTATCTAGAACACACGAAATTGCGATTCTGACGGGTTCAACAACTAAGTCAATAAATCTCTCGTTGTCAACAGACTTAGCCACTCGACCATGCCCAATCAGCATCCAAGCGTAAAAGATCTTTTAGTAAAATTAACGAACATATTTAGACTTAGTTGCTCAAGTTCTATGATGCCTCATCATCAGGATGTGTGCTCTGGATATATTTTGAGTTATTTTTTTAAACATTACTGAGTATTATAGAAAATTTGTCACCATCTTTTTCTCCATAGAAATACAATATCTTAAGGTTTGACATCAGTAGAACTCAGAAGAGGAGAACCTACATATTACTGACAGGCGCAAAGTTTTTAAGTTTTTAAAATTTTTTTTTTATTGCTCGCCCCTGAAAGATTGTTGCTCACCAGATATCTGGCCTTGTCCGACCCAATTCTTTTCGGATGCAAACACGCTACTTCAGTGCATTCAAGGGGATACTGAAAATGGAACAGGTACATTTGAGCGTAACATAAGTAAGACTCATTTGACTAACGACTGGATGACACTCTGTACTTGAATCCGAAACTTAACACAGTCGCTTTTATCGGTTACAACACAGGATCCGGTGTTGTAACCGATAAAAGCGAGTGTATTCACATTCTTCCTAGTTTAAAATAAACCTAGCCACTAGTTTACGATCGACACCATTCTTTTTTCTAAGGAACCTTTTTTAACAAACAACATTCAATGATTGTTTAATTTATATTTTGCTAAAATATTTCAGGATTTGAACCTAAAACCTCCAGGTTTTTTTTCTGGAGAGGCAATAACTGAATTTGCAATCCTCTTTTCCTTAAAGCAATGTTCCCAACCATTATCGAGTTTCAACATTCTTCAGTAGTTTTCACTCCTCCTGTGACTCCTCTCCCTTTCCCAACTTTCATATTTTCATTGAAAAGACCCTTTTAGACATAAATAAAAAAAAACCTAAAATGCGTTTTTCATAATTTAATTCCAACTAAATGTTTAATTCAACAAAAATGGAATTTTTAAGAAAATTTAAGAAATGTTCAACCCTCACTGAAAGATGTGTAAAAGCAAGAACAGAACAGAACATAACCCAAAGAAGAATAATGCACCTACCTTTATTGGTTCATAATTACTTAATTAAAAAAAATAAAATAACTATTACGTAAATAAAATAGCTTTATTTCGTTGGAGAAAATACAATAGTAATGCCAAAAGTGACAGCTCAGGCTGATGAAAGACAAACTGACGTCTAGACTGTGTGTATTATACCTAGTAATTAACCGCGATTTTCATTTATCACCAAACAAAGGCGGTTGATTTCAAACGAACTGGGTTTGCGCTTTGAACGAGATTTTTTCCTTTAAAAAACGTCGCTGCCTCACAGTTTCATGGTGAGTAAATATTGAGAAATTTTTTCGGTGAGATTCTCTAAAAAGTTGTTTTAATTGAATGAAACCGTGACGACCCCGAGGAAACACTTCAAGACCCCCTAGGGGGCTGTGATCCACAGGCTGGAAACCCCTGCCTCAAAGAGTTTCTACACAAGGCTTTCATCCTATAATCCTCCTTATCAGATGCTCCAAGAGCAAAACGTAAAAATTTACGCATGAAAGCACAGAGCAAATTTCATGTGATGTTAACAAATAGGATGTTGAAATGAGAAAAGTGTAACTGTTTTCAAATTTCCGCTTTCACTCTGACACATTAATCTTAATGAATGGGGATATGTTGTTTCACACCTCCTGGTGTTTCAAATCATTATGCATTTGAAAATTGCTTTATTTTCAAACGCGTAATATGTGTACCTGAGTTCACTATTAAGACACTGGAGCATAGCTGTCAAAATCGGAGCACTTTCTGTCTTTATCTTTAAACCGATTGTTTCTGTTTTAATAGCTGTGAATGAGCTATACCAAGTAGTGAATTCTGCTGCTAAAATTTAGGTCTTCACTACAAACAGAGCATTTTTTTCTTTACCGATTAAGTTATTTATCCTGAAAGCCTTGCCATGGTTCGCCGAGCCTTCTAGGCTGCTTGCATTAAAGGCATTTTACACTTTTGGGTTAAGTGGAGCACGACCTGACACTCTTGCAAACAACCAAATTGACAAGAGTTTCTGGCGTTTTAATCGTTCTTTATTCCGTTATCTACCATTTTCTCTCTCTTATAATGAGAAGTAACAGGAATTATTTTGATTCTAAATGGATGAAACTCTTACACTGACGTCTGATTTTGGTTACACAATATAATACTTCCGATTTTACAATAGAACTTAACTTACTAAGATCTTTTAATCTTTGGTAAAATCCAAACGAGAATTTTTAAATGCTTGCTAATATCTAAAAGAAAAAGAACTGTATTCTTCTTTTCATTACTAGGTCATTTCATATTTTTTCTTCATTTCCAGCACTGATAAACAGCAAACGAGGAATTAGGTGAATTATAATATATATATATATATATATATATATATATATATATATATATATATGTGTGTGTGTGTGTGTATGTGTGTGTGTATACAGACACTAGTGGTTAGAAGTTTAAGATGAGAAAGTTATCAGGACTGTTAGTTGGATCGGATGATACAGATATGGTAACTCATATTATGATGGACATACACAAGCCCATGACTGTTACTTGAAGAAAGTAACATTTAATTTCTTCAATATGTATAATGATAACTCATTCATGTAAACCCATGAATCAGCTGAATGCATTCTCTACCATAGATATTTTTCTTAATGGTATTGAACTTCTGATCAGTATTACTTACACACACACACACACACACACAGACACAGACACACACACACACACACACACACACACACACACAGGGCCGCCCAGAGACTTTACGGGGCTTGGGGCAAACTTCTGTTGGGGGCCCCAAGACTATTTTTCAGAAGAGTATTTTGTAGTAAGAGAAATCTGATTAATCGAATAATTTTTTAAAATTTTTTTGGGGGCCCCCTTTTTTCAGGAGATTATTTTGAATTTTGAAGTACGGTACAAGTTTCAGAATTTTCTTTCGGAGGAAATCTAATAAATAAACTAAAAAAATTTTTTGGGGCCCCCCCGGCAGTTGGGGGCTTGGGACAAAGTGCCCCAGTTGCTCCCCTCTCTGGGCGGCCCTGCACACACACACACACACACACACACACACACACACATATATATATATATATATATATATATATATATATATATATATATATGGTAGAGACAGATTGTACCAGATGTTTAAGCAACGGTCACGCAAATCCGAGATATTGCGAATTGGCGGTCTTTGAACTCTGAGCTGCCGTCCCATGACATCCCAAATGTGTTCTATCGGATTGAGATCCGGTGAGTTAGGCGGCCAGGACATTAACTGGAATTCAGCATCATGTTCCTGGAACCACTCCAACACAATTTTAGCCTTGTGACACGGGGCGTTGTCCTGTTGGAACATTCCATTTCCAGCTGGAAAAACAGAGGCCATGTAAGGGTGCAACTGGTCCGAAATGATGTTCAGATACCCTGTAGCATTCATGGTCTGCTCTACCACAACCACGGGTCCCAGAGACGCCCAAGAGAACGTCCCCCAAAGCATAATACCGCCACCACCGGCCTGTGTATGACCTATTGTACATTGATGGAGCAACAGTTCGCCTGGAAGACGGCGTATCCTGACACCGCCATCGGCGTGATGAATGACAGACCGTGATTCATCTGACCAGGCAACTCTCTCCCACTGATCCATGGACCAGTCGCGATGTTCCCGGGCCCAGCGCAGGCGCGGTTGGCGATGACGCTTGGTCAGCAAAGGCACACGAGTGGGACGTTTGCTGCGTAGCCCCATATCCAACAGTGTCCGCTGAACAGTGTGCTGCGATACTATTCTACTTGGCCCTGCATTGTATTGGGCTGTCAGCTGAGCCACTGTCTGGCTCCGGTTTTGATTCACTATGCGAGACAGTCTCCGACGACCTTTTTCTTTGATAGCGTGTGGACGTCCAACACCATGTCGTCTACTCCTGGTTTCACCGTCATTCATCCACTTTGCATATGTACTAACAACTGTAGGTCGCGAACAACCCACGAGTCGTGCAGTTTCGGAAATACTTGTTCCGAGCCTTCGAGCCATTACAATCTGCCCTCTATCAAAGTCGCATAGATCCGCAGCCTTTCCCATCACACACAGAAGTAAGTGAAAGAATGATTCTTCAGACTCTCCAGCAGCAGTTAAATACCACTTCCACCTGATCACGTGCCTTCCACGTCATCCAGGCGAATTCATTGCAAAATGTAGCGGTGGTCATAATGTTTTGGCTCTTGAGTGTATATATATATATATAAAACAAAGTTGTAAGTCAAAATCCATTATAACCTCTAATACTACTTGCAGCCAGGAACTAAAAGCATGAAAAGATAAGTAATAAATAAGTTTCAGACAGCATCTCTTCATCAGCGGTGCCGATACTTTCTAAAAACCAATGGATTGTTTCTGATAAGTACAATCTAATCCAGAGGAGGCCAACCTTTTTGGGATGAGTGCCACTATCTGAAGAAATAAATTATGTGTGGCACCTCCAAATTTCCAACATACTAAAAATTATAAAAAGGTAAAAAATGTTATTTATAGGCTGATTATGGGTTTTTACGAAAATAGCATATTTTTTTCATATAAGTCTAACTAGTGGAGATTTAAAAATTAATAATAAATTTTAAAAAAGTACAAACTTTGGTTTTATCATAAATACGAATTTTTAAAGGTTCAGTCAGTTAGATTATGTACAAAATAAAAATGGATAATTTTAAAGACTTAATTCTAAATAACTATTAAACAGACAGTACTTAATTAATGTGGCTTTTGAATTTGAAATTTTTTTACCAAGTCATATAATATATTAGGTTTAGGCTTTGAAGAAGGTGTTTTAGGTGCGCAAAAGTAGGTGTTTTAGGTGCATATCAGTT
Source organism: Dolomedes plantarius (assembly GCA_907164885.2). Taxonomy (NCBI): domain Eukaryota; kingdom Metazoa; phylum Arthropoda; class Arachnida; order Araneae; family Dolomedidae; genus Dolomedes; species Dolomedes plantarius. Next base: position 76,007,930 of record OU015495.1, on the reverse strand, counting down.
AATCTTGAACGATATTTTGATTTTATTATGTTCATAATAGAAAACATTTGTTCACAAAAATATGTTGATCTAAATCTGCAACAATATCTGACATCCAAATAATGTAAATTTGGAAAATTGCTTTTTGTACAAATTTCCAAAATTCAATATAACTAGGATCAATTGCAGTTGAAATTAATTCCATATATATGCTTTTCAGTGTAGTATGGGGCTTTAGGTCAATAATTTCTAGTTGGAATTCAGGGTGTAACAATTAACGTCTTGCAGAGAAATTAAAACAAGGATTTGTGAAAAGATCAGCATTTTTTTATCATCTTGAAAATCATGAAACCTAGCACTGAATCAATCCTGAAAAATGGATATTAAATTTTTAAATCTATCATAGTTCGGAGAATTATTGGCTTTGCTAGCTAGTTCCTGCAGTAATGTGAAATGTGTTAATCTTTTTATCTCCAAGGTCGAGACAAAAAAGCAAATGTTTGTTCAGAAATAAAATTTATATATGACAAACTAGGGTAGGAAAAATACAAACTTTTCCCTCTAATCTTATATTTAAATTGTTTAAATGTCCCATAATGTTGGTGAGAAAAGCTAAATCCCATAGCCAATCTTCATTCTTCAGTAGCAAGAACTCACTGCGCAGTTCATTCTTTTCTCCCAGATATTTTAAAACACCCTCCCTCAAATTCCAAAATCTCTGCCGTGCACTTCCTTTGGAAATCCAGAGCACACTACAATGAAAGAGTAACTCGCCATCCTCTTCCGTTTCTTCCGGGAAAAGCTCAAGAAATCATCGTCGATTCAGAGCTCGAGCTCGTAATTTGTTGACACAGCGCGCTACCGGGTCAACAATAGAAGACAGGTTTAAGTCCTTGGCACAAAGTTCTTCTTGATGGATAATACATTGGTACTTAAAAATTTTTTTTTATTTTCAAGCAATGTAACAAATCCATTTATCTTGCCAACCATGCAAGGCGCTTCGTCTGTGTAAACACTATGTAATTTAATCCACTCTACTTTGTTATGTTCAGTTACAATTTTAAGTTCTATAAACATGTCCTCAGCTGGAATTACAACTAGTTGGAGCAAATCAAGAAGTTTTTCCACAATGTCAAAATTATCGTTCGTGTAACGCACAAATATGCTTAACTGCGCATTCTCTGTGATGTCACAGCTTTCATCCAAAGTTAATGAAAAGTATTTGAAATATTGTAGTACAGAGACAAACTGTGTGCCTATATCCTGGCCCATGTCATCTATGCGATGCATGACGGTATTTCTAGACAAAACTATTTTTGACTTTTATATCACCGACATTTTGGGCAAATATTAAAAGGCTATTTTTTATTATCTTCTCTCAGTCAGAATAGGGTTTTTTCTTGCCGGCTAACAACACAGAAAGTTCATAAGAAGCCTTCATCATATTTTCCATTTCGTTACTTTTCTTCTAAAAATTTCTTTTTTTCTATTGATAAATTCCTTTCGCAAGTTTGATCCGACAGGACATTTGCTGTTGAAATCACTATGCAGTTGTTTGAAATGTCGGTCCAGGTTAAATTTTTTCGGCAAAGCTACACAAATTCAACATATCAAACAAACAGGCTCGGAAGCATTTTGACGAGTAAACAAAAATTGTTCTTCCCGGACAGTTTTAAAACCAGAAATTGAAATATCCTCTTCATGTTTCCTTTTCGATGTCGAAGGTTTACTAATGGCCATAGTGAAAATAAAATTATTAAAACAACAACGCTCGACACCAAAATGTAAAAACAGTTTAAAAAATCGCTTAATGACTTGCTCGGCAGTTTACAATCAACTGAGCCAGAAAGCCAGTGTCGCACTCAGAGCGGACGACCATAGCTAGACACAACGGCGCCAAAGCAAAGTAACTCAAACGATTGGGCTCGTCTCATGACCACCACGATGTCTTACCGGATAGTTGTACAAGTGTCAGGCGGTGCCGCTTTGATGCGCTGTTGTATTCAGTATCTTATAAGTAGACAATCTTATAAGTAGACGGATTTTGACAAAGTTCCTGAAAGCGACATTTTTATTTTTAAAATTTTTTAAAAATTTTAAACGGCAAGTCTTCGCGTGCCGTTGCTGTTAAAACTCCGCCGTGCTACACTGTGTCACGCGTGCAGCTGGTTGGCCATCTCTTATCTAGATAGTAATATTGTATAAGCCCATTAAAATGTGGTGTCTAAAGGAATGATTTTTGACAAATTTTTAATGACTGGTTTGTCAACCATTGAAACCAGATTTTCGGTTACAATAACTTTCCCTGGTACCCGGATATCCGGTACTGCAATCCCTAGGAAGGACTTTCCGACCTACGGATTCACGCGCCCGTACAGGGTGTAGACACGAATGCATTCAGTAGCGCTTGTCGGGATTTCAACAGAGCCCCTTAGCGCAGAGTTCCGACGACATACCCCCTAGTATGCCACGGGCCTAATTTAATAATGAAAATGCTTTATAAAACAAAAGCCTCAAACCGGGTATTCATAATAACCTGGAATACAAGAATTTGATGGTCATTCAGTTGTAAGGTATACATAAGATTCGATTCACAAGAATCGAACTTTTGAGTGAATAAATTAAAGAAGCTGCTTGAGATATGCTAATTTCGGCATACGCGCTTGGTATAAATACCATGCAGCTTGATTAATAGAAAGGTTGTTAAGGTTGATAGATAAGCGAGTTAAGGGAGCTACGAGGTAAGCAGCTCCAGGTGTTAATCGGTGCTTATGCTTAGGGGGCCCAAAGTTTACGGGGCAGAACTGCTGGTTTGACTCTCAAATTTATATCAAATTCATTTAGAGTGTCACTTCAAATTATATACACCCAAGTGCGGATAGAAGTGAGCTATTCTCTATGCAGTTATTTTGTGGATTTTTGATGTTTTAAATTTATAAAAAAATTTTTAATTTGAACGATAAACCCCTTCCTTCTCGCTCTTGTAAAAATTACGGTTTCAGGTTTCGCCTTCTATTTCTCGTTCCCGTGATATTTCCGTGCTGGAGTTTTTAAAAGTAACGTACCAAAGAGATTAAAACAATCCATTTCATTTACCCTAAAAATAATTTATTTCTCATTTTACATACCAGATCGCAGCACCAGACTATTTATAATGTAATTGGGAATGATTTTTTTAAAGCTAGATGTTGCAGACCAAGAAATAAATGGAATCCTATGGAAAAATAGGCCTTTATTACCATTTTCTTGAAAATTATGCGATTGTTAAGGGGTTAAATATGAAGCAAAAAACATTCGGTATTAAGGATAAAAATTTCTAAGTGGTGAAAAATATTCTAAAAGTTACTTTCAGAACATTTCTCACCATTTCTCAAATATTTTCTCTTAAATACAGATACATTTCTTTCGGGAGATATTTTAAAACGATCTGATTAAATAAAATAAAATAAAAATATATTAATTTCGTAAGCTTTAAAATACCCTAAAATCGCGAGTACAGTACGCACTTTTTTTTTCACATTTTAGCTCGCAAAATTGAGGGTGCTTATTATACTCGCGTACAAAAATAAACGTTTTAAACATTATATAAACGAAAGTACAGTAGCTGTAAGACATTGTCGTAACACGTGTGTGCGCGCATCTCCACTCCGTGATTCATTCACCCGTTTACTAAGCAGGTGTTCCTTTTAAACAAACAGAACTCACAGTTCGTATCGCACACGCATTCATTTAATAAGAGGTCCCTTGAAATAGTGATAGTTCCCGGTTGTTGCAAATGTAAAAATTTATTATTTTATTTTATTTATTCCCCCAAAAAAATCTTCAAAACGGTCCTAAACGGCAGCAGAAAAATTATCATAATATTTGTGCAATTTTTAAATAAAATAATGAAAAGTTATGGGTGCGTATTATATTCGAATTTTAATTTTTCCCGAAAATTTCCCGCAAAAGAAAGTAGTGAATGGTTTACGCCACCAAATTGAATAATAATTGTATGCAGTAAATGGCTTCACATTATATTCAGTCGTTGTTTTTACACTTGAATGGATAGACAAAAGCTATTTTGAAATCAGACTTTGTCTTTGCAGTCATTGGAATCCCTTTTGAAGCATATATAAAGAGGAAATATTGGAAATAGTTGCACTTATATCCTTGTTCACCAAGATATTCATTAGAAGTCAAAAATGAAGTTTTTGGTAAGAAATATGATTCTCTAACCTTATTTTTGTGTATTAACTATTTCACGAAGAAGTACAGTCTTTAATAACGTGCGATTATATACATGATACAGAAGTTGTTTACTATCCCTTTGATATATTTTTTCCCAGTCCGGTAGGAACTTTATCCCTTTTGTTCTAGGAACGTTCGCCCTTCAACATCGCGATTAAGTTGCCATTAAACCATGGAAGCCCCATATAACGTATTTGTGGGCTTATAGAATGATGCGGCGAATAAGACGATCCCCGCTTTAAATACACATTTGTAAGGATAAAAAAAAATTACTTTTTTCATGAATTTCCATAATGAATTACTGCACTAATTTTATAGTTATTTATGTCCATAAAAAATGTAACTAGGGAATATTGTACTAAGGTACCTTTTAATCAGAATTATCAAAACCCTAAAATTCCTCTCAAAAGCTAAATGAAGAATCACTTAGAGCCTCTTCTTCAGAAACGGAAACTTCGTATAATAAATCACCAAAAAGGAAAATCCTATATCGTCAGCTTTCACCTATACGAATAATGTTACTAAGCAGAAGATTCTTGTTGAAATGTGATCACGCATGTGCAGATTGAAAGAATCGTAAATTCAGATGTCGGTACCTTTTAATTAGACTTATTAAAACCCAAAAATTCATCTCTAAATCTAAATGAAGAATATCTTAGAGCCTCTTCTTCAGAAATTTAGTTATCGTATAATAAATCACCATAAAGCAAAATCCGATTTCATCCGGTTTGGGCTATTCGAATAACGCTACAAAGCAGCAGTTTGTTGTTGAAATGTGATCACGCAAGTGCACATTGGATGAATCGTAAATTCAGATGTCACGAGATTTGATCTCTATTTTACTAGAATGATCCCTCATACAGTAATGAAAAAAAAGTATATCTCGCAACTAATTTTAGCAGAAAAAATTTATAGAACCGATTTATTCGAAACCAGTTTTTCGCAAATAAACAAAATGCAATACACAGCTTTTACATGTATATTAATATAAACCAGAAATGTTAGACAGACTGAAGTTTCAACCCAAAAATTTGATTACTGGCGCGTAACACGTACCCATATTTTAGTCTTATTTCAATGAAAAAAAGTCCTATACGCCGGTAAATACGGTAGGTGAACCATCACTGCATCCAATGAGGGGTTAATGCAGGACCCCAACATTTGGCCCAAACCAGACCCAAAGCTCTAACCTCCTAACGATAACATTTCCACATGGCTGGCAGCGCCACTTTCATATAAATGTACACAGGAAAATCTGAATAATAATAAAAATTATTATAATTCTTTATTCGGACAGTTTCGACGAGATTATCTCTCTTTTCCATCTCTCCTTCTTCTTATTCCTTCTATTTTAAACAATAACTTACTCTAAGAAGTGAAATAAATATTTTGAAACTATTGATATATTTGTTAATTAACCATATACTAATTTAAGCTATATGATAGTACGTTTGAAATCTTAAAAAAATGTTCCACGAAAATCTAAATTTCTAACTCTGCATAAAAACTACAAAAATATGTTTCTTTGCCTCCATGGATACCTCAAGTATTTTCATTCGTGGAAAAATTTGTTTCCCTTTGTGATGTAGCCAAGTCTCTCATAGAAAAACATTCTTTCTTAAATGGCACATCAGTTATCTAGATAGCAATAAAATGAAGGAACAGTATAAAAATTATTTCATCTAAAATGAGAGAAGATAATTGCTCTATCTTGTGCGTTAGTGCCAGCTGAAATTAGTTAAAATCTATTTGATGAACTTAATTTTTAAAAATTAAATTAGTCTTGTAAAAAGTAGAAATTTAATTAGAACCAATTGTTTGCCTGTTTTCTACATTTTTCGTGATAGACTCATCGCAGTACCTTGAATTTCAACCGTAACATCAACGTCTATAAAAGCAGTTCTTCACGTTGTAGATAGGTATAAAACTCTGAAAAAAGTATTCCTTTTGAAAAGGGTTGAAACTCAAATTTTCAGTATTATTTATATCTTTTTAAATTTCTTTAAATATTCATTTCTTAATTGAAAAAGAGGTTGTTAAAAGCAAAAATTCTGCGTATCATAAAAGCTACTTTCTATCAGGTTAAATACTGTAACTACTATTGAAGAATAGAATTCCATATATGCGAAAGTTGAAATACGTTCTAGTACCATAAACTCAAAATGAGGATGGTTAGAAGGGAAGAGAATGATTAGAAGGGGAGAGAATGATTAGAGGACAATTGGAAGGAAACACAAAGAAACTTTCAAAGCAGTATATAGATTGCGAATTCTAGTAACGTTGACTATTAAACGTAAAAATTGCGAAATAATTCAAGGAAATGCTATACTTTTAATGTACTTATTACCAGGGCCCAAGGTAGACTAGTGGTACCGCAGTGGGCTTCAGACGTGAGTTGCTCAGTTCGGAACTTGACGAACGCCATTAAACACCATTTTCTATGCCGGATAACTGTATTGAATTCCTAGGCTGTTATGTCCTTCTGTAATGTCAGTGAGTGGGAGAAGGCACGAACCAACCCCCCCCCCCCCCCAGATGTCGCCTCTTGGAGTTCTCTGTGCAAATTGTTGACCCACGTGATCTCCAGCCCTTGTGGTAGCATTAAATTCTGAAGCCAAACCCCACAGCGCGCAGATATACATGGAACTGGCCTGAAAAGCTTCCAGCCAGGGGGCATAAATCACAACACCAGTTAGTGTGTTTATCGTAGCCTATACTAAACGAACAATATTTATTACAAACATTAGATTAACAAGCAGACATCCTGGAATCAATGTTTTCAAAACTTCTTTGGTAACTGTAGCTAAATAAAGCGCCAAAGAATTTTAAGCAGCTATGTATTGAAGTATGAAAATCACACTGCCAATTTTCCCTCTCTTCTTAACCAACAAAGGTGCTTTGAAAATAATTCTATATCAAAGACAAATTGAAAGATCGGATACCGAACCATGGCTCTTCTAAAGGAAAATGACGTAATATCTGGATTCTTTAATTTGATGACGAGAGAGAAAAAATCCGAAGGGGATCTTAGGTGTAAATCTTCGCAGCTATCTGGAGACACGTGTGTTGCAGTCAAGAGAATATCGTAATTAAATTCCTAAAGCTGTCATATTGAGTCTAGGACTTGGTAATTCCTTAAGAAATTTTAATTATTGTACATGCAATGATTCAAAGCAAGAAGAGCAAAATTTATGAAGAAACATGCTTAGAAAGATACATATTTGTTTTAAATTCGTGTTCAGCCAAACAAAACTAACTTAAATGACTTTAAAAAAATAAATAAATTCAAAATGGTGTCTCAGAAGGAATGGACTTCCTTTATATAAATAATGTTGGGCGGTATAATAAATAGTATTTAAAGGGCCCTATTTATTTTTTAATATATTTTCTTTGTTTCTAGTTTACTTATGTTTTTGAAGTTCTTGAGTATGATTGAAACAGAAAAGAACCTCTTGGCTAAAATTAAAACGAAATTTCATTGCTTGGCAATTTTTTTCTAATTAACACTTGTGATGACTTAATGAAGATCCCAAAAGCCCATCTAGATGAAATAGCTAATGGTATGGAGAAATCTCATAAAATGTGCACAAATAGACATGATTGGGAAACTAATTAGCAGTTCAAATTATGTGAATAAATGGTAATAATTTATATACTTCAACGAAACGTTTTTAGTCGTTGTCCCCAGAATGGACGAAGAATAGAACAGTCAGGAAATGCTAATAAATAATTTGATACACAGCAGATTCTTTTTAAATCTTCATTAGTTAATATAAACTTATAAATCCACCAATGACAAAACAGCTTTTACATAACTCGGACTAGTACGACAGTTTTACGATACGTAAAATACATCCAACCAAAATTCCGACAAAGTCAATTTTTCAAGTTATCAGCGTAAGTCAGAGTACCTAAAATATTATTTAAATAAAACTTAAGACAGACGCAATAAATTTCAACTCTTTTTACATTCCTGTTCTTTGCCAATGCGACATCAGGGGGGATCAGACCTTTTCCCATCCTCTCTAACCTCATAGAAGGGCTTTCCGATCTCTTATGGGTACCTAGCTGTGGGCGTCAATGCTCTTGCTGGTACTCTCGAGTACTAAAACAATATGTGTATACAAATTAATACAAGAGCAATAAATTTTAACTTTCTTTACTCTCATGTGACAGATCCTTTTCTCAGATTACTTAATGTATTGTATGGGTGCCTGGTCGTTTACATCGATGCTCTTGCGAGTCCTCCCGATTACTAAAACAATATATAAATGCAATTTAAGACCGGTGCAATAAACTGCAACCCTTTTTGCTTTCATTTCACAGATCTTTTGCATTTTCGTTGCTGTTTTACGTGGATGCCTAGCCGCTCCACAAATCGGAAATCCTGCGAATTCTGCCCAAGATTTGCTAAACTGTGTTGTAGGACTCGCTGCCAATATACTCGGTGGATCTCGCAATGCCTGTCAACCGGATAATAATGGCTCCAATAATAGAGGTTATGGTGATGTGTATGGATATGGTAAATAAGTCATTTTGGCTAAGGAGGAGGTAGGACTTGAAAAGGGGTTCGCATTGCATTTTGAACTCCCTTTTCATTCTTATATTTATTATTTTCGAACGATTTTATGATTGATATTTTATGATTGTGTATAATGTTGTATTTTTATTCATTAACTGTTTTTGTAAGCGATTCTTTCAGCGAATATCATGGACATTACATTGCTGTCCCATTCTTTGTTTTGCACACTGAAGGTGCAGGATATAAATTGTGTTCTTCATTATTCACCAGCTTTTCATAATGATTTATGTCAAGCTTGCCTTATATTTAAAATCTGATTACATATTAATTTAGAAATTTTAGAAATTTTATACAGCAAAATTTTAAATTTATAATTTAAAGGAAATTTAATTTTAATATATCAGCTGAGTCAGTGGCTCTATTGCGTAACTTTTCCAGATATTTCAAATTGGCTCATGGCATAAGGGAATGATTTTAACTAGTAGTCAATAAGAAATCCGTTTCCATCTCATTGTGCAAATTTTGGGTATGATATTCGTGGAAAGAAGGAGCAATTTAAATTGCTAACTTAGTCTCCAGATATTAGTAATAAGTAAGTCAGATGTTAACTCCGATAAAGTTTAAGCTTCTCTTGCTTTCTTTTGATTTATTTCAAATATTACTGACTACATATCTTTCAAATGCTAATTTTTTAAGTCAGTAGTTTTCCCGCAATATCATCCTCTGTTTCAGAATATCACTTCACATATTATATAGTTTTTTTTATCTTAAACTACAAGAGAATTGTCTCACGGTAGGGTTTTCGAATGGGAATCGATATACGGAGGATTCTGCAGAGATAGAATGCTTCTTTTTGTCTCTGTCTGATAATAGAAACTCAAATTGTAGAGAAAATATTCTAAAACCAAGCTCTGTCCCCATAAAAATACTACTGCGGGCTAAAAGTGTCTATTTAAGGTGTTTACTATCACTACAAACACTTAAGTTGGGGACTGAATTGTAACAAAATGTTGTAATGTAATGTAATGTACCATGCAGTAGTCAGTGCTTCAAAGCGAGTGACGAGCCAAGTTGCCAAAGTTGAGCAATTGTGCTCCATGTAAAAGCGCTGAATGTTGTAATTCACCGCGGTGTGCGATCGTGAGACGATCAATAATAAAGCTCTTACAACAATTTCAGAGGCAAAAAATAAATAAAGACTTGAGAAATACGAAAGTGCTGAATAACAAAATCTATCTGTGTGGCCTTTGAAAGCGATCAAAATAATATAAATATTGCAAGACAGATTCTTTTATGGCCCACAATGAAAAATGGATTTATTCAAGAAAATACTGTAAGATCCTTAACATTTTTCATCTAAGAAATTAAAGTGATGCATCAGTTGACATCCCACACCTTCAATCTAGACTTCAAGATATATATATATATATATATATATATATATATATATATATATATATATATATATATATATATATATATATATATATATATATATATATATATATATATATATATATATATATATATATATATATATATATATATATATATATATATATATATATATATACACACTGCTGGCCACCCAAATTGCAACACCAAGAAAGACAAGAGATATCACAATAAAATTTATTTTGTAGATAACATGTTGACCAAGTATCAAATGATTAAATTTATAGACTTCTGTGAAGTGTGGTTCCTGCCAAAATCAGTAGCCAGAGTAGCCGCCATTGTTGGAGATCACCGCTGACACACGCCTCGGCATTGATTCAAAGAAACTTTGGATGAGTTCTTGGGGTACAGCAGACCAAGCAGCTTCCACACGTTGCCAAAGTTGATCTGCTGTGGCAGCTGGGGATGGAATCTGGGTCAATCGTAGAGCAACCATGGACCACATGTTTTCTATCGGCGAAAGATCCGGAGAGCGAGGCGGCCAGGGAAGCAATTCAATCTGGCGATTGCCGAAGAACCGTTGTACAATGCGTGCCACGTGTGGTCGCACATTATCCTGTTGAAATATGGCTGTCGGCAAGCCCTGAAGATAAGGAAGGACAACTGGCTCCAACACCTCGGAGATGTAGCGCTGGCTGTTTAAAGTACCCTCAATGCGTACTAGAGGTGTGCGAGAGTGATATCCAATACCGCCCTATAAAATAATACCCGGTGCAGGACCAGTGTGGTGGTGCATAACGCAGCTGTTCAGCATCCTCTCTTGACGGTGTCTCCAGACTCGAATGCGACCATCGTGGTGTTGCAGACAGAAGCGTGACTCGTCAGTAAAGACAATTTCATTCCATTCTGCCGTCCACATCCTTCGGTCATCGCACCATTGGCGGTGGAGACGTCTATGGATCTGCGTCAAAGGTAGACAAAGCAATGGACGTCTTGCGGACAGACCACTCTGCTGTAAACGGCGTCGAATGGTACGCGCTGACGCTGGATGATGCGTTACAGACTGCATGTGCTGTGCTATGGTTCGTGATGTGACTGAGCGATCCGTCACTGCCATGCGCACAATTTGCCTGTCATCACGTGAAGAGGTGCGCTGAGGTGGATGCGATCGAACACGCCGGTCCGTCGTACCCTCCTGCATTCAACGATCACATATCCGCATTACAGTTGTTTGGTTTCGTCCAACACGACTACCGATTTCCCTGAAAGATAATCCACAATCTCGGTAGGCCACTATCCTTCCTCCGTCGAACTCGGATACTTGATCAAAAGATGATCGCTGTTTTTTGAAAAGATGATCGTTTTTTTGAAAAAACCACAAGAAAAACACAATTGCCGAACTTGAAATCGTCGAAATCTCCAAGCCTTAAATAGTGCTTTAAAGTGGCGCCACAGGCGCGCGTGATGTGCGTCTGCGCTGAAATTCTAATCATTTGCATATCTCACCTCCGCTAATGCATGTTGTAAATTTCATGTTATTTGCATGTTTCCTTCAGGGTGTTCATTTACAGTGGCTTCAAGATATATATATATATATATATATATATATATATATATATATATATATATCTTGAAGTCTAGATTGAAGTTGTGGGATGTCAACTGATGCATCAATTTAATTTCTTAGATGAAAAATGTTAAGGATCTTACAGTATTTTCTTGAATAAATCCATTTTTAAATATATGATAATACCTCTTTTATGCAAATTTTGTCTACCTTTCATGAATATTTGGTTGAAATTTTTCCGTATCTGGCAAAAATTTTATGCTTATTTAGTCTAAATAGTTTATTGCATTAAATTTTGTAGAATTATTTTTGCGTTTCTTTTATTGTGTGTATGTCTAAGTAGCATGCCTAATATTTCATTACACTAAAATAAAAGAATTCGTGAATTCGATGCAAACATATGGTGTTTTTTATATTCCTTTTATATTTCCGCAAATAATTTTCATTCTACTGGATTCTTAAATAAAATAGTTATAGAAATTTTGAAAAAAAAGATATTTATTCTGAATATATTCTCATATTTTTTTCAGACTGATATTCTGAAGAAGAGAGAAAAATATATCAATGTGAAAAATGTTTGATTTCAGGAAGTTTATCTTTACTTTTGTAATCATGGTGAAATAAATGCATTTTTATTTCAATTTTTGTGCATTCTTCGGAGAAAAAAAACGTATGCAACAATTTAACCAATTAATGCAGTTAATAAATAAACAGAAAAATTTTTTTGTTTCATTTCTATTAGCGTACTTCAAGATTTTTAATTTCCTAACTACTTAATGTAAAAATTCTACATCATTTTGATATTTTATTACAGAAAATTTGGAGAAATTAATGCTCCACCTGCTCTAAGCCAACGTTTATACACACACAAATATATATATATATATATATATATATATATATATATATACCGGGTAGCCATAATTAAACTGACAGTGCTCACAGTGTTCTGTAGCGCGATCTATTTGCGAGAATGACGCCACATTTTGTAGGAAGATTAAACAAGACGGCGGACGAAGGATTCCGCGAAAAAATAAATTTGTAACAAAAGTCACCGCTAGGGGAATATTTGGCGCTGTGTAATAGAAAATAGAGTGTTAACAAATGCAAGCATCATCCACCTTCATTCTGGCAAGAAAGGTTAGAGCAAAAGTCAATCGCTTATCATGGTCGGGGTACAGTAACTCCTGTACACGGCTGATCTTGTACGGATAGAAGTTGATAATCTTTCGTAAGATTTTCCATACCGTACTGTAAAGCATATCCATATTCCGAGCTAATCCACGAGCGCTAGAGGTAGCAGCAATATTGTCTGGTCCTCTGTCGACAATCGCCGTGGCAACTGCTTCGATTGTATCCTGTGATACAGGTTTTCGTCCTCTGCCTGACTGAACCTTCAGAGAACCTGTTTTCTCAAACGTCGCAACCATTGCTTTTAGCCCATTAACTGACACAGGACCGTTACCTTTACGCATTTTTTTGTGCGTTCTAAAAGTACGAAGAGCGGCTGACGCGTTGCACTGGTTGAGGTAAAAGAATTTGACCAGTAACGCACGCTCGACTAAAGAAGGAGACATTGCACATAAACTTTCAATCCGATTGATTCGAAACGTAACACATTGCCTTTTAAAACCCAAGCAGCTGGCACTGTGCCAATGGATGTAACGTGAAATTTGAATAAAAAACTTCTTCTTCTGCTCAGCGTACGTGATATTGCAGATCACGAGACTTTATCGGTGTTTATGTAGATTTTACGCTTTTTTAAAAGTGTTGCCATATTGCACTTGAACTAAATAAGAAAATGTGCATAATAAAAAGTAATTTTATTCCGTATTAATTTGCATTTGTTAACACTCTATTTTCTATTACACAGCGCCAAATATTCCCCTAGCGGTGACTTTTGGAACAAATTTATATTTTCGCGGAATCCTTCGTCCGCCGTCTTGTTTAATCTTCCTACAAAATGTGGCGTCATTCTCGGAAATAGATCGCGCTACAGAACACTGTGAGCACTGTCAGTTTAATTATGGCCACCCGGTATATATACTCCTCTATGATAATGGACTGGATAGCAAGAAATCATGGTTGAATGGAAATAATACATGCTTTAAAAGGGGTATGGTTCCCCACGAGTTCCAATAACACTAGGAGCCCTTCTGGGCATACTTTGAACCATGTTTTCATACACAGCTATGGGTATTTGCGTCCATTCCTGCTGCAAGAATGTCGCCAGCTCAGCTGTATATTTCGGATGTTGTTCCTTGGTCCGTCGGCGTCGCTCGAATTCATCCCAGTAATACTCTATGGCGTTTAGATCGGAGCTTTGAACAGGCCAGGGATGACGTTTTACATCCATATCTTAATACCACTGTTTGATAAAGGTTGTAACATTACATGGATCGTGTCGTCCGGTAAGTAATATTCGTCCATTCCATAAAATTTCTAGAGCGTATTAAAAAATGGATTGTCCAAAATGTTCATGCATGCGTCGGCGTTCAATTTTCAAGTAAAAACATGCAAAATTCCCAGGACATACGACGAAATAACCCCCAAACAAGTGCACCACCGCCACCGAACTTGAGAGTGGAAGAGCATGTAGAGCAACCCTAGTTGCGACGTTGAAAACACCAAGCGAGTCTGCCGGGTTTGTTGGAAGGGGTGATGTTAGGTTTGTGTGCGGCAACACATACTGGGATATTGAGTGCGTGTAGTTCTTTATATATATATATATATATATGTGTGTGTGTGTGTGTGTGTGTGTGTGTGTGTGTTTGCGTGTGTAAGGATCAAAAATATGTTATGATCTTGTTGAATTACAGCTGTAAAACAAAAATGAGAAAACAGTGGGCATTTAGATCCCCCAATTGTCGACAGAATAACGCATGGGAATATTTCCGCTCCCGTGGATTACATTATGTGTATTACTAAAAAAAAAAATATTTCTCTATCATATACTGGAGAAATTATTGATAGAGATGCTTTAATAGGTGCTGATTATTATTTTGATGTTTTATTCGATAAATCTATGCATTTGGATGAAACACTTGTAAAAAGTTGCAACCGACAGTTTGATTGGCTACTTAGTTAAAGGTAGACCTTTTAATGAATGTAGTAATGCAAGTTCTTTTATAAATCATACTGCTTTTTTGAATGTGATTGATAATGTTAATTTATTCTGGGAATTGGAAAAAACTTAGATTGAATGTAAGTAATGAAGAGACTCTTGATTCAGAACATATGTTACTGAAAACATTCAAGTCTAATTTAGAAAATGAAAACGGTAGATATGAAGTAAGACTTCTGTGGAAATATCACATTAAACAAAAGTTAAAAGATAACTTTCAGCTGTCGTCAGAGAGATTTAACAAGCTACGTAACCGATTCAAAAGGGATTCTATGTTATTTAATGAATACTAGAATATTATTAAAGAATTTGAATCTGAGGGAATCATTAAAACGTTAGAAAGAACGGATAAGGAGAATTCAGTTATTTTTTATTTGCTCACAGGGCAGTTATACGTAGTGATGAATCAACTAGTAAAATTAGAATAGTTTTCGATGCATCCTCTCATGCAGAAAATAAATTATCATTCAATGATTTTTTATATAGAGGTCAAAATTTGTATCCTGACGTCTTTCAGGTTTTGCTCTCGTTTAGAGAGAGTCCATTAGCATTTACCGCAGATTTGAAGCAGGCATTTTTTCAGTTACTTCTTCATGACGAAGACCACAATGTAATACAATTTTTTTTTGGTCAAAAGACCTTTTGAAGAATCTTCTACTGTTATTTAAAGGTTCTGTCGCGTTTTGTTCGACATAAATTGTAGCCCCTTTCTTTTGACTATTACAATTAAAGAACATTTTAAAAAATATGCAGGAAAACATCCAGTGACTTTTGATCTTTTAAATTAAAGTGTTTATGCAGATGATGTATTTGGAGGTCGTGCTGATACCAATACGACATTTCAGACCAGTTCAGAATGTATTGCTTTTTTATAGATGCTGGAATGCTGCTGAGCAAATTTCAAACAAATGATATTGAGTTGCGCAACTTCTGGGAAAAATTTGGAATACCTGTTCAGAAAGAAAATCAAACTATTCGCCAATCATCCTTTCATTTCAAAGTTTTAGGCCTTTGTTGGGACACTAGTAATCTGATTTTTTTGTATTTTGCGTGCAAAAATTTACTAGAGACAATGGATAGTGAAAACTATACCAAACGACAAATGCTAAAAACAATTGGTTGCATTTTCGACCCTGTTTGATTTTTTGGCCCGTTTACGCTACGAATGAAGTTCTTAGTTCAAACGATATGGGAACAAAAGTTAGAGTGGGTCGAAACACTGCCTAAAGATTTAGAGTTAAAGTGGCGAGAGATGTGTAGGGATTTTTTAAAAATGCTGGATCTGAAAATACTGCTCTATTATTTTCATGGGTTTAACAATGGGAGCATCATTAATTGTGGGCTACATCCATTCTCTGTCACTAGCTTGAAGGGCTATGACACTGTGGCTTATTTATGAGTAGTTTCAAAGGTTGGAATCATCAGATCGAATTTCGTGGCATCCAAAGGAAGAGTCGCCCCCCTTGGGCGCTTAACGCTCTCTCGCCGTAAACTGCTTGGGGCCCTTTTATCAGCCATACTTATTGTCAATATATTTACCATGACTTTTGTTTTGTGTGTGATTCCCAGATTGTTTGCTAATGGGTTAAAACATCTGCCATGCTTCTTAAACAATTCATTTGAAATTGAGTAGAAAAATTCAAACTTTATCTCAACCCGAAAACTGGTTTTACTGTCCAGGAAAAAAACAACTCCGCGGACCTGATTTCTTGAAGTGCTTCACTCATTGTTTTAAAGAATTATCGATTTTGGTATAGTCCCCCTTTGCCACCGCAAGCAGAAGAGACGTGACCCATTAAAGAAACAATGAAAGCAAATGATGAAGAAATGGAATATAAGAACACCGTGTTAGTCATCGAGAATATGACAAAGGAATGTAACAAGCTTCTAGACTTTGGCAATTACAGCAATCCGAATAAAGAACTGCAGGGATTATTTAATATTTTAGAAATTTCGTAAGTCAAAAATTTCATTGCATCAAAGCGAATCTCTTGGAAGTTTATTGTAGAACATGCCCCATGGTGGGGAGGCCTCTATGAACGGCCCATGAGAACAATAAAAGTTCCTCTCAAGAAAATTTTAAGGAAAGCCTCACTTAGTTAAGCATCATAATGGAAATTCACAATTGTGATAAGGATTTTTTGAAATATTTATTTAACAGATGTCTAAGAGAAAAAATATTTCCTAACACCTGGAAAAAGTCTGTTGTAATTTATTTTCCAAAAGAGGGTGAAAATCTTGAGGAACCCTGTTCCTATAGACCGATATGCTGCTGCCTATAGTTGGAAAATTATTCGATAAAATTATCACTAACAGATTGATGATTCATCTTGAACACAATAATTTACTTCATAAAGAACAGTACGGTTTTAGGAGAGGCATAAGTACCTCACATGCCCTTAATAGAATTATTAAGATAATTAATAATAACAAAGAAAGGGGAGAACACACCTGTTTAATTTCGAAGGAAATCAGTAATGCATTCAATTCTGTCAGCAAAACCTGTTTAATACAAGAACTAAGGAAATTAAATCTGGTGGGCTATCTGTATAATATAATTGTAAATTTTCTAAGAAATAGAAAAGTTATCACTAGAAAAGGGGAATATGCTTACATGTGGGAGTCCCACAAGGTTCTTCCCTAGGACCCATCTTTTGGCTCATTATTGTAAATGAAGTATTAAATTACAGAGAAGATAAAAGTAAAATACGTGTACAGGCTTTTGCTGATGATATTTTAGTCATGATTTGTAGCCCAATTGTCTACATATTTGAAGAATTATCTAGAAATGTTATGGAACACTGTAAGAACTGGAAGAATAAAAACAAATTTCAATTTAGTGTCAATAAATGTAACTATACAATAATTATGTACAAGGGCAATCATAGAAGAAATCCTATTATCAAATTGGGAAATGAAAATATAAAATTTAGAAAAGAAATAAAATATTTGGGGGTTCTGATCGACCATAAACTAAACTTTTTGGGGCACTTGGAGATGGTTAATGGATAAGCATTAATATATTTTTATAAGTTATATAGAATCATGAAGAAAACCTGGGGAATTGGGGTTGATATTATAAAGGAAATCTATAACCTTGTAATAGAGATGATCATTTTGTATGCGGCTGAAACCTGGTACACAGAAAAGGTAGTACTTAACAATAAATTGGGAAAAATTCAAAGACAGTATCTATTAACCATCAGGTGTTACAGAACTGTTTCAACGAGTGCCCTAAATGTCTTAACAGACTGTATCCCACTTAACTTAAAAGCTTTGGGTATTAAGAAATTATTTACACTATATGAAATGGAAGAAGAAATTGATGTGAGTGGTGTCAAATATAATAAAGAAAATTGTGAAACCAGAAGGAGAATAATTAAGAAAATTGAGAACCTATTTTGTTTAAACTGGGACTATGAGAGAAATCCTACGTCCAATGTTAAGATTTATACGGAATGGTCTAAAATAAATGACAAAATTGGCGCAGGTGTCGTAATTTATGAGAAAGATAAAAATAAAGAAATCTATAGAGAGAGAATCGAAGGAGGTAGCTCCTATACTGCAGAGCAGAGAGCCATACAGTTGGCGATCCAGATTCTGATCACGAAAGGTATTACAGAATTCGATCTATTTACAGACTCAAGAAGTACCTTGGAGGCACTACATACAACAGAACCTATAAAGGGGATATTATTGAAGAAGTAAAAGAAATTGTAAAAGGAGAGCAACTTATAGTTCATCTGCATTGGGTTAAAGCTCATGTTGGAATCGATGAAAATGAAGAAGGTGATAGGGCTGCAAAAGAAGCCACTGAATTAAATGCTGTGGCCACTAAATTCAAGCATACAAGGAAACATATTAGAAAGAAAATAGAAAATGAAATACTACAAAAATGGCAAACATTGTGGGACGATAGTGCAACAGGTAGGAACACTTACGATATCTACAAAGAAGTAACATTAAAAAGACTATGCGGTGACTTCCTGATAAATCAGGCCATGACGGGTCACGGCAGTATCGGTGACTATCAGAAAAAAATTCATAAAAAGGATGATACCTGCATGTGCGGACAAATACAGACTTTTGATCATTGCTTATACGAATGTCCAAACTTCCATAAATACAGAGTTAAATTCCCACCTGGATTTGAGACTTGGTCAGAACATCGTCTCTATAGTGACTTTTACTGCAAAAAATTAGTGAAAGACATCATGAGTGAGCTTATGGACTTCCATATTCCACTCATGGACTCTGGGACTTAGTTTCTTGATTTTTTCTTGCTGCTTCTTTTTGTTTCCCGTCTTTTCTGGTTTGTTTCAGTTGGCTGGGTCCAACGCTTTTTCCTTTGTTTCATGATTTTTGTAGTTAAACTTAGAAATATTGTTTCTTTACCTGCTTATTTTGATGTGTTAATAAATTGTGCTTAACACAGTGAAATAAGCACCGCATTCTTTTCCAGATTTTAAAATCTGGCAATTAAAATTTAGTGATGTTATTGCAATATTGGCTAAAACCAATAAAATCAAAACAAAGTCATTGCTGATAATAAAAAAATATAAAAAAATTATTTGAATTAATTCATGCAAACCATTCCTCTGTGAAGTTTGCGTATCCTCTGTGAAGTTTGAGTCTTACGTGGATTACTGGCTCAGTGGTTCAGTACAGGACTCTTAAGGGTGAAGACCCGGGTTAGGTCTCAACACTTGCTAGTGTGAAAATATGATTATACAAGGCTACTTAATATAGAGGATAGGTTAATGAAGACTCAGGTTTATCACTGAGTTGTATAATAAAATTATATTTTATAGATACAATATTAAAAAAATATAAAATAATATAAAATAAATAAATAATTGATTTAAGTATTTTTTGATTAGAAATGGTATTGAATTGCTTGTAATAATTTTGAATAAAATCAATTGTACAGTCTTTATAGTAAACTAAATTGTGCAACGTATTTAATTATGAAATTGCATAAATGTGATATTCTATGTTGTGTTCACATAAAAAGTAAGAATTGTAAAGCGATTAATTAGGAGTTAAAAACTGCAAAGTTTGTATTATATACAATGGATGTAATAACATTTAAGTACTTATAGTTTAAACATAAAGGGTGTATATAATATATGTAGAAATAACGTGAATTCTATATTATTATAGCTTATGTGATTGTAAAATGCACTGTGTCCTTGCAAAATAAGAAATGACAGGCGTATACCTAAGAACAATCACTTGCAAAGTGCTATTTAAAAGTTGTATTTATTAGAAAGTCTAACTGATAGCAAATGGCTATTTAAACTTGTTATTAATTAGTAATTTTAATTGTTAGCAATTGCTAAAGTGTTTATATAAATTTATGTAAATGTATTCGTGTATATTGGGTAGTTATTCCAAAGCATGTGTATATACAATCTAATGTGTAATGAATTGTGTTAAGTGTTAAAGCCATAGTCTATGTATTTAGTATATTTTTTAATTTCAATGCACAGAAGCAATGTGATTTTAAAAAGTGTTGCAAATGTAATGTGTTTCTACTAACGTAGTAAACATTGAATATATTGTAAGAATTACCTAAAGCTAGGGAACAGTAACTAGTACTGGTATGAAGCTGAATAATTCGCCGATTGCAAATATAAATAATCTGTTAACGCATTGTGATTGCTGGTAAAGTAAAAAGATTAAAAGTATAGTCACACTATTGAACTTTTAGCTAACAAATTAAACAGTTTATCAGTCTTAGATGGTAAATAATATGACAAATAATTCCCGTATTTTAAATCTGTATAAGGGCTTTAGAACTGATAGGAATATATAACTACAATGGTAGTGCAGCTGGATTACTGGTTACAATAATATGATTAAAAGAATAAATAAGTACTTACTTAGTGCAATCATCGGTAGTTCAGGTTGTGAATTACCATATTGTTGTGCCATATGTTATATATCGAGCGGGAGTGTCTCAGATTTGAATTTTGATGCATTGGTGTGTACTTGCCTGATGGCCTTGCTTATTTAGAATTGATGCGGTCTAGTAATTGAATCGCATTAATTTTGTAGTTCCAGTTGGAACTATCAACAGGTTCATACTTTTTGGGGCCTTGCTCTAATTTAAAATTTTGATTCTTTTTTGACGTTGCCACTAATTTGTTTCTGTTAGTAATTGTTTGGTTTTATTGACTCTTTGGTGCGCTGTCGTCTTGTGTGTTCCGATGGGAACCAGCCGGTTGCTATCGTGACGACATGTCTTCAAAATATTGGCCTTATAGCCGAAAGGCGAGGGAGGCGGGATGTTTCGAATTACTTAGTTACGAAGCGATGAGAACGGTTCTCTCAGATATCGAAACTGTGATCAACTTTCGTATATTGGCTTGTGTGAACAATGGAGTAGGGGAACCAGAATCCCTCACACCAACACATTTTTTATATTCCGGGGAAAGAGCTGTAGATTTTCCAACTTATTTTATTGAAAGTCTCCACAAGACCTCTACCAAAGAGTTACTAATAAAAAGAAGACAATACCAAGTAAACTTATTAACCAAGTATGGAAAAAATAGAAGGAGCAATACTTGCTTCAGCTACGATCTGCTTATCAGTTGACCTCTACTTCACTGCAAAGGTGTTTAAAGGAATGTGAGATTGTGCTGATAGAGGGCACAAATAAATCAAAATTTCTATCAGACTTAGGAAATACTGTGAGCGTTTTCAAGGGACATGACGGACTTGTTCTGTCCTGCAACGTTAAAATATCAAAAGGACAGAATAAACGTCCTGTGCAATTAATCTATCGCTTAGAACTTGATGCACATTTTCAATAACTTGAATATTTTTAATGTAATTTTCTCAACTTTGATTTTCACGTTGCGAAAATTATTTATTATTTGAATTTGATTGCCTTTGAAATATTTATTAAGTTATTTGTATTAACGTATTTTTGTTGTATACAGTGTTTTATGTAGATTTTTTGTGTGTCTAAACTCTTGACGAGTTCACAGTGAGAAGTGTTTCAAATCCTCACTTGATAGCGCTTCTGCGCGCTCCTATACACTCATATCCATAAATTAAGGATAATTCAGAATCACACGGAAATCGAAATCTAAAGTGAAAATTTCACCTGTAGAATTATCACACACATCTTCAAGAATAATATGCAAATTACAGGAAGCCACCAGATGACGCCGATAGTACGTCACAATGACGAGAGTGTAAGACAGGGGTATATAAGGAACGGTGGCAAATAAGTAAAATTGTTCACAAGCGTTCTGTAAGCCGCTCAGTGTCATAACCGAATAGTTATGACACAGAGGACGCATGTGGATGATTTTTTACGTGGTAGAATTATCGGCCGCCTGGAATGTGGACGTACTCAGATAGAAGTATCCGAGGAACTTGGAATTGACCAAAGTGTCATCTCTAGGATTTTGGCAACGATTCCAAGATGATGGAAATGCAAGTAGACGTTACAGTACAGGTCGCTCCCGAGTTACAATGCCGAATGAAGATCGGTATTTGGCAGTACCTGCCAAAAGAAGCAGATGGAGCACAGCATCCGACCTGTCTCGTCAGATATCTGTAGCCACGGGTACCACAGTTTCAAGGCAAACCGTGTACAGACGTTTGGAAAATATTTGTCTATATGCTCGCAGGCCTGTCAGATGTGTTCCGCTCACGGCAACTCACTGTCGGCAGCGATTAGCCTAAAGTGGAGAACATGCAACATACAACATGGACATCGTCACAGTGGGCTTGTGTGATGTTTTCCGACGAGTCCAGGTTTAGCTTGCAGTCTGATTCACGTCGGACTTTCATATGGAGAACGCCAGGTACCCGTTACCACCAAGACAACATCATTGAATGACACCGTGACGGTGAAGCAGGATTGCTCGTTTGGGGTGGAATTATACCTGGCTCTAGAACAGATCTGCATGTTCAAACCGGAAACATGAACGACCACATTTATCGAGATATCATTCTGGAATTATATGTACGTTTATTTAGGGGTGCCATGGACACAGATTTTGTGTTTATGGATGACAACGCCCGTTCTCGCCGAGGAAACATCGTAAACGAATGCCTTCAATCCGAGAATATCACCCGTATGGAATGTCGAGCATTCTCACCTGACTTCAATCCAATAGAGAATGTGTAGGACGTGCTCTTCCGGTCAGATGCAGCCCGTCAACCACCTACTACATGTGTACCGGAACTTGGGGGAGCATTGCTTGTTGAGTGGAGTAATCTTCCCCAAGATCAGCTCGATAATTTGATACTCAGAATGCCTACGCATTGTACGGACTGTATTTCATCGCACGGGAGACATACAATGTATTAACCATCATACCAACCATGTAATATTAAGTTTTTGTAAAGGAGATATTTTTTACAATTGCTCCAGGGAGCAAAAATCGTAGTTTTTTTTAATGGTATCATACATACACCATCTTTTTTGTTCTTGATTATTTGTTAAATAAATGGGCTTTATGAATAAGTCACGTTTGTTTTGTGTCTGAACCTTTATTTGCCGGAGCTGGCATTATCCTTAATTTATGGACATGAGTGTAAAAGAGTTTTCAGCCACTCAAGGCAGTGGTACCTGCAGTGTTGCTAACTTCTGTGTAGCGCTCCCCCTAGCGCCATCACGAAATCCCCCTGTTCCTCCCTAAGGCTACCACCACACGAGCGTTTTTTCACGCAGAAACGCAGCTTGAAAACAAGCCGCAAAATATAGATAAGCTGCTGTAACGTACGCGTGTCCAGACGCAGCATTTTTTCACACAAGCGGGGGGGGGGGGGGCTATTTGTCGCGTTCTCAAGGTCGCCCGCTGGAGGATAGAAATGGACCTATGATTCAAGCTGGTTTTCAAGCTCAGGCTACTGCCTCATGAGTGTTTTTTCACGCTGCATGAAAACACCTCGCTGGTAGTATTGAAGACGTGTTTACATGAAGATAGGAAGATAACTGTTTTGTTGTTGGTATAGTCTTGTGTTCTCGTAATTTTTTATTTTTAAATTTTTGATATTTAAAATATAATGGAATACTACTTGGAGAGTGAACTTATGATTATTGAAATCGAAAAATATCCATGTCTTTACGATACACCGAATACGGATTTCAAAAACCAGGAACTGAAAAGAGATACTTGGATGACTGTAACAAAGAATGTTATTGTTGAAAAATGGGACCAGGTGGGCGAAGACAGAAGAAGTAATTTTGATAAGTAGTAATACCAATTAAATTTTATTTTTTGAAGTTGTAAGTAGGTGATAGTTATAACCTAAGTTGTAAGTAGGTGATAGTTATAACTAGACCGCGGATTATATACAATTGCATACAATATTTACTGATTTCCATGTGTCTTTCTATCAAAAATATAATAAATAAAAACTGCATTCGCTCCAGGAAAAATATCTTCCGTAATAGCTATACCCCAGTTTTACACGTTTGATTAGCAACAGATACCTTTTAAATATGTTCTTTTGTTCAGGTAAGTAATTTTCAGATCAAAGATATTAAAGCCTATTTATATTTTAAGTGCATATTTATATTTTTAAGTACATATCTATAAGTACATATATTAAGTACATATCTATAAGTACATATATTAAGTACATATCTATAAGTACATATATTATGTTCATATTATTTTACGTACATATTTATAAGTACATATTATATTAAGTACAAACTATATTAAATGAATATTTATTAAGTCGCCGGTTCATTTAATAAAACACATAACGTGTTAACAGCATTTTCATTTATTGAAAATGGATTCATGTTGACTGGAAAGCACAAACAAACGACTGAGCTCGCGTTAAAGAACATGCACGTGTGGCCGGCTTGTGTAGATTTTCAAGTTGCGTGAAAAGACGTAGCGTGAAAAGACGTAGCGTGAAAAAACGCTCGTGTGGCCGTAGCCTAATACCAACTTAAAACCCAACCCCTAACAAAAAAATGGCCCCTAAAAATACCCCTTTTTAATCTAACTTACCCCCAAATTTAGGGGGGAAAACCCCGAAGTTGGCAACACTGGGACCTGTAGCCTCTGAACGTGAGCTCTGACAGTCAGTGAAAATGTAAGCTGAACCGCCAGAAGAAAGCAGACCGAAATAAATATTTTTTTGGTTTCTTGTACATTTACGTCTGTTTTAATTATAAGTTTAAAAAATATTTCCTCTAAATTTACTTAGGAAGTCAATTTCAGGAAATGGGTCCCGAAATGACCGAATTCCTTGGGGAAGATTTTGCGTTCTTATCTCCAATTTGCCACTAGATTAGCAATCAGTCGAATACTAGATTGAATAATTTGAAATAACATAAAATGCAACTTATTTTTGCTATTTATAACTGCAATAAATAAAATTTCTTTTGAAAATTTTATATGAAATAAAGCAATTAAAAAATGACGCTCAATGCAATATCTTTCGACAGCAGGAGGACATTCAATTCAGACATTGTTAAGAAGGATGTAGTAGTTAATACTGTGAATTTTCCTAAGACAAATCCTTTGAAAGATCTACATCAGAGGCGGACAACCTTTTTGGGAAGAGTGCCACTATCTGAAGAAAAAAATTATGCGTGCCACCTCCAACTTTTCCAGCATACTAAAAATTATAAAAAAGTGATAAAAGTTATTTATAGACTGATTATGGTTTGTTACGCCAATAGCATATTTTTTTCATATAAGTCTGATTACTAGAGATTTAGAAAATAGTAATAAATAAAACAAAAGTACAAACTCAGGATTTATCATTAATAAGCATTTTTAAAAGTTCAGTTACTAGTTAGATTATGTACAAAATAAAAATGGATAACTAGTAAACAGTCAGTACTTAATTAATGTGGCTTTTGAATTTGCAAATTTTTTACGAAGTCATAAACTATATATTGGATTAGTTCTTGAAGATGTTAACAAGATTACTTATTTTAGGTGCATATGAGTTAATCTTGAATGATATTTTAATTTTATTATGTTCATAACCTACAACAATATCTGACAGCCAAATAATGTAAATTTGAAAAATTGCTTTTTGTACAAATTTCCAAAATTCAATATAACTAGGATCACTTGCAGTTGAAATAAATTCCTTATATTTGCTTTTCAGTGTAGTGTGGTGCTGTAGGTCAATAATTTCGAGATGGAATTCAGGGGGGTAACAATTAAAGTCTTCCAGAGAAATTAAAAAAAGGATTTGTGAAAAGATCAGCATTTTTTTATAGTGTTGAAAATTATCACTGAATGAATCCTGAAAAATGGATTTAAAATTATTAAATCTATCATAGTTTGGAGAATTATTGGCTTTGCTAGCTAGTTTCTGCAGTAATGTGAAAGGTGTTAATCTTTTTATCTCCAACGTCGAGACAAAAAGCAAATGTTTGTTCTTAAATAAAAAAGATGTAGACAAACTAGGGTAGGAAAAATACAATCTTTTCCCTGTAATCTTAAATTTAAATTATTTAAATGTCCCATAGTGTCTTTGAGAAAAGCGAAGTCCAAACAGCCAATTTTCATTCTTGAGTAATCTTCATTCTTTAAGACCTTGGCACAAAGAGCTTCTTGATGGATAATACTATGGTATTTAAAAACATACCTTTAACATTTCAAGCAATATAAGAAAACCCTTTATCTTGCCAACCATTACCCTTTATCTTGAGTAATCTTCATTCTTTAAGTCCTTGGCGCAAAGAACTTCTTGATGTATAATACTATGGTATTTAAAAGCATATCTTTAACATTTCAAGCAATGTAAGAAAACCCTTTATCTTGCCAACCATGCAAGGCGCTCCGTCTGTGCAAACTCTATGTTATTTTGTCAACTCTACTTTGTTATGTTCAGTTGCATTTTTAAGTTCTTGAAAAATGTCCTCAGCTGTAGTTACAACTAGTTGGCGTAAATCAAGAAGTTCTTCCACAATAACAAAATTATCGTTCGTGTAACGCACAAATATGATTGACTGCGCATTGTCTGTGATGGGACAGCTTTCATCCAAAGTTAATGAAAAGTATTTGAAATATTGTAGTCCAGAGACAAACTGTGTGCCCACATCCTGACCAATGTCATCTATGTGACGCATAACGGTATTTCTAGACAAAGCTATTTTATCAACCGTATTTTTGACGTTTATATCACCGACATTTTGGGCAAATATTAAAAGGCTATTTATTAGTATTTCCTCTCCGTCAGAATAGGGTTTTTCTTTACGGCTAACAACACAGAAAGTTCATAAGAAGCCTTCATCATAGTTTCCATTTCGTTATTTCTCTACTAAAAATATCTTTTTTTTCTATTGATAAATTTCGTTCACGAATTTGTCCCGTCAGGATATTTACTGTTGAAAGCACTATGCAGTTGTTTTAAAAAGTCGGTCCAGGTTAAATTTTTTTCAGCACTGCTGCACAAATTCCACACATCAAACAAACAGGCTTGGAAGTATTTTCACGAGTAAACAAAAATTGTTCTTCCGGGACAGTTTTAAAATCACGAATTGAAATATCCTCTTCATATTTTCTTTTCGATGTCGAAGGTTTACTAATGGACAAAGTGAAAATAAAATTTTTAAAACAACAACGCTCGACGCCAAAATCTAACAACAGTTTAAAAAAAGCTTAATGTCTTGCTCGGCAGTATAAAATCAACTGAGCCAGAAAGCCAGTGTCGCACTCAGAGCGGTCACCCATAACTAGACACAACGGCGCCAAAGCAAAGTAACTCAAGCCATTGGGTTCGTCCCATGACCACCACGCTATCTTACCGCATAGTTGTACTGGTGTCAGGCGGTGCCGCTTTCCGGCGCTGTTGTATTCAGTAGCTTATAAGTAGGGTTTTTACGGATTTTGACAAAGTCCCTGAAGACGACATTTTTATTTTTTTATTTAAAACATTTAAAATTTTTTAATAAGTCTTCGCGTGCTACTGTTAAAACTAAGAAGTGCCACACTGTGTCATGCGTGCCGCTGGTTGGCAACATCTCATCTAGATAGTACGAAATTGTGAAGCATAGTAATATTGTATATGGCCATTAAAATGTGGTGTTTAAACGAAAGACTTTTGACAAATTTTTAATGCCTGGTTTGTCAACCATTGGAACTAGATTTTCGGTTACAATAACTTTCCCTGGTACCTTGATATCCGGTACTGCAATCCCTAGGAAGGACTTTCCGACCTACGGATTTACGCGCCCGTACAGGGTGTAGACCCGAATGCATTCAGTTGCGCTTGTCGGGATTTTAACAGAGCACCCTTAGTGCAGAGTTCCGACGAAATAACCACTAGTATGCCACGGGCCTAATTTAATAAAGAAAATGCTTTATAAAACAAAAGCCTCAAACCAGGTAATCAAAATAACCTGGAATACAATGATTTCATAGACATTCAGTTATTTTGTGGATTTTTGATGTTTTAATTTTTTTTAAAATTTTAATTTGAACAATAAACCCCTTCCTTCACGCTCTTGTAAAAATTACGGGTTCAGGATTCGCCTTCTAATTCTCGTGCCCGTGATATTTCCGTGCTGGAGTTATTAAAAGTACCTTATCAAAAACATTAAAACAATCCATTATATTTACGCTAAAAAAATTTTATTTCTTATTCTACATACCAGATGGCAGCAACAGACTTTTTATAATGTAATTGGGGATGATTTTTTTATAGCTAGATGTTGCAGATCAAGAAATAAATGGAATCCTGCGGAAAAATAGGGACTTTTATTACCACTTTCTTGAAAATTATGCGATCGTTAAGGCGTTAAATATGAAGCAAAAAACATCCGATATTACTGATAAAAATTTCTAAGTGATGAGATATATTCTGAAAGGGACTTTCAGTACTAAGGAAACAGGACAGTAGGTTTAATCAACTAAAATGAAACATATATTTTATCTTAAATACAGATACATATCTTTCGGGACACATTTAAAACAGATCTGATTATATAAATTAAAGAAAAATATATTAATTTCATAAGCATTAAAATACCCTAAAATCGCGAGTATAATACGCAATTTTTTTTTCACATTTTAGCTCGCAAAATTGAGGGTGCGTATTATACTCGCGTACAAAAATAATTGTAGCTTTAAAAATTGTATAAACGAACGTACAGAAGCTGCAAGACATTGTCGTAACACGTGTGTGCGCTTCTCCACTCCGTGATTCATCCACCCGTTTACTAAGCAGGTGTTCCTTTTAAACAAACGGAACTCACAGTTCGTTGGTCATCTTCAAAACGATCCTATACGGCAGCAGAAAAATTATCATAATATTTGTGCAATTATTAAATTAAATAATAAAAAGTTATGGGTGCGTATTATACTCGAATTTTAATTTTTTCCGAAAATTTCCCGCAAAAGAAAGCAGTGAGTGGTTTACTCCACCAAATTTAATAATAATTGTATGGAGTAATTGGTTTCACTTTATATTCAGCCATTGTTTTAACAAATGAATGAATAGACAAAAGCTATTTTGAAATCAGACTTTGTCTTTGTAGTCATCGGAATCCCCTTTGAAGCATATATAAAGAGGAAATATTGGAAATACTTGCACTTATATCCTTGTTCATCAAGATATTCACTTTAAGTCAAAATTGAAGTTTTTGGTAAGAAATGTATTTCTCTAACCTTATTTTTGTGTATTAACTATTTCACGAAGAAGTACAGTCTTTATTAACGTGCGATTATATACATGATACAGAAGTTGTATACTATCCCTTTGATATATTTTTTCCCAGTCAGGTAGGATCTTTGTCCCTTTTGTTCAAGGAACGTTCGCCCTTCAACATCGCGATTAAGTTGCCATTATATCATGGAAGCCCGTAACGTATTTGTGGGCTTATAGAACGATGCGGCGATTAAGACGATCCCCGCTTTAAATACACATTTTTAAAGATAAAAAAAATTACTTTTTTTTCATGAATTTCCATAATGAATTACTGCACAAATTTTATAGTTATTTATGTCCATAAAAAATGTAACTAGGGAACATTGTACTGAGGTACATTTTAATCAGAATTATCAAAACCCTAAAATTCATCTCAAAAGCTAAATGAAGAATCACTTGGAGCCTCTTCTTCAGAAACGGAAACTCCGTATAATAAATCACCAAAAAGGAAAATCCTATATCGTCAGCATTCGCCTATACGAATAATGCTACTGAGCAGAAGATTGTTGTTGAAATGTGATCACGCATGTGCAGATTGAAAGATTCTTAAATTCAGATGTCGGTACCTTTTAATTAGAGTTATCAAAAGCCAAAAGTTCATCTCTAAAACTAAATGAAGAATATCTTAGAGCCTCATTTTCAGAAACTTAGTTATGGAATCAAAAATCATCATAAACGAAATTCCGATTTCATCCGTTTTGGGCTATTTGAATAACGCTACGGAGCAGCAGTTTGTTGTTGAAATGTGATCACGCAAGTGCACATTTAATGAATCGTAAATTCTGATGTCACAAGATTTGATCTCTATTTTAATAGAACGATCCCTCTTTCAGTAATGAAACAAAAAGTATATCTCGCAACTAATTTTAACAAAAAAAATTTATGGAACCGATTTATTCGAAACCACATGCATTTTCGCAAATAAACAAAATGCAATACACTGCTTTTACATGTATATTAATTTAAACCAGAAATTTTAGACAGACTGAAGTTTCAACTCAATAATTTGATTACTGGCATGTAACACGCACCCATAGTTTAGTCTTATGTCAATTAAAAAAAGTCCTACACTCCGGTAAATACGGAAGATGAACTATCACTGCATCCAATGAGGGGTTAATGCAGGACCCCAACTTTAGGCCCAAACGAGACTCAAATCGCTAACCTCGTCACGTTAACCTTTCTACATGGCTGGCGGTGCCACTTTCATATAAATGTACAGAGGAAAATCCGAATAATAATAAAAATTATTATAATTCTTTATTCGGAGCATTTCGACGAGATTATCTCTCTTTTCCACCTCTCCTTCTTCTTATTCCTTCTCTTTTAAACAATAACTTACTCTAAAAGGTGAATTACATATTTTTAAACTATTGATATCTTTCTAAATTGACCATATACTAATTTTAGCTATATGATAGTAAGTTTGATATCTTAAAAAAATGTTCCACGAAATTCAAAAATTCTAACACTGCATAAAAACTCCAAAAAATATGTTTCTTTGCCTCCATGGATACCCCAAGTATTTTCATTCGTGGAAAAATTTGTTTCCTTTTTCTGATGTAGCCAAGTCTCTTAAAGAAACACATTATTTCTTAAATGGCACTTCATTTATCTAGATAGCAATAAAATGAAGGAACAGTGTAAAAATTCTTCCATACAAAATGAGAGAGGTTAATTCGACAATGAAGTTGATCTGCCTTGTGCGTTACTGCCAGCTGAATTTAGCTTAAATCCTATTTGATGCACTTAATTTTTAAAAATTAATTTAGTCTTGTAAAAAGTATAAATTAATTTATAAACAATTGTTTGCCTGTTTTCAACATTTTTCGTGATTGACTCAACGCAGGACCTTGAATTTCAACCATAACATCAACGTCTTTAAATACAGTTCATCATCTTGTAGATAGGTATATAACTCTGAAAACAGTATTCCTTCAAAAAGGGTTGTAATTTTCAGTATCATTTAAATTTTTTTAAAGTTCTTTAAATATTCATTTCTTAATTCAAAAAGAGATCGTTAAAAGCAAAAATTCTGCTTATCATAAATGCTGCTTTCGATCGGGTAAATACTGTAACTACTATTGAAGAATAGAATTCCATACATACAAAAGTTGAAATGCCTTCTATTACCATAAAATCAAAAAGAAGATGATATGAAGAAAACACAAAGAAACTTTCAAAGCAGTATATAAACTCCGAATTCTAGTAACTTTGACTATAAAACGTAAAAATTACGAAATAATTCAAGGAAATGATATACTTTTAATGTACTTATTACCAGGGCCCAAGGTAGACTAGTGGTACTTCAGACGTGAGTTCCTCAGTTCGGAACTTGACGAACGCCATTAAACACCGTTTTCTATGCCGGATAACTGTATTGAATTCCTATGCCGTTATGTCCTTCTGTAATGTTAGTGAGTGGGAGAAGACACGAACCCTCTCCCCCCAGATGTCGCCTCTTGGGGTTCCCTGTGCAAATTGTTGACCCACGTGATCTCCAGCCCTTGTGGTAGCATTAAATTCTGAAGCCAAACCCCACAGTTCTCAGATATACATGGAACTGGCCGGAAAATCTTCCGGCCACGGGCATAAATCACAACACAAGTTAGTGTGTTTATCGTAGCCTATACTAAACGAACAATATTTATTACAAACTTTATAGTTACAAGCACAAATCCTGGAATCAATGTTTTCAAAACTTCTTTGGTAACTGCAGCTGAATAAAGCACCATTTTCAATAGCTGCTGAAAATTCAGAATAAAGAATTTTCAGCAGCTATGTATTGCCATATGAAAATCACATGTCCAATTTTCCCTGTCTGCCTAACCAACAAAGGTGCTTTGAAAATAATGCTATATGAAAGACGAATTGAAAGATCGGATACCGAACTATGGCTCTTCTAAATGAAAATGACGTATTATCTAGATTCTTTAATTAGATGACGAGAGAGAAAAAATCTGAAGGGAACCTTACGTGTAAATCTTCGCAGGTATGTGGGGACACGTGTGTTGCAGTCAAGAGAATATCGTAATTAATTTCCTAAAGCTGTCATATTGTGTCTAGGACTTGGTAAACAAAATTCCTTAAGAAATTTTAATTATTGTACATGCACTGATTCAAAGCAACGAGAGCAAAATTTATGAAGAAACATGTTTAAAAATCTACATATATTTTTTAAATACGTGTTGAGCCAAACAGAACAAAGTTATATGACTTCAAAGAAAAATAAATAAATTCTAAATGGTATCTCCGAAGAAATGGACTTCCTTTATATAAATAATGTTGGGCGGTATAACAAATAATATTTAAAGGACCCTATTTCTTTCTTAATATGGTTTCTTTGTTTCCAGTTCAGTTATGTTTTGAAGTTCTTGAGTATGATTGAAACAGAAAAGAACCTCTTGGCTAATAATTTATATACTTCAACGAAACGTTTTTAGTCGTTTCCCCCACAATGGACCAAGAATAGAACAGTCAGGAAATGGTAATAAAAATTTGATACACAGCAGATTTTTTTTAAATGTTCATTAGTTTATAAAATCTTATAAATCCTCCAATGACGAAACAGCTTTTACATAACTCGGACTAGTACGACAGTTTTACGATACGTAAAATACATCCAAAAAAATTCCGACAAAGTTAATTTTTCAAGTTATCAGCGTAAGTCTGAGAGTCCCTAAAATATTATTTAAATAAAATTTAAGACAGACAATAAATTTCAACTCTTTTTACTTTCATGTTCTTTGCCAATGAGGAGTACATGTCCATAAAGACAATCGCACATAATCCTCGAGATTATAGTTCGTTGCTTTCAAACGGGGCACAGATAGGTGAGCCAACACCCCCCCCCCCCGTTGCTTCCTCAATTTCGACCTCAAACCACTGGTGGCTACATCTGGGTGAATGAGACCTTTTCCCATCCTCTCTAACCTCAAACAAGGGCTTTCCGATCTATTGATGGAACGGGCCCATATCCGGTGTACACACGTAGGTATTGAAGAGCGTACGTCGGGATTTGAACAGAGCATCCGCAGTTTCGGGCCCTAATCTACTAGGCTACTTCGGGCTATTTTTTCTCTCATTTCGCAGTTCCTTTTCAGTTTCCTTACCCTTTTTTATGGGTACCTAGCTGTGGGCGTCAATGCTCTTGCTGGTACTCCCGAGTACTAAAACTATATGTGTATACAAATTAATTCAGGAGAATAAATTTCAACCTTCTCTACTCTCATTTCACAGATCCTTTTTCAGTTTCCCTTAGTTTTTTGTGTGGGTGCCTGGTGGTGGACATCGATGCTCTTCTGAGTCCTCTCGAGTACTAAAACAATATATAAATACAATTTAAGACCTGTGCAATAAACTGCAACCATTTTTGCTTTCATTTCACAGATCTTTTCCATTTTCCTTTTTGTTTTGTGTGCCAATATACTCGGTGGAACTCGCAGTGCCTGTGTGCCAAATAATGATAACTCCAATAAAAAAGATTATGATGATTGGCATGGATATGGGAACTAAGTCATTTTGGCTGAGGAGGAGGTACGACTTGAAAAGGGGTTCGCATTTCATTTTGAACTCCCTTTTCATTCTTATATTTATTATTTTCGAACGATTTTATGATTGATATTTTATCATTATGTATTATGTTGTATTTTTATTCATTAACTGTTTTTGTACGCGATTGTTTCAGCGAATATGATGGACATTACATTGCTGTCCCATTCTTTGTTTTAAACACTGAAGGTACAGGATATAAATTGTGTTCTTCATTATTCACCAGCTTTTCATAACGATTTATGCCAAGCTTGCCTTTTATATAAAAATCAAGATACACTGGTGTAAGAAATGAACAGAATTTGCAGACTTGGTCGATTATCTCTAGAATTACTGTACCGATTTTAATGAAATTTGATATGTACATACATTGATACAATACAAAACAAATAACCATTCATTAATTGTACTACGCACGCATGATAGTGCGTAACACTCGTTGGAGTCGGAAGGTATGAAACAGCGGTTGCATAATAAACAAAAAAAGGGTTAATAGATGGGATAATAGGGGGGTATAGTCCCCTCTTACAGATATACAGGTCTCGCAGCGTGATTTCATACTTGAAATAAGGCAGTTTATCATTTCCTGTGGCAATTGGTCCCACTCGTTCAGCAACGCTGTTTTTATTCCCTGGGTGGTTGCGAGAAGGGAGGGGGGTTGCGAGTTTCAATTTCCCTTCCCAGAGCGTCCCAGACATTGTCTATAGGGTTAAGGTCTGGAGATCTGGCTGGCCAATCAATTCGACGAATATCCTCACTCTGTAGAAATTCGTCGACCAGAAGAGCTCTATGTGGCCTCACGTTATCGTCCATTAAAATGAACTCAGGGCCAACTGCACCCCTGAGAAGGCGAACAAAGGGTTCCAAGACCTCATCCCTTTACCTCACACCAGTCACAGTGCCTCTTTCAAAGACATGGAGAGGTGTGCGGCCATGATGCTTGCCTAAGACCATTAAACCTCACTCCGCCATAATGGTCGATTTCGCGGACATTGGAGGGTAGGTAGCGGGTCCCTGGTTCTCTCCATATGAACATACGGCGAGAATCGGTGTTTAGGCTGAACCGGGACTCATCAGTGAAGAGAACGGTCGCCCATTGATCCATAGTCCAATCTCTATGCTCTCTGCACCATGATATACGGATTCTCCTGTTCGTAGAAGTGAGCGGGACGCAAACAGCAGGTCTTCTTGCAAGCAACCCTCTCTCATGAAGTCTTTTGGAAACAGTCACCCTTGATACACGGGTTCCTGTGGCTGCATACAAGTCACGAGAGAGCTGAGAAGCAGTAGCACTCCTGTTACGCCTCGCTATAATCGACAAATGGCGATTTTCTCTGGGCTCTTGGACGACCTTTTCCATGCTTTCTCTCTATGAATCCGGTATCCTGGAACTGTTTCCATAAGTTACACACGACGCTGGGCGTTAAAATGAACTCTCTACAAATTTGGACTTGAGAGTGGACTGCTTCTAGCCTCCCCACAATTCTCCACCTCGTTCCATCATCTAAACGTTGGTGGTTACTCATTTGTACTGTTACAATTTGAAATTAACCGATTGCTGCAAAATAACACCAAGAAAATCGCCCAGGTGTGCTAGCGAACGAAATGCGTCATAACTTACGCGCTCTTATAAAGCCTGTTTCTCTACTTGCTCCGTCTACACACAGGTGTACGGTTACATATTTGACGTACAAGATTTGCATTTTTGTCTAGAAGCAGTGGTTTTATATTCCGTTCAGTTCTTTTCATGAAATTCGATAAAATATGCAAATTCTCTTTATTTATTTCACCAGTGTACATATTAATTTAGAAATTTTAGAAATTTTATCCAGCAAAATTTTAAATTCATAATTTAAAGGAAATTTAATTTTATTATATCAGCTGAACCAGTGGCTCTATTTTCGTAACTTTTCCAGATCTTTCAAATTGGCTCACGCATAAGGGAATGATTTTAACTTGTAGTCAATAAGAAGTCCGTTTCAATCTCATTATGGAAATTTTGGGCATGATATTCGTGGAAAGAAGGAGCAATTTAAATTGCTAACTTAGTCTCCAGATATTAATAATAAGTAAGTCAGATGTTAATTCCGTTAAAGTTTAAGGTTCTCTTGCTATCTTTTGATTAATTTCAAATATTACTGACTAAATATCTTTCAAATGCTAATTTTTTAAGTCAGTAATTATCCCGCAATATCATCCTCTGTTTCAGAATAACACTTCACATGTTATATAGTTTTTTTTAAAATCTTAAAACTAAAAGAGAATTGTCTCACGGTAGGTTTTACGAATCGGAATCGATATACAGAGGATTCTACAGAGATACAACTCTTCTTTTTGTCTCTGTTTGATGATAGAAATTCAAATTGTAGAGAAAATATTCAAAAACCAAGCTCTGACCGCATAAAAATACTCCTACGGGCTAAAAGTGTGTTTTTAAGTTGTTTACTATGACTAGAAACACTTAATTTGGGGACTGAAATGTAACAAAACGTTGTAATGTAATGTAATGTAGTGTGGAGTAGTCAGTTCCTCAAAGCGAGTGACGAGCCAAGCTGCCAAAGTTGAGCAATTGGGCACCATGTGGAAGCGCTGAATGTTGTAATTCACCGCGGTGCGTAGTCGTGAGACGGTCAATAGTAAAGTCCTTATAACAAATTCAGAGGCAAAAAATAAATAAAGACTTGAGGAACACGAAAGTGCTGAATAACAAAAGCTGTCTGTGTGGAATGTGAAAGCGATCAAAAGAATATAAATATTGCAAGACAGATTCTTTTATGGCCCACAATGAAACTTTCAGATAATGGTCAAAGTTATATTTCAAATGAAAATTATGGTGGGGAGGTACTCAGTAGACTGTGAACATGAGCAGTGAAATAAGGGACCAAATGGGGTAGGAACTGATAAGAGAAAGGCAACACATTATCCAAAGAGAGAAAAAGGGGTGGGCCAATATGGCCCCGGTAAACGGGCAAAAGCCCCTCCAAGAAAATACAAGAGAAGGTTCACAGATTTCGCTTGCTGCTCCCTGTAACTTGGACCATATAGACTAATATTTAAACATCAAAATGTTAATGCGACATAAATTTTCAACATATAAATTCGAACGAACGAACACACACACACACACACACACATATATATATATATATATATATATATATATATATATATCCCTCTTTAAGTCTGGATTGAAGGTTTGCGATGTCAACTGATGCATCATCTTAATTTCTTAGATGAAAAATGTTGTTAAGGATCTTACAGTATTTTCTTGAATAAATCCATTTTTAAATATATGATAATACCTCTTTTATGCAACTTTTGTTTACCTTTCATGGATATTTGGTTGCAATTTTTCCGTATCTGGAAAAAAATTTTATGCTTATTTGGTCGAAATAGTTTATTGCATTAAATTTTGCAGGGATTATTTTTGTGTATGTTTTATTTTGTGTTTGTCTAAGTAGAAAGCCTAATATTTCATTATACTAAAATAAGAGAATTCGTGAATAAGATGCATACATATGTTGTTTGTTACTTTCCATTTATATTTCCACAAATAATTTTCATTCTACAGGATTCTTAAATAAAACAGTTATAGAAATTTTGAAAATAAATTATTCATTCTATATACACTCACATTTTCTTTCAGACTCATTTCCTGAGAGAAAAATATTTCAATGTGAAAAATGATTTATTTCAGGAAGATTATCTTTAATTTAGTAACCATGGTGAAATAAATGCATTTTTATTTCAATTTTTGTACATTCTTCGGAGAAAAACAACTTATGCAACATATTTAACCAATTAATGTAGTTAATGAATAAACAGAAATAAAATTTTGTTTTATTTCTATTAGCGTACTTCAATGTTTTACATTTCCTAATTACTTAATGTAAAAATTCCACATCATTATGATATTTTATTACAGAAAATTTGGAGAAATTAAAGCTCCACCTGGTCTAAGCCTATGTTTATACACACACACACACACACACACACACACACACACATATATATATATATATATATATATATATATATATATATATATATATATATACATATATATATATATAAACATATATATATGTATGCATATATATATATACACACACATACACACACACACACATATATATATATATATATATACTCCTCTACGATAATGGACTGGACAGCAAAAAATCATGGTTTAAGGGAAATAATACACGCTTTCAAAGGGGTATGGTTCTCCATGTGTTCCAAGAACACTAGGAGCCCTTCTGGACATACTTTCAACCAGGTTTAATACCGAGCTATGGGTATTTGCGTCCATTCCTGCTGCAAGAATGTCGCCAGCTCAGCTGTATATTTCGGACGTAGTTACCTGGTCCTTAAGCATCGGTCTAATTCATCCCAGGAAAGTTCTATGGCGTTTAGGTCGGAACTAGGAGTAGACCAGGGAGGACGTTTTACATCCATATCTTGATACCACTGCTTGATAAATGTTGCAAAATTCCATGGATCGTGTTGTTCTGTAAGTAATATTCGTCCATTCCATAAAATTGCAGGAGCGTAGGAATCAATGCTTTGTCCAAAATGTTCGTGTATGCGTCGGCGTTCTATTTTGAGGGAAAAACAGGCAAAATTCCCAGGACATACCACGAAAAAAAAAAAAACAAGTACACCACCGCCACCGAACTTGAGAGTTAGAATGATGCACTCGGGTAACAGACGTTCGCCTGGAATTCACCAAGCCCAAGCACGCCCATCTGACTGGAAGAGCATGTAGAGCGACTCTACGCTCCATAACACAGTTTTCCAGTGGTCCATAGTCCAGTTGCGACGTTGAAAACACCAAGCGAGTCTTCCGGGTTTGTTTGAAGGGGTGATGTTTGGTTCGTGCTCGACAACACATACAGGGATATTGAGTGCATGCAGTTCTTTATATATATATATATATATATATATATATATATATATATATATATATATATATACATTCATGGACAAAAAAATTAGCGCACCAAGAAGGAGTCGTCAAAATGAAACGAAATTTTACATACGTAATGACTACTTTTGTATAAGTAAATGATAAGAAAATCAAAGAAAAAGCATAATTTATTTCAGAGAAAAAGTCAAAAGAACGGAGGAGTTAATACTCCGTTGGACCCCTCTAGCGCGAATGCACGTTGCGATACGATCGAGCATTGAGTCATACAAGTTCTGTATGATGTCTTGAGACATTTCGTTCCATATTTGCTGTAACCTTGCCTCTAGTTCGTTCAAACTCGTGGGATGCCCAGCTCGTCGTCCCAAATGATCCCAGATATGCTCGATTGGAGACAAATCTGGGGATCGGGCAGGCCAAGGAAGGGTAGTAACAGTGCGGAGACAGTCTTGTGACACCCTTGCCGTATGAGGCTGACCATTGTCTTGTTGAAAAATGGCTCCTGGGAGCCGTTGCATGAGTGGCAACACATGTGGTTGCAGGATTTCATGAACATACCGCTGGGCTGTCATGGTGCCACGGAACAATACTAGGGGTGACCGTGTATTGCAGGCAATGGCACCCCATACCATCACACCAGCTGTGGGAGCGATGTGTCGCTGTACAGCAAATGCAGGATTGAAGCGTTCACCACGGGCTCTCCACACACGAACACGATTGTCATCACTGCCGAGATTGAATCTGGATTCGTCGCTAACGACGACCTGGTTCCATTCCGCTGCAGTCTAGTTTCCGCATGCGCGGCAAAACTCCAAACGGAGACGTCGATGGGTGGGCGTTAAGGGCAGCACACGTAATAGGCGTCGCGATACCAACTGTCCTTCAGCCAGGCGCCTTCGTATGGTTCGAGAAGACACAGAGGCCCCTAGTGAAGGTGCTACCTGTGCCTGGATGGCGGCCGATGAAGCAGTTGGCTGTACGCGTGCAATTCTTACGATGTGGCGGTCTTCTCGACGACTGGTCTGTCGAGGGCGTCCTGAGACTGGTCTTCATGTACATGACATCTCTCGGGTCCACTGGTCCCAACACCTCCTCACAACACAATCAGAGCGGCCTAATTTACGAGTTACTCGGCTAGCTGACCACCCAGCTTCCATCATCCCGACGATTCTCCCCCCTCTCAAACTGCGACAATTGCTTATATTGTCATCGAACACGGCGTAATGCTATGTCTATCTCAGCTCTTCCTTTGTAAATGATTCAGCACACTCAAACAAGCTTTGGTTACCTGTTTTAAACTCCACAGAGTACGATGTTCAACGCCCTCTACCGGCTACACGTAATGCGCAATCACGCTGCATTTCTAATCATTTACATATCTCCCCGACATGTACCATCATTGCAAGTTTCGTTACGATCCCGCAATTATTTCCTGATGCGCTAATTTTTTGTCCATGAGTGTATATATATATATATATATATATATATGGTGTGTGTGTGTATATGTGTATATATATATATATATATATATATATATATATATATATATATATATATATATATATATATATATATAAAGGATCAACAATATGTTATCTTGTTGAATTACAGCTGTAAAACAAAAATGATGACACAGTGGTTATTTAGATGCTCCAATTGTCGACAGAAAAGCGCATGGGAATATTTTCCCTCCCGTGGATCACATTAAGTGTATTACTATAGAAAAAATATTTCTCTATCAGATACTAGAGAAATTATTGATAGACATGTTTTGATAGTTGGTGATTATTATTTTGATGTTTTATTTGATAAATCTGCGCATTTCGATGAAACACTTGTAAAAATTTGCAACCGACAGTTTGTTTGGCTACGTAGTTAAAGGTAGACCTTTTAATTAATGTAGTAATGAAAGTTTTTTTATAAATCATACTGATTTTTTGAATGTGATTGATAATGTTAATTTATTCTGGGAATTGGTAGAACTTAGATTGAATGTAAATAATGAAGAGACTCTTGATTCAGAACATATGTTACTGATAAAATTCAAGTCTAATTTAGAAAATGAAAACAGTAGATTTGAAGTAAGACTTCTGTGGAAACCTCACATTAAACAAAATTTAAAACATAACTTTCAGCTGTCGTCAGAGAGATTTAACAAGATACGTAACCGAAAAGGAATTCTGTGTTATTTAATGAATACAAGGATATCCTTAAAGAATATGAATCTCAGGGAATCATTAAAAAGGTAGAAAGAACGGAAAAGGAGAATTTAGTTAAATTTTATTTGCTTCACAGGGCAGTTATACTTAGTAATAAATCAACTAGTAAAATTTGAATAGTTTTCGATGCATCATCTCATGCAGAAAATAAATTATCATTCAATGACTTTTTACTTACAGGTCCAAATTTGTATCCTAGCGTCTTTCAGGTTTTACTATCGTTTAGAGAGAGTCCATTAGCATTTACCGCAGACTTAAAGCAGGTATTTCTTCAGTTACTTCTTCATGACGAAGACCACAATGTAATACAATTTTTTGTCAAAAGTCCTTTTAAAGAATCTTTTACTGTTATTTAAATGTTCTGTCGCGTTTTGTTCGGCATAAATTGTAAACCCCTTTCTGTTGACTACTACAATTAAATAACATTTTAAGAAATATGCAGGAAAACGCCCAATGACTTTTGATCTTTTAAATCGAAGTGTTTATGCAGATGATATAACTGGAGGTTGTGCTGATACGGCATTCCAGACCAGTTCAGAATGTATTGCTTTTTTATAAATGCTGGAATCTTGTTGAGAAAATTTCAAACAAATGATATTGATTTGTGCAAGTTATGGGAAAAATTTGGAATACCTGTTCAGAAAGAAAATCAAACTAATGGCCAATCAGCGTTTCCTTTCAAAGTTTGAGGCGTTTGTTGGGATACTAGTCCTGATATTTTGTATTTTGCGTGTAAAAATTTACTAGAGACAATGGATAGTGAAAACTATACCAAACGACAAATGCTAAAAACAATTGGTTCATTTTCGACCCTGTTGGATTTTTGGCCCGTTTACGCTACGAATGAAGTTCTTAGTTCAAACGATATGGTAACAAAAGTTAGAGTGGGACGAAACACTGCCTACAGATTTGGAATTAAAGTGACGAGAGATGTGTAGGGATATTGTAAAAATGCTGGATCTGAAAATACCGTGCTATTATTTTCATGGGTTTAACAATGGGAGCATCGTTAATTGTGAGCTATATCCATTCTCTGTTTTCTAGCTGGAAGGGCTATGACACTGTGGCTTTTTTAAGAGTAGTCTCAAAGGATGGAATCATCAGATCGAATTTCGTGGCATCCAAAGGAAGAGTCGCCCCCCTTACGGGCTTTACGCTCCCTCGCCGTAAACTGCTTGGGGTCCTTTTATCAGCCATACTTAGTGTCAATATATTATAAAGTTCAAAATTTAAAATGACTTTTTTTTCTGTGTTATTCCCAGATTTTTTCTGCTGGGTTAAAACATCTGCCATGCTTCTTAAACAATTCACTTGAAATTTCGTAGAGAAATTCAAACTTTATCTCAACCCGAAAACTGGTTTTACTGTCCAGGAAAAAACAACTCCGCGGACCTGATTTCTTGAAGTGCTTCACTCATTGTTTTAAAGAATTCTCGATTTGGGGATGGTTCCCCTTTGCCACCGCAAGCAGAAGAGACGTGACGCTTTAAAGAAACAATGAAAGCAAATGATGAAGAAATGGAATATAAGAACACCGTGTTAGTCACCGAGAATATGATAAAGGAATGTAACAAGCTTCTAGACTTTGTCAATTACAGCAATCCGAATAAAGAACTGCAGGGATTATTTCATATTTTAGAAATTTCTGAAGTCAAAAATATCATTGCATCAAAGTGAATCTCTTGGAAGTTTATTGTAGAACATGCCCCATGGTGGGGAGGCTTCTATGAACGGCCCATGAGAACAATATTGTTCCTCTCAAGAAAATTTTAATGAAAGCCTTACTTAGTTACGAAGAGATGAGAACGGTTCTCTCAGATATCGAAACTGTGATCAACTTACGTATATTGGCTTGTGGGAACAATAGAGTAGGGGAACCAGAATTCCTCACACCAACACATTTTTTATATTTCGGGAAAAGGGCTGTAGATTTTCCACCTTATTTTATTGAAAGTCTCCCCAAGACCTCTACTAAAGAGTCACTAATAAAAAGAAGACAATACCAAGTAAACTTATTAATCAAGTATAGAAAAAATAGAAGGAGCAATACTTGCTTCCGTTACGATCTGCTCAAAATTTGACCTCTACTTCACTGCAAAGGTGTTTAAAGGAAGGTGAGATTGTGCTGATAGAGGGCACGAATAAATCAAACTTTCTATGAGACTTAGGAAATACTGTGAGCGTTTTCAAGTGACGTGACGAACTTGTTCTGTCCTGCAACGTTAAAATATCAAAAGGACAGAATAAACGTCCCGTACAATTGTTCTATCCCTTAGAACTTAATGCACATTTTCAATAACTTGAATATTTTTAATGTAATTTTCTCAAGTTTGATTTTCACGTTGCGAAAATTCTTTATTATTTGAATTTGATTGCCTTTGAAATATTGATTAAGTTATTTGTATTAACGCATTTTTGTTGTATACAGTGTTTTTGTGTAGATTTTTTTTTGTGTGTGAACTCTTGACGAGATCACAGTGAGGAGTGTTCCAAGTCCTCACTTGATGGCGCTTCTGCGCGCTCCTATATACACTCATGTCCATAAATTAAGGATAATTCAGAATCACACGGAAATCGAAATCTAAAGTAAAAATTTCACCTGTAGAATTATCACACACGCCTTCAAGAATAATATGCAAATTACAGGAAGCCACCAGATGATGCCGATAGTACGTCACAATGACGAGAGTGGAAGACAGGATATATAACGAACGGAGGCAAAGAAGTTATTTAGGAATGGTGGCTTTTATTTTATTTAGGAAGTCAATTTCAGGAAATGGGTTCTAAAATCTGAAATGACCGAATACCTTAGGGAAGTATTTACGTTCTTATCTCCAATTTGCCACTAGATTAGCAATCAGTCGAATACTAGATTGAATAATTTGAAATAACATAAAATGCAACCTATTTTTGCTATTTATAACTGCAATAAAAAAATTTGTTTTGAAACTTTTATATGAAATAAAGCAATAAAAAATGACGCTCAATGGAATATCTTTCGACTGCAGGAGGACATTGAATTCTGAGATGGTTAAGGAGGATCTAATAGTTAATACTGTGGATTTGTCTAAGACAAATCCTTTCAAAGATCTAGATCAGAGGTGGCCTTCCTTTTTGGGAAGAGTGCCACTATCTGAAGAAATAAATTATGCGTGCCACCTCCAACATTTCCAGCATACTAAAAATTATAAAAAGGTAAAAGTGATATTTATATTCTGATTATGGGTTTTTACGCA
Organism: Dolomedes plantarius; assembly: GCA_907164885.2. NCBI lineage: Eukaryota > Metazoa > Arthropoda > Arachnida > Araneae > Dolomedidae > Dolomedes > Dolomedes plantarius. The sequence goes on along the minus strand of OU015495.1, from coordinate 75,963,525 downwards.
AATAGCATATTTTTTCATATAAGTCTTAGTAGTGGAGATTTAAAAAATAATAATAAATAAAACAAAAGTATAAACTTTGGTTTTATCATTAATAAGCATTTTTAAAGTTTCAGTCAGTTAGATTATGTACAAAATAAAAATGGATAATTTGAAAGATTTAATTCTAAATACACTGCTGGCCACTGCAAATGCAACACCCTGAAGGAAACATGCAAATAACATGAAATTTACAACATGCATTAGCGGAGGTGAGATATGTAAATGATTAGAATTTCAGCACAGACGCACATCACGCCCTCCTGTGGCGCCACTTCAAAGCGCTATTTAAGACTCGGAGATTTCGACGATTTCAAGTTCAGCAATTGTGTTTTTCCTGTGGTTTTTTCAAAAAAACGATCAATTATGCCTCGTCGAAAACAGCGATCATCTTTTGATCAAGTATTTGAGTTCGACAGAGGAAGGATAGTGGCCTACCGAGATTGTGGATTATCTTTCAGGGAAATCGGTAGTTGTGTTGGACGAAACCAAACAACTGTAATGCGGATATGTGATCGTTGAATGCAGGAGGGTACGACGGACCGGCGTGTTCGATCGCATCCACCTCAGCGCACCTCTTCACGTGATGACAGGCAAATTGTGCGCATGGCAGTGACGGATCGCTCAGTCACATCACGAACCATAGCACAGCACATGCAGTCTGTAACGCATCATCCAGCGTCAGCGCGTACCATTCGACGCCGTTTACAGCAGAGTGGTCTGTCCGCAAGACGTCCATTGCTTTGTCTACCCTTGACGCAGAACCACAGACGTCTCAGCCGCCAATGGTGCGATGACAGAAGGATGTGGACGGCAGAATGGAATGAAATTGTCTTTACTGACGAGTCACGCTTCTGTCTGCAACACCACGATGGTCGCATTCGAGTCTAGAGACACCGTGAAGAGAGGATGCTGAACAGCTGCGTTATGCACCGCCACACTGGTCCTGCACCGGGTATTATGGTATGGGGCGGTAATGGATATCACTCTCGCACACCTCTAGTACGCATTGCCGATACTTTAAACAGCCAGCGCTACATCTCCGAGGTGTCGGAGCCAGTTGTCCTTCCTTACCTTCAGGGCTTGCCCACAGCCATATTTCAACAGGATAATGCGCGACCACACGTGGCAAGCATTGTCCAACGGTTCTTCGTCAATCGACAGATTGAATTGCTTCCCTGTTCGCCTCGCTCTCCGGATCTTTCGCCGATAGAAAACATGTGGTCCATGGTTGCTCTACGATTGACCCAGATTCCATCCCCAGCTGCCACAGCAGATCAACTTTGGCAACGTGTGGAAGCTGCTTGGTCTGCTGTACCCCAAGAATTCATCCAAAGTCTCTTTGAATCAATGCCGAGGCGTGTGGCAGCGGTGATATCCAACAATGGCGGCTACTCTGGCTATTGATTTTGGCAGGAACCACACTTCACAGAAGTCTATAAATTTAATCCTTTGATATTTGGTCAACATGTTATCTACATAATAAATTTTGTTGTGATATCTCTTGTCTTTCTTGGTTTTTTCAATTTGCGTGGCCAGCAGTGTATCTATTAAACAGTCTATTTAATTAATGTGGCTTTTGAATTTGTAATTTTTTTACCGTCATTTACTATATTAGGATTAGTTCTTGCAGATGCTCACAAAATTAGGTGTTTTAGGTGCATATCAGTTAATCTTGGACGATATTTCGTTTTTATTATGTTCATAATATAAAACATTTGTTCACAAACATATGTTGATCCACACCTACAACAATATCTGACAGCCAAATAATGTAAATTTGGAAAATTGCTTGTTGGTACAAATATAAAAATTCAATATAACTAGGATCACTTGCAGTTGAAATAAATTCCTTATATTTGCTTTTTAGTGTACTATGGTGCTGTAGGTCAATAATTTCGAGTTTGAATTCAGGAGGGTAACAATTAATATCTTGCAGAGAAATTAAAAAAAAAGATTTATGAAAAGGTCAGCATTTTTTTATCATCTTGAAAATCATCAAACCTAGCACTGAATAAATCCTCAAAAAGGGATATTAAATTTTTAAATCTATCATAGTTCGGAGAATTATTGGCTTTGCTAGCTAGTTCCTGCAGTAATGTGAAATGTGTAAATCTTTTTATCTCCAACGTCGAGACAAAAAAGGAATGTTTGTTCACAAATAAAAAAAATATATGACAAACAAGGGTAAAAAAATACAATCTTTTCCCTGTAATCTTAAATTTAAATTATTTAAATGTCCCATAATGTCTGTAAGAAAAGCTTAATCCCATAGCCAATCTTCATTCTTGAGTAGCAAGAACTCACTGGGCAGTTCATTCTTTTCATCCAGATATTTTAAAACACCCTCCCACAAATTCCAAAATCTTTGGAGTGCACTTTCTTTGGAAAGCCAGCGCATACTACAATGAAAAAGTATCTCGCCATCATCTTCCGTTTCTTCCGGGAAAAGCTCAAGATATCAACGTCGATTCAGAGCTCGATCTCGTAATTTGTTGACACAGAGCGCTACCGGGTCAACAACGGAAGACAGGTTTAAATCTTTGGCACAAAGAGCTTCTTGATGGATAATACAATGGTACTTAAAAACATTCCTTATTTTCAAGCAATGTAACAAAACCCTTTATCTTGCCAATCATGCAAGGCCATGCAAGGTCTGTGTAAACACTATTTAATTTTGTCCACTCTACTTTGTTATGTTCAGTTGCATTTTTAAGTTCTTTAAAAATGTCCACAGCTGTAGTTACAACTAGTTGGCGCAAATCAAGAAGTTATTCCACAATATCAAAATTATCGTTCGTGTAACGCACAACTATGCTTAACTGTACATTGTCTGTGATGTCACAGCTTTCATCCAAAGTTAATGAAAAGTATTTGTAATAGTGCAGTCCAGGGACAAACTGTTTGCCCACATCCTGACCAATGTCATCTATGCGAAGCTTGACGGTATTTCTAGACAAAGCTATTTTATGAACCGTATTTTTGACGTTTATATCACCGAAATTTTGGGCATATATTAAAAGGCTATTTTTTATTATCTCCTCTCCGTCAGAATAGGGTTTTTTCTTACCGGCAAACAACACAGAAAGTTCATAAGAAGCCTTCATCATAGTTTCTATTTCGTTATTTCTCTTCTAAAAATTTCTTTTTTTCTATTGATAAATTCCGTTGGCCTGTTGGCCTGTTGAAACCACTATGAACTTGCAGGCCTGTTGAAACCACTATGCAGTTCTTTCAAATGTCGGTCCAGGTTAAATTTTTTCGCCACTGCCAATTCCACATATCAAACAAACAGGCTTGGAAGCATTTTGATGAGTAAATAAAAATTATTCTTAAAAGACAGTTTTAAAACCACGAATTGAAATATCATCTTCAAATTTTCTTTTCGATGTTGAAGGTTTACTAATGGACATAGCGAGAATAAAATTTTTAAAACAACGAATCTCGAAGCCAAAATCTAATAGCAGTTTTAAAAGAAGCTTAATGTCTTGCTCCGCAGTTTAAAATCAACTAAGCCAAAAAGCCAGTGTCGCACTCAGAGCAGACAGCCATAGCAAGGCACAACGGCGCCAAAGCAAAGTAACTCAAACCATTGGGTTACTTTGCTTTGGCGCCTGTTGTTTCAGCGTGGTGGTCATGGGATTGGGCTCATCCCATGACCACCACGCTGTCTTACCACATAGTTGTACTGGTGTCAGGCAGTGCCGCTTTCCGGCGCTATCGTATTCAGTAGCTTATGAGTAGGGTTTTTACGGATTTTGACAAAGTTCCTGAAGACGACATTTTAATTTTTTTAAATTTTTAAAAATTTTAATAAGTCTTTCCGTGCCACTGTTAAAACTCCGACATAACACACTGTGTCACGCTTGCCGCTGGTTGGCCACCTCTGATATAGATAGTAAGAAATTGTAAAGCATAGTAATATTGTATATGCCCATTAAAATGTAGTGTTTAAACAAAGACTTTTGACAAATTTTTAATACCTGGTTTTTCAACCATTGGAACCGCAATTTCGGTTCCAATAATTTTCCCTGGTACCCGGATATCCGGTTCTGCAATCCCTAGGAGGGACTTTCCGGCCTGCGGATTTACGCGCCCGTACAGGGTGTAGACACGAATGCATTCAGTAGCGCTTTTTTCGGTATTTCAACGGAGCACCCTTAGTGCAGAGTTCCAACGAGCTACCCACTAGTATGCCACGGGCCTAATTTAATAAAGAAAATGCTTTATAAAACAAAAGTCTCAAATCGGGTAACAATAATAACCTGGAATACAATAATTTGATAGTCATTCAGTTATTTTGTGGTTTTTTGATGGTTTAATTTTTTTAAAAATTATAATTTGAACGATAAACCTCTTCCGTCTCTCTCTTATAAAAATTACGGGTTCAACTTTCGCCTTCTATTTCTCATGCCAGTGATATTTCCGGGCTGGAGTTTTTAAAAGTAATGTACCAAAAAAATTAAAGCAATCCATTTCATTTACCCTAAAAATTTTTTATTTCTTATTTTACATACCAGATCGTAGCACCAGACTATTTATAATGTAATTGGGGATAATTTTTTTAAAGCTAGATGTTGCAGATCAAGAAATAAATGGAAAGCTCCGGAAAAATAGGCACTTTTATTACCATTTTCTTCAAAATTATGCGATCGTTAAGAGCTTAAATATGAAGCAAAAAACATCCGGTATTAACGATAAAAATTACTAAGTGGTGAGAAATATTCTGAAAGGTACTTTCAGAACTAAGGAAACAGAACAGTAGTTTTCAGCAGCTAAAATGAAACATATATTTTCTCTTAAATACAGATACATTTCTTTCGGGTCACATTTAAAACAGATCTGATTGTATAAAATAAAATAAATATATATTAATTTCGTAAGCTTTAGTATACCCTAAAATCGCGAGTATAATACGGACTTTTTTTTACACATTTTAGCTCGCAAAATTGAGGGTGCGTATTATACTTGCGTACAAAAATAAACGTAGTTTTAAACATTGTATAAGCGAACGTACAGTAGCTGTAAGACATTGTCGTAACACGTGTGTTCGCGCAACTCCAATCCGTAATTCATCCACCCGATTACTAAGCAGGTGTTACTTTTAAACAAACGGAACTCAATGTTCGTATCGCCCACGCATTCGTTTAAGAAGAAAACCCTTGAAATAGTGATAGTTCCCGGTTGTTGCAAGTGCAAAAATCTATTATTTTATTTTATTTATTCCCCTAAAATATCTTAAAAACGGTCCTATACGGCAGCAGAAAAATTATCATAATATTTTTGCAATTTTTAAATAAAATAATGAAAAGTTATGGGTGCGTATTATACTCGAATTTTAATTTTTTCCCGAAAATTTCCCGCAAAAGAAAGTTGTGAGTGGTTTACGCCACCAAATTGAATAATAATTGTATGGAGTAATTGGTTTCACATTATATTCAGTCATTGTTTTTATACTTGAATGAATAGACAAAAGCTATTTTGAAATCAGACTTTGTCTTTGCAGTCATCGGAATCTCATTTGAAGCATATATAAAGAGGAAATATTGGAAATACTTGTACTTATATCCTTGTTCACCAATATATTCACTAGACTTCAAATATGAAGTTTTTGGTAAGAAATGTGTTTCTCTAACCTTATTTTTGTGTATTAACTATTTCACGAAAGTACAGTCTTTAATAACGTGCGATTAACTACATGATGCAGAAGTTGTTTACTATCCCTTTGATATATTTTTTTCCTGTCCGGCAGGAACTTTATCCCTTATGTTCTAGGAACGTTCGCACTTCAACATCGCGATTAAATTGTCACTATATCATGGAAGCCCCATATAACGTATTTGTCGGCATATAGAACGATGCGGAGAATAAGACGATCCCCGCTTTCAATACACATTTTTAAGGATAAAAAAAAATTAATTTTTCATGAAATTCCATAATGAATTACTGCACTAATTTTATAGTTATTTATGTCCATAAAAAATGTAACTACGGAACATTGTAGTGAGGTACCTTTTAAACAGAATTATCAAAACCCTAAAATTCATCTCAAAAGCTAAATGAAGAATCACTTAGAGACTCTTTTTCAGAAACGGAGTCTTCGTATAATAAATCACCAAAAAGGAAAATCTGAGCAGAAGAATTACTGAGCAGAAGATTGTTGTTGAAATGTGATCACGCATGTGTAGATTGATAGAATCGTAAATTCAGATGTCGATGCCTTTTAATTAGAGTTATCAAAAGCCAAAAGTTCATGTCTAAAGCTAAATGAAGAATAACTTAGAGCCTCTTCTTCCGTTTTGGCCCATTTGAATAACGCTACGAAGCAGCATTTTCTTCTTGAAATGTGATCACGCAAGTGCACATTGGATGAATCGTAAATTTAGATGTCGGTAGATTTGATCTCTATTTTACTAGAATGATCCCCCTTTCAGTAATGAAACAAAAAGTATATATCGCAACTAATTTTAACAGAACAAATTTATGGAACTGATTTATTCGATACCACTTTTTCGCAGATAAACAAAATGCAATACACAGCTTTTACATGCATATTAATTTAAACGAGAAATTTTAGACAGACTGAAGTTTCAACTCAAAAAATTGATTACTGGCGCGTAGCACGCACCCATACTTTAGTCGTATTTCAATGAAAATGTCCTGTACGCCGGTAAATACGGTAGGTGAACCATCACTGCATCCATTGAGGGGTTAATGCAGGACCCCAACTTTAGGCCCAAACCAGACCCAAAGCGCAAACCTCGTAACGGTAACCTTTCCATATGGCTGGCGGCGGCACTTTCATATAATTGTACAGAGGAAAATCTGAATAATAATAAAAATTATTATAATTGTTTATTCAGAGCATTTCGACGAGATTATCTCTTTTTTCCATCTCTCCTTCTTATTCGTTCTATTTTAAACAATAACTTACTCTAAAGGGAAAATTACATATTTTAAAACTATTGATATCTTTGTAAATTGACCATATACTAATTTCAGCTGTATGACAGTAAGTTTGATATCTTAAAAAAATTTTCTACGAAAATCTAAAATTCTAACACTACATAAAAACTGCAAAAATATGTTTCTTTGCCTCCATGGATACCCCAAGTATTTTCATTCATGGAAAAATTTGTTTCCTTTTTCTCATGTAGCCAGTTCTATCAAAGAAACACATTCTTTCTTAAATGGCACATCTCGTTATCTAGATAGCAATAAAATGAAGGAACAGTGTGAAAATTCTTCCATCTAAAATGAGAGAGGTTAATTCGACAATGAAATTGATCTGAGTTGTGCGTTACTAGCATTTGAATTTAGCTAAAATCCTGTTTCATGCACGTAATTTTTAAAAATTTAATTTGTCTTGTAAAAAGTAGAAATTAATTTATAAACAATTGTTTGCCTATTTTCAACATTTTTCGTGATAGACTCATCGCAGTACCATGAATTTCAACCGTAACATCAACGTCTATAAATACAATTCTTCATCTTGTAGATAGATATATAACTCTGAAATCAGTATTCTTTCAGAAAAGGGTTGAAACTCAAATTTGCAGTATCATTTAAATTTTTTTAAAGTTCTTTAAATATTCCTTTCTTAATTCAAAAAGAGACTGTTAAAAGCAAAAATTTTGCTTATCATAAAATCTGCTTACTATCGGGTTAAATACTGTAACTACTATTGAAGAATAGAATTCCATACATACGAAAGTTGAAATGCATTCTATTACTATAAAATCAAAAAGAAGATGAATAGAAGCAAACACAAAGAAACTTTCTAAGCAATATATAGACTCCGAATTCTAGTAACTTTGATTATAAAACGTAAAATTTACGAAAAAATTCAAAGAAATGCTATACATTTAATGTACTTATTACCAGGGCCCAAGGTAGACTAGTGGTACCGCATTGGGCTTCAGACGTGAGTTGCTCAGTTCAGAACCTGACGAACGTCAATAAACACCTTTGTCTATACCGGATAACTGTATTGAATTCGTAGGCTGTTATGTCCTTCTGTAATTTCAGTGAGTTGGAGAAGGCACGAACCCCTCAGATGTCGCCTCTTGGGGTGGTCTGTACAAATTGTGAACCCACGTGATCTCCGGCCGTTGTCGTAGCATTAAATACTGAAGTCAAACCTCAAAGCGCGCAGATATACATGGAACTGGCCTGAAAAGCTTCCGGCCAGGGGGCATAAATCACAACACAAGTTAGTGTGTTTATCGTAGCCTATACTAAACTAACAATATTTATTACAAACTTTATATTTACAAGCACATATCCTGGAATCAATCTTTTCAAAACTTCTTTGGAAACTACAGCTTAATAAAGCGCCAAAGAATTTTCAGCAGCTATGTATTGCCATATATAAATCACATTGCCAATTTTCCCTCTCTTCTTAACCAACAAAGGTGCTTTGAAAATAATGCTATATGAAAGACAAATTGAAAGATCGGATACTGAACCATGGCTCTTCTAAAGGAAAATGACGTATTATCTAGATTCTTTAATTACATGACGAAACAGAAAAAATCTAAAGGGAATCTTACGTGTAAATCTTCATAGCTATGTGGGGACACGTGTGCTGCAGTCAATAGAATATCGTAATTAATTTACTAAAGCTGTCATATTGTGTCTAGTATTCGTAAACAAAATTTCTTAAGAAATTTCAATTATTGTACATGCACAGTTTCAAAGCAGGGAGAGCAAAATTTATGAAGAAACATGTTTAGAAAGCTACGTATTTGTTTTAAATACGTGTTGAGAAAAAAAAACTAAGTTATATGACTTCAAAAAAAATAAATAAATTCAAAATGGTTTCTCAGAAGGAATGGACTTCATTTATATAAATAATGTTGGGCGGTATAATAAATAGTATTTAAAGGGCCCTATTTCTTTTTTAATATATTTTTTTTGTTTCTAGTTTACTTATGTTTTTGAAGTTCTTCAGTATGATTGAAACAGAAAAGAACCTCTTGGCTAAAATTAAAACGAAATTTCATTGCTTGGCAATTTTTTTCTAATCAACACTTGTGATGACTTAATGAAGATCCCAAAATCCCCATCTAGGTGAAATAGCTAATGGAATAGATAAATGTCATAAAAATGTGCAAACATAGACATCATTGGGAATACAATTAGCAGAGTTCTAATTATGTGAATAAATGGTAATAATTTATATACTTCGACGAAACATTTTTAGTCGTTGGTCCCAGAATGAACGAAGAATAGAACAGTCAGGAAATGCTAATAAAATATTTGATACACAGCAGATTTTTTAAAAATCTTTAATATAAACTTATAAATCCTCCAATGACAAAATAGCTTTTCCACAACTCGTACTGGTAGGACTGTTATACGATACGTAAAATAGATCCAACTAAAATTCCGACAAAGTTAATTTTTCAAGTTATCAGCGTAAGTAAGAGAGTACCTAAAATATTATTTAAATAAAATTTAAGACAGATGCAATATATTTCAACTCTTTTTACTTTCATGTACTTTTCCAATGTGGAGCACATGTTCATAAAGACATTCGCACATAATCCTCGAGAATATAGTTCGTTGCACACATAGGTGGGCCAACACCCCCCGTCCCCCCGTTGCCTTCTCAATTTCGACCTCAAACCACTGGTGGCGACATCTGGGGGAATAAGACCTTTTCCCATTCTCTCTAACCTCATAGGAGGGCTTTCCGATCTCTTAATTGAACGGGCCCATATCCGGTGTATTCACGAAGGTGTTGAAGGGTGTACGTCGGAATTTGAACAGAGCATCCCCAGTTCAGGGCCCAATTCCACTACGCTACTTCGGGCTATTTTTGTTCTCATTTCGCAGATCCTTTTCAGTTTATTTACCGTTTTTTATGGGTACCCAGCTGTGGACGTCAATGCTCATGCTGGTACTCTCGAGTACTAAAACGATATATGTATACAAATTAATACAGGAGCAATAAATTTTTACTTTCTTTACTCTAATTTCACAGATTCTTTTTCAGTTTTCCTTAGTGTTTTGTGTGGGTGCCTGGTCGTGGACATCGATGCTGTTGCGAGTCCTCTCGAGTACTAAAACAATATATAAATACAATTTTTACTCCTGTAGAGGCTTATTCTTGCCAGGTTAAATCTCCATCTGTATTCTAATAATTTGCTGCCGGGAGAACATTATCGTTACCGTAGAGGGCATAGCACTACCGACCAGATTTTGTTTTTCTGCCAGAGTGTCCGGGATGCTCAGAACATGAAGCCAACTAACCATTCTGCTGCAGCCCTCTTGGACATATCTAGGGCCTTTGACAGAGTTTGGCGTCAGTTATTGATCACCAAACTTCATGATTTGTTTGGCATTAAGCGTAGAGCCCTTCCCTGGATTTCAGACTTTCTCTGGAACAGATCTATTAGAGTAAAATACAATAACTCTTTGTCTGATCCTTTCGGCCTTAAACAGGGCGTTCAGCAGGGTTCGGTTTTAAGTCCCGTCCTGTTTTCTCTTTACCTTGCTGGCATTGAAAGAGAGATTTCTAAATATTGTAATGTGGGAATCTTTGCCGATGATATCATAATCTGGCACTCTAGCTCTGACATTAGTGCAATTAAGCTTAATCTCAGCTGTGCTCTGGGAGAGGCTCATCATTTCGCAGAGCATCATAAACTTACTTTTAATGCTTCAAAATCCTCGGTGACTTTCTTTACTACTAACAAACACCTCTACAATTACCAGCCTTTGATCTTTATGAACGGAACTCAATTAAACTATATTAAAAATGCTAAATACCTGGGTTACATCTTGGACCAGGAAATCACAAGCAATAAACACATTGAAGGGCAGGTGGTCAAGGGCAAAAAAAGACTCAATATACTTAAATTTATCTCTGGTCGTGACTGGGGTGCAGAAGCTAGCATACTTCGAACTACCTACATTTCTCTTGTTAGGCCAATACTGGAGTATGGTTTTCCCATCTATTATTGTGCTTCCAATACCAATCTGAATAAACTTGAAAGGGTACAGTTGAGCGCTGCTAGAATCATTACAGGACTTCGACACAGTTGTCCAAACGACATTGTGCTCTATGAAAGTAATTTACCTCTTCTTTCGTTGAGAAGAACTTATCGCCTCTCAAAATATTATAACAAGCTTCACAGATACAATAATCAGCATAGAACTTCTGCATACCTTCATGCTTGGATTGACAACCAGCGTTTGAGGAAGCATAGCCCCTTTTCCTTTGCAAAAATGCTGGGTCTGCCTTCTGCTAATGTGGAGTCCCACTCTTTAAATCATCTGGGCGTCGGTTTGAAACTTGATGGGATCCATTTCCATGAGGGTCTCTTAACTAGTGTTATTAAAAACTCTGAGATTCCGGCCCTCATCAGACAATTAGCTCTTGAGACTATCCATGGAATCCCTCAATCTACTTTGAAGATATATACCGATGGCAGCAGGGGTGATGGGGGAATTTCTGGTAGTGGAGTGCACATACCAACTCCTACCGGTGCTGTGGAATTTAAAATCAAAAATCCAGATTTCTGTTCAGTATTTAGATCAGAGCTTATTGCTATCAAGAAAGGTTTGCAGTATGCGTGTCAAGTTGAGGATCAATTTCACGATGTCTGGATTTTAACTGACAGCCGTGCTTCAATTCAGCACCTCTCTAATAGGACTATTATTGGGGACCAGACTAGCCTGGACATCTTAGATCTTCTTGACCGGCTTTCATCTGGACACACTATTCATTTTCAGTGGATCCCTTCCCATGTTGGGATCGACGGTAATGAAAGGACCGACTTTTTAGCCAGGACTGCGGCTCAGGAGTACGTGAGTCCTTGTGAGACTCTTACTTTTAGAGAGATTTACTCCCTCATGAAGATCAAACAAAACCATCTTTGGAGAACTCCTCCTTGCCACCCATGGTACTTTGGAAGAAGTCCGGGTGGGTCTTTTCAGATCAAGCCCAGAAAGAATCAAACGGCCTTCTTGCGCTTCATGAGTGGTCATATTAAAGCACTCACTTTTAGGCAGGGACAGAAGATCTTCCTGGAGTGCCACTGGTGCTCTGCCGACATGGCCTCCCCTGCCCATATTTTAAATTGTTTGGGTTTTACGAGGTCCTTCTGGACTCTCTACTGATTTTAGACTTTTTAGAATTTTTTAGTTTTATCGAGATTGTCTAGCCTTGCTAGACAATCTGGGATTAGTAAAAAATAAATAAATAAATAAATAAATACAATTTAAGACCGGTGCAATTAACTGCAACCCTTTTTGCTTTCATTTCACAGATCTTTTGCATTTTCGTTGCTGTTTTGTGTGGATGCCTAGCCGCTCCACAATTTGGAAATCCTGCGAATGCTGCACAAGATTTGCTAAACTGTGCTGTGGGACTCGCTGCCAATATACTCGGTGGATCTCGCAATTCCTGTGAGCCGAAAAATGCTGGCTCCAGTAATAGAGGTTATGATGATTGGCATGAATATGGGAAATAAGTCATTTTGGCTAAGGAGGAGGTACGGCATTTCATTTTGAACTCCCTTTTCATTCTTATATTTAATGTTTTCGAACGATTTTATGATTGATATTTTATGATTATATATAATGTTGTATTTTTATTCATTAACTGTTTTTGAACGCGATTGTTTCTGAGAATATCATGGACATTACATTGGTATCCCAATCTTTGTTTTAAACACTGAAGGTGCAGGATATAAATTGTGTTCTTCATTATTCACCAGCTTTTCATAATGATTTATGTCAAGCTTGCCTTTAATTTAAAAATCAAGATACATATTAATTTAGAATTGAAAAAAGATTTATTTTTTGCTAATGTCCCTGGGGGATGACGACATTGCACCCCAGTCCGGTGTACATACGAATACAAGGAATAGAAACACACAAATCACACAAAAAATTTATTGACAAACGATGACACCAGCGATGGACGATGATTTGCAGCTCCCCTTTCTAGACGGGGCTCCATTTGAAGGCGGAAGACTGACCGGTTCCCCAGAATACAACCTAGTCTTATGTGGGAATCGAACCCGCACCCCCGGCGTGGCAGGCTGATACCTTAACCACTTATCCACTGGGCGACTTAGAAATTTTAGAAATTTTATTCAGCAAAATTTTAAATTCATAAATTAAAGGAAATTTAATTTTAATATATCAGCTAAGCCAGTATCCCTATTTGCGTAACTTTTCCAGATATTTCAAATTGGCTCACGCATAAGGAAATAATTTTTACTAGTAGTCAATAAGAAGTCCGTTTCCATCTCATTATGGAAATTTTGAGCATGATATTCGTGGAAAAAAGGAGCAATTTAAATTGCTAACTTAGTCTCCAGATATTAGTAATAAGTAAGTCAGATGTTAACTCCGTAAAATTTTAAGGTTCTCTTGCTTTCTTTTGATTTATTTCAAATATTACTGAATAAATATCTTTCAAATGCTAATTTTTTAAGTCAGTAATATTCCCGTAACATCATCCTCTGTTTCAGAATATCATTTCACATGTTATATAGTTTATTTTTTTAAATCTTAAACTAAAAGAAAAATGTCTCACGGTAGGGTTTTCGAATCGAAATCGATATACGGAAGATTCTGCAGAAATCCAACGCTTCTTTTTGTCTCTGTCTGATGATAGAAATTCAAATTGTAGAGAAAATATTCAAAAACCAAGCTCTGTTCGCATAAAAATACTGCTACGGGACAAAAGTGTATTTTTAAAGAGTTTACTATCACTAGAAACACTTAAGTTCGAGACTGAATTGTAACAAAACTTTGTAATGTTAATGTAATGTAGCATAGATTAGTCAGTGCCTCAAAGCGAGTGACGAGCCAAGTTGAAAAAGTTGAGCAATTGGGCTACATGTAGAAGAGCTGAATGTTGTAATTCACCGCGGTGTGTCGTCGTCAGACGGTCAATAATAAAGCCCTTATAACAACCTCAGATGCAAAAAATAAATAAAGACTTGAGGTACACGAAAGTGCTGAATAACAAAAGCTGTTTGTGTCGCCTTTGAAAGCAATCAAAAGAATATAAATATTGCAAGACAGATTATTTTATGTCCCACAATGAAACTTTCAGAAAATGGTCAAAGTTATATTTCAAATGAAAATTATGCTGGGGAGGTACTTAGTAGACTGTGAACATGAGCGGTGAAATAAGGGACCAAATGGGGGCAGGAACTGGTAATAGAAAGGCAACACATTATCCAACGAGAGAAAAAGAGATTGGCCAATATGGCACCAGTAAACGGACAACGCCCCTCCAACAAAAAACAAGAGAAGATCCACAGATTTCGCTTGCTGCTCCCTGTAAGTCGGACCAAATAGACTAAAATTTAAGCATCTAAATGTTAATGCGACATAAATTTTTAACATATAAATTCGAACACACACACACACACACATACATATATATATATATATATATCCCTTGAAGTCTGGATTGAAGGCATGCGATGTCAACTGATGCATCATCTTAATTTCTTAGATGAAAAATGTAGTTAAGGATCTTACAGTATTTTGTTGAACAAATACATTTTTAAATATATGATAATACCTCATTTATGCAAATTTTGTTTACCTTTCGTGGATATTTGGTTGAAATTTTTCCGTACCTGGCAAAAATGTTATGCTTATTTGGTCGAAATAGTTTATTGCATTAAATTTTGCAGGAATTATTTTTGTGTTTCTTTTATTTTGTGTTTGTCTAAGTAGAAAGCCTAATATTTCATTATACTAAAATAAAAGAATTCGTGAATAAGATGCATACATATGTTGTTTGATAATTCCCATTTATATTTCCACAAAAAATTTTCATTCTGAAGGATTCTTACATAAAACAGTTATAGAAATTTTGAAAATAAGATATTTATTCTGTATACACTCTCATTTTTTTTCAGACTAATTTCCTGAAGAAGAGAGAAAAATATATCAATGTGTAAAATGTTTTATTTCAGAAAATTTATCTTTACTTTTGTAATCATGGTGAAATAAACGCATTTTTCGGAGAAAAAAATTTATGCAACATATTTAACCAATTCATGTAGTTAATGAATAAAGAAAAATAAATTTTTGTTTCATTTCTAATAGCATACTTCAATGTTTTACATTTCCTAATTACTTAATGAAAAAATTCTACATCATTATGATATTTTATTACAGAAAATTTGGAGAAATTAAAGCTCCACCTGGTCTAAGCCTATGTTTATACACACACAAATATATATATATATATATATATATATATATATATATATATATATATATATACTCCTCTACGATAATGGACCGGACAGCAAAAAATCATGGTTTAAGGGAAATAATACATGCTTCAAAAGGAGTTTCGTTCCCTATGTGTTCCAAGAACACTAGGAGCCCTTCTGGGCATATTTTCATCCAGATTTTCATACAAAGCTACGGGTATTTGCATCCATTCCTGCTGCAAGAATGTCGCCATCTCAGCTGTATATTTCGGACGTAGTTCCCTGGTCCGTAAACGTCGCTCTAATTAATCCCATAAAAGTTCTATGGCGTTTAGGTCGGAACTATGAAGAGGCCAGGGAGGACGTTTTACATCCATATCTTGATATCACTGCTTGATAAAGTTTTCAACATTGCATAGATCGTGTCGTCCTGTAAGTAATATTCGTCTATTTCATAAAAGTGCCAGAGCGTAGGAAAAAATGGATTGTCCAATTTGTTCATGTATGCGTCGGCGTTCAATTTTCAAGGAAAAACATGCAAAAATCTCAGGACATACCACGAAAAACACCCCCCAAACAAGTACACCACCGCCACCGAATTAAGAGTTGGAACGAACACTCGGGAAACAGACGCTCACCTGGCATTCACCATGCCCAATCACGCCCATCTGACTGGAAGAGCATGTAGCGCGACTCTAGGCTCCATAACACAGTTTTCCAGTGGTCCTTAGTCCAGTTGCAACATTGAAAACACCAAGCGAGTCTGCCGGGTTTATTGGAAGGGGTGATGCTTGGTTCGTGTGCGACAACACATACAGTGATATTGAGTGCGTGCAGTTCTTTATATATATATATATATATATATATATATATATATATATATATATATATATATATGTGTGTGTGTGTGATAATATTACTAACTACCTATAATCGCCCATTCTGTACTTCATCTCTGCCATGGTAACCCGTCCTTCTTGTCTTGACGTAAACGCTTCGCCTTCCACATACTAACTTCTTCCGCCAATTCTGGCAACCTCTTTCACCTAATTCTATTTTGGCGCTTTTTTGGGAGAGACGCTAGCTGGCTCCGAACTGATTAAGATGTGTTAATCTTTACGTCAATAAACTTTAGTTATTCGTTATGATTTGGAATCTTTGTTACGGCCTCGATTGCAGTATTTTCCCGAGATGTCCACTCCGGACATCACATATATATATATATATATATATATATATATATATATATATATATATATATACAGTCAAACCTCCATATATCGAACTTCCCTATATCGAAATTTTCTATTTATCGAAATCTTAGCAAATCTCCATGTTCATTACATAGAAAAACTGTTTCTATATATCGAAAAAATCTCTATATATCGAAATTTTTTTCACGACATATTGGGAGATTTTATTCCACTTTAGAATAAAATCTCCCAATTTTTGGCGTTTGAAACAATACTTCGTGGACCCCTGATAAAGTTTTTAATGGACTGAATAAATGCGAGCATTTCTTTGATGAACTTTCCGCAAAACTGGCTGTTCAGCAAGATATTCGAAGTTTTTTTTTAAAAGAATGTATCTGTGATTACTGTAACCACTGTCTGGATTATTGATTTTTTAAAGGTATATAGTACTCAATAAATCTTACACATTAATTCATTTTTTAGTTAACTTTCATTTAATGTGATTCGCATATAAATTGGAAATGGAGATTCGTATACGAAAATTAGCTTTAATTTTAATGTTTTAGGAGAATTATGATAAAACTAAGATCAATTCTATATATCGAAATTTCTATATATCGAATTTTTTTCGGGCATTTTGCTACTACGATATATGGAGGTTCGACTGTATATATATATATAAATGATCAACAATATATTATGATCTTGTTGAATTACAGCTGTAAAACAAAAATGATGAAACAGTGGGTATTTAGATGCTCCAATTGTCGACAGAATAACGCATGGGAATATTTCCGCTCCCGTGGTTCACATTATGTGAATTATTATAGAAAAAATATTTCTCTATCATATACTGGAGAAATTATTGATCTAGATGTTTTGATAGGTGCTGATTATTATTTTGATGTTTTATTCGATAAATCTGTGTATTTGGATGAAACACATGTAAAAATTTGCAACCGACAGTTTCTTTGGCTTCGTAGTTAAAGGTAAACCTTTTAATGAATGTAGTAATGCAAGTTCTTTTATAAATCATACTGCTTTTTTGAATGTGATTGATAATGTTAATTTATTCTGGGAATTGGAAGAACTTAGATTGAATGTAGGTAATGAATAGACTCTTGATTCAGAACATATTTTACTGAAAACATTCAAGTCTAATTTAGAAAATGAAAACGGAAGATATAAAGTAAGACTTCTGTGGAAACCTCACATTAAACAAAAGTTGAAACATAACTTTCAGCTGTCGTCATAGAGATTTAACAAGTTACATAACCGATTCGAAAGGAATTCTGCGTTATTTAATGAATATAAGGATATCCTTAAAGATTATGAATCTGAGGGAATCATTAAAAAGGTAGACAGAACGGATAAGGAGAATTCAGTTAAATTTTATTTTCTTCACAGGGCAGTTATAGATAGTGATAAATCAACTAGTAAAATTAGATTAGTTTTCGATGAATTCTCTCATGCAGAAAATAAATTATCAGTCAGTGATTTTTTACATACAGGACCAAATTTGTATCCTGACGTCTTTCAGGTTTTTCTCTCGTTTAGAGAGAGTCCATTAGCATTTACTGCAGATTTGAAGCAGGCATTTTTTCAGTTACTTCTTCATGACGAAGACCACAATGTAATACAATTTTTTTGGTCAAAAGACCATTTGAAGAATCTTCTACTGTTATTTAAAGGTTCTGTCGCGTTTTGTTCGACATAAATTGTAACCCCTTTCTGTTGACTACTACAATTAAATAACATTTTAAGAAATATGCAGGAAAACATCCAGTGACTTTTGATCTTTTACATCGAAGTGTTTATGCAGATGATGTAATTGGAGGTTGTGCTGATACCAATACGGCATTCCAGACCTGTTCAGGATGTATTTTTTTTTTTAGATGCTGGAACGCTTCTGAGAAAATTTCAAAGAAATGATATTGAGTTTCGCAAGTTATGGGAAAAATTTGGAATACCTGTTCAGAAAGAAAATGAAACTATTGGCCTTTCCTTTCAAAGTTTGAGGCGTTTGTTTGAGGCGTTTGATCTTCTAAATCGAAGTGTTTATGCAGGTGATGTATTTGGAGGTTGTGCTGATACCAATACGGCATTCCCGACAAGTTCAAAATGTATTGCTTTTTTATAGATGATGGAATCTTGCTGAGAAAATTTAAAACAAATGATATTGATTTGCGCAAGTTATGGGAAAAATTTGGAATACCTGTTCAGAAAGAAAAACAAACTATTGGACAATCATCCTTTCATTTCAAAGTTTAAGGAGTTTTTGGGACACTAGTCCTGATTTTTGTGTACTTTTCGTGTAAAAATTTACTAGAGACAATAGATAGTGAAAAGTATACGTAACGACAAATGCTAAAAGCAATTGGTTGCATTTTCGACCCTGTTGGATTTTTAGGCCCGTTTACGCTACGAATGAAGTTCTTAGTTCAAACTATATAGGAACAAAAGTTAGAGTGGGACGAAACACTGCCTAAAGATTTGGAATTAAAGTGGCGAGAGATGTGTAGGGATATTGTAAAAATGCTGGATCTGAAAATACCGCGTTATTATTTGCATGGGGTTAACAATAGGAGCATCGTAAATTGTGAGCTACATCTATTCTCTGTCACTAGCTTGAAGGGACAATTCATTTGAAATTGACTAGAGAAATTCTAACTTTATCTCAACCCGAAAACTGGTCTTACTGTCCATGAAACTACAACTCAACGGACCTGATTTCTTGAAGTGCTACACTCATTGTTTTAAAGAATTCTCAATTTTGGGATGGTCCCCCTTTGCCACCGCAAGACGAGACGTGACCCATTAAAGAAACAATCAAAGCAATTGATGAAGAAATGGAATATAAGATCACCGTGTTAGTCACCGAGAATATGACATCGGAGTGTCACAAGCTTCTAGACTTTGACAATTACAGCAAACCGAATAAATAACTGCAGGTATTATTTGATATTTTAGATATTTCTGAAGTCAAAAATTTCATTGCATCATAGCGAATCTCTTCGAAGTTTATTGTAGAACATGCCCCATGGTGCGGAGGCTTCTATGAACGGCCCATGAGAACTATAAAAGTTCCTCTCAACAAAATTTTAAGAAGAGCAGTACTTAGTTACGAAGAGATGAGAACGGTTCTCTCACATATCGAAACTGTGATCAACTTACGTCTATTGGCTTGTGTGAACAATGGAGTAGTGGAACCAGAATCCCTCACACCAGCACATTTTTTCATAATTCGGGAAAAGGGCTGTAGATTTTCCACCTTATTTTATTGAAAGTCTCCACAAAACCTCTACCAAAGAGTCACTAATAAAAAGAAGACAATACCAAGTAAACTTATCAGCCAACTATGGAAAAAATAGAAGGAGCAATACTTGCTTCAGATACGATCTGCTTATAAGTGGACCTCTACTTCACTGCAAAAGTATTTCAAGGAAGGTGAGATTGTGCTGATAGAGGGCTCGAATAAATCAAACTTTCTATGAGACTTAGGAAATACTGTGAGAGTTTTCAAGGGACGTGACGGACTTGTTCTGTCCTGCAACGTTAAAATATCAAAAGGACAGCATAAACGTCCTGTACAATTGCTGTATTCCTCAGAACTTGATGCTCATTTTCAATAACTTGAATATTTTTAATGCAATTTTCTCAACTTTGATTTTCACGTTGGAAAAATTCTTTATTATTTGAATTTGATTGCCTTTGAAGTATTGATTAAGTTATTTGTATTAAATTATTTTTGTTGTACACAGTGTTTTGTATAGATTTTTTTGTGTGTATGTGAACTCTTGACGAGTTCACAGTGAGGAGTGTTCCGAATCCTCACTTGATGGCGCTTCTGCACGCTCCTATACACTCATATCCATAAATTAAGGATAATTCAGAATCACACAGAAATCGAACTCTAAAGTAAAAATTTCACTTGTAGAATTATCACACACATCTTCAAGAATAATATACAGATTACAGGAAGCCACCAGATGACGCCGATAGTACGTCACAATGACGAGAGTGTAAGACAGGGGTATATAAGGAACAGTGGCAAAGAAGTAAAACTGTTCACAAGCGTTCTGTATGCCGCTCAGTGTAATAACCGAATAGTTATGACACAGAGGACGCATGTGGATAATTTTTTACGTGGTAGTATTATCGGGTGCCTGGAATGTTTGCGTACTCAGATGGAAGTATCCCAGGAACTTGGAATTGCCCAAAGTGTCATCTCTAGGCTTTTGCAACGATTCCAAGATGATGGTAATGTCAGTAGACGTTACAGTACAGGTCACTCCCGAGTTACAAAGCCCGAATGAAGATCGGTATTTCGAAGTAACTTCCAAAAGAAGCAGACAGAGCCGAACGGTCTCGTCAGCTATCTGCAGCCACGGGTACCACAGATTCAAGGCAAACCGTGTACAGACATTTGGAATATATTGGTCTATATGCTCGGAGGCCTGTCAGATGTGTTCCGCTCACGGCAGCTCATTGTCGGCAGCGATTAGCCTGGATTGGAGAACATGCAACATGCAACATGCAACATGCAATATGCAATATGCAACAAGGATATTGTCACAGTGGGCTTGTGTGATGTTTTCCGACGAGTCCAGGTTTAGCTTGCAGTCCGATTCACGTCCGACTTTCATATGGAGAACGCAAGGTACCCGTTACCACCAAGACAACATCATTGAACGACACCGTTATGGTGATGCAGGATTTCTCGTTTGGGGTGGAATTATACCGGGCTCTAGAACAGATCTGTACGTTCAAATCGGAACCATGAACGACCACATTTATCAGGACATCTTGTCTGATAAATGTGGAACAGACATGATGTCCTGGAACAACATGTACGTTTGATTAGGGGTGCCATGAGCGCAGAATTTGTGTTTATGGATTACGACGCCCGTTCTCGCCGAGGAAACATCGTAAACGAATGCCTTGAACCTGAGAATATCACCCGTATGGAATCGCCAGCATTCTCACCTGACTCGAACCCGATAGAGCATGTGTGGGACATTCTTCGCCGACGAGTTATAGCCCGTCAACCACCTCCTACATGTGTACCGGAACTTGGGAGAGCATTTCTTGCTGGGTGGAGTAATCTTCCCCAAGATCAGCTCGACCATTTGATACTCAGCATGACTAGGCGTTGTACGGTCTGTATTTCATCGCATGGGAGACATACAATGTATTAACCATCATACCAAACGTGAAATATTAACTTTTTGTAAAGGAGATATTTTTTACAATTCCTCCAGGGAGCAATAATCGTAGTTTTTATGAATGGAATCATACATACACCATATTTTTTGTTCTTTATTATTTGCTTAATAAAGGGGATTTATGAATAAGTCACGTTTGTTTTGTTTGAGAACCATTATTTGCCGGAGCTAGCATTATCCTTAATTTATGGACTTGAGTGTAAAAGAGTTTTCAGCCACTCAAAGCAGTGGTACCTGCAGTGTTGGCAACCTCTGTGTAGCGCTACCCTTAGCGCCATCACGAAATCCCGCTGTTCCTCCTTAAAAAATGTGGGCCCTAAAAACACCCCTTTTCATCTAACTTACCCTCAAATTTAGGGGGAAAACCCCCAAGTTGGCAACACTCGGTACCTGTAGCCTCTGTAGGTGAGCTCTGACTGTGAGTGAAAATGTAAGCTGAACCGCCAGAAGGCAGACAGAAATTAATATTTTTTTGGTTGCTTGTACATTTGCCTCCGTTTAATTATAAGTTTAAAAAATATTTCTCCTTAATTTATTTAGGAAGTCAATTTCAGGAAATGGGTTCTACAACCATAAATGACCGAATTCCTTGGGGAAGATTTTGCGTTCTTATCTCCAATTTGCCACTAGATTAGGAGTCACTCGAATACTAATTTGAATAATTCGAAATAACAAAAAATGCAACATAATTTTGCTATTTATAACTGCAATAAATAAAATTTCTTTTGAAAATTTTATATGAAAGAAATTAAAAATGACGCTCAATGGAATATCTTTCGACAGCTGGAGGATAATGAATTCTCAGATGGTTAAGGAGGATTTAGTAGTTAATACTGTGGATTTGTATAAGACAAATCCTTTCAAAGATCTAGATCCGAGGTGGCCAACCTTTTTGCGAATAGTGCCACTATCTGAAGAAATAAATTATGCGTGCCACCTCCAACTTTTCCAGCATACTAAAAATTATTAAAAGGTAAAAAATGTTATTTATATTCTGATTATGGGTTTTTACGCAAATAGCATATTTTTTTCATATAAGTCTGAGAAGTGGAGATTTAAAAAATAATAATAAATAAAACAAAAGTACAAACTTTCAGGAATTCAGGTGTGTAAAAATTAACGTCTTGCAGAGAATTAAAAAAAAGGATTTGTGAAAAGATCAGCATTTTTTTTATCATCTTCAAAATCATCAAACCTAGCACTGAATGAATCACGAAAAATGGATATTAAATTTTTAAATCCATCATAGTTCGGAGAATTATTCGCTTTGCTAGCTAGTTCCTGCAGTAATGTAAAATGTGTTAATCTTTTTATGTCCAAACTCGAGACAAAAGAGCAAATGTTTGTTCACAAATAAAAAAGATATATGACAAACTAGGGTAGGAAAAATACAATCCTTTCCCTCTAATCTTAAATTTAAATTATTTAAATGTCCCATAATGTCGGTGAGAAAAGCTAAATCCCATAGCCAATCTTCATTCTTGAGTACCAAGAACTCACTGGGCAGTTCATTCTTTTCTCCCAGATATTTTAAAACACCCTCCCTCAAATTCCAAAATCTCTGCAGTGCACTTCCTTTGAAAATGCAGAGCACACTACAATGAAAGAGTAACTCGCCATCCCCTTCCGTTTCTTCCGGGAAAAGCTCAAGAAATCATCGTCGATGCAGAGCTCGAGTTCGTAATTTGTTGACACAGCGCGCTACCGGGTCAACAATAGAAGACAGGTTTAAGTCCTTGGCACAAAGTACTTCTTAATGGATAATACATTGGTACTTAAAAAAATTTCTTATTTTCAAACGATGTAACAAAACCATTTATCTTGCCAAACATGCAAGGTAAAAACACAAGTAGTGTTTACACAAAACTCCGTCTGTGTAAACACTATGTAATTTAATCCACTCTACTTTGTTATGTTCAGTTACAATTTTAAGTTCTTTAAACATGTCCTCAGCTGGAATTACAACTAGTTGGCGCAAAGCAAGAAGTTTTTCCACAATATCAAAATTATCGTTCGTGTAACGCACAAATATGCTTAAGTGCGCATTCTCTGTGATGTCACAGCTTTCATCCAAAGTTAATGGAAAGTATTTGAAATATTATAGTACAGAGACAAACTGTGTGCCCATATCCTGGCCCATGTCATCTATGCGACGCATGACGGTATTTGTAGACAAAGCTATTTTATAATCCGTATTTTTGACATTTATATGACCGTCATTTTGGACAAATATTAAAACGCTATTTATTATTATCTACTCTCCGGCAGAATAGGATTTTTCTTGCCGGCTAACAACACAGAAAGTTCATAAGAAGCCTTCATCATTGTTTCCATTCCGTTATTTCTCTTCTAAAAATTTCTTTTTTTCTATTGATAAATTCCGTTTGCAAGTTTGATCCGAGAGGATATTTGCTCTTGAAATCACTATACAGTTGTTTGAAATGTCGGTCCAGGTTAAATTTTTTTGGCACTGCTACACAAATTCCACATATCAAACAAACAGGCTTGGAAGCATTTTGACTAGTAAACAAAAATTGTTCTTCCCGGACAGTTTTAAAATCACGAATTGAAATTTCCTCTTCATATTTTCTTTTCGATGTCGAAGGTTTACTAACGGGCATAGTGAAAATAAAATTTTTAAAACAACAACGCTCGACGCCAAAATCTAAAAACAGTTTTAAAAAAAGCTTAATATCTTGTTCGGCAGTTTAAAATCAACTGAGCCAGAAATCCAGTGTCGCACTCAGAGCGGACAACCATAGCAAGGCACAAAGGCGCCAAAGCAAAGTAACTGAAACCATTGGGCCCTTCACATGACCACAACGCTGGCTTACCGCATAGTTGCACTGGTGTTAGGCGGTGCCGCTTTCCGGCGCTTTTGTGTTCAGTAGCTTATAAGTAGGGTTTTTACGGATTTTGACACAGTTCATGAAGACGAAATTTTAATTTTTAAAAATTTTTAAAAATTTTAATAAGTCTTCGTGTGCCACTGTTAAAACTCCGGTGTGCAACACTGTGTCACGCTTGCCGCTGGTTGGCCACCTCTTCTCTAGACAGTAAGAAATTGTGAAGCATAGTAATATTGTATATGCCCATTAAAATGTGGTGTTTAAACGAAAGACTTTTGACAAATTTTTAATCCCTGGTTTGTCAACCATTCGAACTAGATTTCCGGTTCCAATAATTTTCCCTGGTACCCAGATATCTGGTTCTGCAATTCCTAGGAGGGACTTTTCGGCCTAAGAATTTACGCGCCCGTACAGAGTATAGTGCGTAATTCAGTAGCGCTTGTTGAGATTTCAACAGAGCACCCTTAGCGCAGAGTTCCGACGAGCTACCCACTAGTATGCCTCGGGTCTAATTTAACAAAGAAAATGCTTTATAAAATAAAAGTCTCAAACCGGGTAATCATAATAATCTGAAATACAATAATTGGATAGTCATTGAGTTATTTTGTGGATTTTTGATGGTTAAATTTTTTTAATTATAATTTGAACGATAAACCCTTCCTTCTCGCTCTTATAAAAATTACAGGTTCAGGTTTCGGCTTCTATTTCTCGTGCCCGTGATATTTCTGGGCTGGAGTTTTTAAAAGTAATGTACCAAAAAGATTAAAACAATCCATTTCATTTACCCTAAAAAAATTTTTTCAATATTTTACATACCAGATCGCAGCACCAGACTATTTATAATGTAATTGGGGATAATTTTTTTAAAGCTAGATGTTGAAATTGATTCCAGATTAAAGCAAATAACTGGAAATTTTGAACTGAATTTTGGCGTCTTAGATATTATTTTCATCGGAGATCTACGTCAGTTACCACCAGTTCGCGCTACTCCCATTTATAAACAACCCAAACAGATTATTGTTGGACCAATATTATGGCGAAATCTAAAATTTTATGAACTAGATCAGGTCAAACGAATCAACAATTTTCTTCTATACTTACGAAAATTGGAAATGGTGAACGTCTTGAAGAAATCGAAATAGCTCTAATTGAATCTCGTTTTTGTACCGTAGAAGAAGCTGCAATTAGGTGTCCTCAAGGCATACGATTATTCAACACGAACCATTCAGTCACTGAGTACAATAATAAAATATTGAATTCATATACGGAGAAAATAACTTCAACTTCAAAAGATGTATATATTGGCTGTACTTCAAAAGAACAAGAAACTTTCGTCCACCAAAAAATGCATAAAATGTCATTAATTGATACAAATGGATTGCCTTATCAAACGATTTTTGTGAAAAATATTTATTACATGATTACCACAAATATCGACGTCTCAGACGGATTAGCGATGGTGCCGTTGGAAAGTTAGTTTATGTAGAGACAGATGACGATGGAGTGGTTAAAATAGCATGGCTCGAGTTTCCAGATTTACCTCAAATAGGTGAAAAACTAAGACGTAAAGCAGCAGGTCACACAGCAGAAAATAACATCAGTAGAATTGCTGTGCCAATTGTACAAAGATCTTCCAATATTCCACTCAACAACAATAAAACTGTATTTGCTAAGCGTACCCACATTCCACTGGTAGGTGTTTGTGCTACCACAATTCATAAATCGCAAGGTAGAATGTTTTCGGAAATTGTTTATGAATACGATCGACGTCACAGTCAATCGTTGCTATATGTAACTTTATCCCGTGTGACGAGTATTGAAGGATTACATATAACGACGCAGAAGAATGAAAAGATATTTTACCGTGGTCGTCATCAACAATAGATTTACAAAAAGAATTCAAACGACTTTCACTAAGCAAATTAGAAACTTTAAATGAAAATTTAGTTAATTTTATCAATAGCAGAAAAGATTAATCTGTATTTACTTTCAATTGCCAAAGTCTTAGAGCTCATGCTAACGACTTAAATGATTTAATTGTAAAAAATTCAAATGTCTTAGTTTTATCTGAAACTTGGCTAGCCTATGAAGATGAAAAATCCGTTCCTAATTTCAGCTGCATTGTAAAATATAAACGGCCTAATACTAGAGCAGGAGGTGTTGGAATATTTCATAATTCTAATGATCTCATCAACATTCTAACTCTATCTATAAATTTTTCTGTTACACAATCCAATGTCCATAGTTCAGTAGCATCAACAGTTGGTGACATGTGTATGGCTCAATGTCAAATGGAAAATGGGAAAAACATTATTGTAGCATTGTATATTTCTCCTAATCAAAAGCTAAATGATATTATTGGTTTTCTTCATCATTCATTATTGCCGTATACCATTGGAGGTGCCGCTTTACTCCGTAACGATAATGATAAAATATCTATGATTTTAAGTGGGGATTTTAATGTCAATTTTCCATTAGACAAATCTGCAAAGCTGGTGGAATTTTTAAAAGATAATTTAAATTTATCCCTACAAAACAATCCACAAATTTCAACAAAAAAATCAAATACAAAAATTGATGCAGTTTTCACAAGGTTCCTGGATCATGTTGGATGTAAAATATATTTCTTATTTTAGTTATCATAAACCTTTGATTACAAAAGTGTATAATAATAATTCTCTTTAAATAAACGAAGTTGAATAATAATAATAATAATACTTATAATCATACTGTTTTTTTTAAATAGCTCTATAATAAAATTGTTTTTATTTAAAACAAAAGGTTTTTTTCTTTTGCTCATAAATCATCTATCCTATTTATTTTAAACGCAAAAAAAAGAATTTAGAATAACCTGAAGAAGTTTCACTTCTTACGCGTGTACACTGATACACACACCTTTTTTTTTAAAGCTAGATCTTGCAGATCAAGAAATAAATGGAAACCTCCGGAAAATAGGCACTTTTATTACCATTTTCTTGAGAATTGTGCGATCGTTAAGGGGTTAAATATGAAGCAAAACACATCCGGTATTAACGATAAAAATTTCTAAGAGGTGAGAAATATTCTGAAAGGTACTTTCAGAACTAAGGAAACAGAACAGTAGATTTCAGCAGCTAAAATGAAACATATATTTTCTCTTACATACAGATACATTTCTTTCAGGACACATTTAAAACAGATCTGATTGTATAAAATAAAATAAATATATATTAATTTCGTAAGCTTTAATATACCCTAAAATCGCGAGTATAATACGCATTTTTTTGTACACATTTTAGCTTGCAAAATTGAGGGTGCGTATTATACTCGCGTACAAAAATAAACGTGGTTTTAAACATTGTATAAACGAACGTACAGTAGATGTAAGACATTGTCGTAACACGTGTGTGCGCGCAACTCCACTCCGTGATTCATCCACCCGATTACTAAGCAGGTGTTACTTTTAAACAAACTGAACTCATTGTTCGTTGGTCATCTTCAAAACGGTCCTATACGACAGTAGAAAAAATATCATAATATTTGTGCAATTTTTAAATAAAATAATGAAAAGTTATGGATGCGTATTATACTCGAATTTTTATTTTTTCTGAAAATTTGCCGCAAAAGAAAGCAGTGAATGGTTTACGCCACCAAATTGAATAATAATTGTATGGAGTAATTGGTTTCACATTAGATTTACTTATTGTTTTTACACTTGAATGAATAGACAAAAGCTATTTTGACATCAGACTTTGTCTTTGCAGTCATCGGAATTCCTTTTGAAGCATATTTAAAGAGGAAATATTGGAAATACTTGCACTTATATCCTTGTTCACCAAGATATTCACTAGAAGTCAAAAATGAAGTTTTTGGTAAGAAATGTGTTTCCCTAACCTTATTTTTGTGTATTAACAAATTTCACGAAGAAGTACAGTCTTTAATAACGTGCGATTATATACATGATACAGAAGTTGTTTACTATCCCTTTGATATATTTTTTTTCCTGTACGGCAGGTACTTTATCCCTTTTGTTCTAGGAACGTTCGCCCTTCAACTTCGCGATTAAGTTGCCACTATATCATGGAAGCCCCATATAACGCATTTGTGGGCTTATAGAACGATGCAGAGAATAAGACGATCCCCGCTTTCAATACACATTTTTAAGGATAAAAAAAATTACTTTTTTTCATGAAATTCCATAATGAATTACTGCACTAATTTTATAGTTATTTATGTCCATAAAAATTGTAACTAGGAAACATTGTAGTGAAGAACCATTTAAACAGAATTATCAAAACCCTAAAATTCATCTCAAAAGCTAAATGAGAATCACTTAGAGCCTCTTTTTCAGAAACGGAGTCTTCGTATAATAAATCACCAAAAAGAAAAATCCGATTTCGTCTGCTTTCGCCTATACCAGAGGTTCCCAAACTTTTTTTCTCGTGGACCACTTTCAAAGTTTTACTATTTTCGGTAGACCCCCTGCTGCTACATTTCTACTGTATTCCCCAAACTCCTAAAAAATATCACCCTAAATTGGGGGTGTTAAGAAGAAAAAAAAGTAGCACATTTTCTTGTGTCCTATTTATTAAAATAATACTTGTGGTTATACAAGATTATAAACTTTTATTATTACAAACAATCAACAATTGACAAAAAATCCACAATGAACTCTGAAATGTAAATCAACAATAAAAAATAGTCATACTTTTAATGAAACGGATGTACTGGATGAATTGACAGCAAATTATCAATATTTGGCTTCAGTTTTGTAAGAAGTAATCTCAAATCTCCCCGTTCTGTGATGTTCAATCTGCTCCTTTTTTTGTTAACAGGTTGGTAACGGCACTAAAACTTCTTTCGACAAGATATGACGAGGGAAACGCTATCAAAAATTTTCTCGCAATTTCTCACAGCCCAGGATATTTTTCGGGGATTTCTGCCTGCAGCCAAAATGTTTGATAGCCTTTTTTAAATTTCACCTTCAGTTCCTCGTTGGTGCTGAGCTCAAGTAGCTCCTCTTGTAATACCACATTCGCCTCTTCCGTTTCATCAAATGGGGTTATGATCCATGGTGGTATTTCCATAGTCAGAATATCTTCAAATCTATTTTTGAAGTCATCATGCAGGGTATTTAAATGTTGAGCGTATGTCTGAATATCCTCATCAAGACATTCTATCTGTGACAAGTGCGAAAACTGGGAGAATTTGCGCCGACTAATATTTTGCTTCATTAATTTCAATTTACCAAGAAAAGCCGAAATTACACCCTTTGTTTCTATATCAGAGCTCATTTCATAAATACGTCTTTGTATAGTGTTGTTACTTAAAGGAATTCTTTTGAGTACGTCAAATGGAGGTTTGTGCAGAACAGTTTTTAAAACCTCTTCAATAGCGGGTAAAATTAACTCTTCTCCGATGGTGTGCGGTTTTCCAGATTTCGCTATAAGCAACGAAATATTGTAAGATGCCCGCAAGCCATCATAGTTACTTTGAGACGTTGAAGCAAACATACTATTTACGGTAGGTCTCTTTTCATATTTTTCCCTCAATGTTTGAAAGTATTTCAGATCTTTACCTATTTTTTCAGGATGACACCTTCTTAGATGGTCTTCGAGCTTCGATGGTTTCATAGAGTCATTGCTCAGAATTTTGTTGCATAAAAGACACATGGGCAATCGTTTGTCTGCTGTTGATGGAAGAAAACCAAATTTCAAATAATCAACACTGTACTGTCGACATTTCTTCTTAGATTCAGCCATTTTACGTATCAGTTGTGACCTGTAAAAAAATGTTTGTTTTTGAGGCGCTTTTACCAGAATATGGCTATTATAACACAACAGAATAGAATTATTGCAATTTTAAAAAAAATGCCCGCGGAAACACCGCTCTTTTAATTAATCGCCGTCGTCGCGTAAATAAATATTTTTAAACAAAAAAGTACCTAGGTACCTAAAGTTTAATCTTCCCTGGCTTTTTGTTCTTTTATAGAAGTTTTGAATAATCTCTAGTATTTAATTTTTACTACATAACTACCTACTACACTCAAATAGTAAAACAAATATAATATGATTGATAAATTACAATATACAATAAAAATATGTATAACAAATAGGCAGATACTTACTTTTTCCGGCACTGCAAACACTGACTTCGATTCACTCACAGTCACACTTTTATGTTCAAAATCCCGGAAACAAATGAGTAACGTTTTGTTCTTGGCATTCGTATTTATACTAATGTAGATTGCAAGCACAGCGCAAGTCGCATTTCATCCCTTTGCAGGTCTAAACAAGCATCCCGGACGAGCGGGCTCACGGGCGGCACTTTGCAAGTCTCGACATGTGGTGTACACTTGTACTATTATCTATTGTTCTATTCAATTCTGTGAACGGAGTCTCGAATATTTTTGAGCACCTACCTAGTGAATGATGCTACCTGCCTACGTTGATAGGTAAATCCAAGCCAAAATTTTTTTTCTTTATTATGAAAACCAGAAATTTTTTTGTAGACCCCCCACTTACAACTTGTGAACCCCTGTTTTCTTTTCACGTCTACGAGGACCCCCGTGTGGTCTCCTATGGACCCCTGGGGGTCCACCTGGACCACTTTGGGAACCTATGGCCTATACGAATAATGTTACTGAGCAGAAGATTGTTGTTGAAATGTGATCACGCATGTGTAGATTGAAAGAATCGTAAATTCAGATGTCGATGCCTTTTAATTAGATTTATCAAATCCAAAAGTACATGTCTAAAACAAAATAAAGAATAACATAGAGCCTCTTCTTCAGAAACTTAGTTGTCGTATAATAAATCACCATAAAGGAAAATCCGATTTCATCCGTTTTGGCCTATTCGAATAACGCTACGGAGCAGCAGTTTGTTGTTGAAATGTGATCACGCAAGTGCACATTGGATGAATCGTAAATTTAGATGTCAGTAGATTTGATCTCTATTTTACTAGAATGATCCCTCTTTCAGTAATGAAACAAAAAGTATATCTCGCAACTAATTTTAACAGAACAAATTTATGGAACTGATTTATTCGAAACCACTTTTTCGCAAATAAACAAAATGCAATACACAGCATTTACATGTATATTAATTTAAACAAGAAATGTTAGACAGACTGAAGTTTCAACTCAAAAATTTGATTACTGGCGCGTAGCACGCACCCATATTATAGTCGTATTTCAATGAAAAAAAGTCCTGTACGCCGGTAAATACGGTAGGTGAACCATCACTGCATCCAATGAGGGGTTAATGCAGGACCCCAACTTTAGGCCCAAACCAGACCCAAAGCGCTAACCACGTAACGTTAACCTTTCCACATGGCTGGCAACGCCTCTTTCATATAAATGTTTAGAGGAAAATCTGAATAATAATAAAAATTATTATAATTGTTTATTCGGAGCATTTCGACGAGATTATCTCTCCTTCTTCTTATTCGTTCTATTTTAAACAATAACCTACTCTAAAAGGTAAATTACATATTTTGAAACTATTGATATCTGTGCAAATTGACCATATACTAATTTAAGGTGTATGATAGTAAGTTTGATATCTTAAAAAAAATGTTCAACGAAAATCCAAAATTCTGACGCTGCATAAAAACAACGAAAATATGTTTCTTTGCGTCCATGGATACCCCAATTTTTTCATTCTTAGAAAAATTTGTTTCCTTTTTCTAATGTAGCCAAGTTTCTCATAGAAACACATTCTTTCTTAAATGCCCCTTCAGTTATCTAGATAACAATAAAATGAAAGAACAGTGTAAAAATTCTTTCATCTAAAATGAGAGAGGATAATCCGCCTGTGAAATTGCTCTGTCTTGTGCGATACTGCTATCTGAATTTAGGTAAAATATATTTGATGTACTTATATTTTGAAAATTCAATTTGTCTTGTAAAAAGTAGAAATTAATTTAGAAACAATTGTTTGCCTGTTTTCTTTTTTTCGTGATAGACTCATCGCAGTACAATGAATTTCAACAGTAACATCAACGTCTATATATATAGTTCTTCACATTGCAGATAGGTATATAACTCTGAAAACAGTATTCTTTCAGAAAAGGGTAGAAACTGAAATTTTCAGTATTATTTAAATTTTTTTTAAGTTCTTTAAATATTCATTTCTTAATTCAAAAGAGACTGTTAAAAGCAAAAATTCTGCTTACCATAAAAGTTGCTTTCTATCGTGTTAAATACTATAACTGCTATTGAAGAATAGAATTCCATACATACGAAAGTTGAAATGCCTTCTATTACTATAAAATCAAAAAGAGGATAATTAGAAGCAAACACAAAGAAAATTTCAAAGCAGTATATAAACTCCGAATTCTACTAACTTTGACTATAAAACGTAAAAATTACGAAATAATTCAAGGAAATGATATACTTTTAATATACTTATTACCAGGGCCCAAGGAAGACTAGTGGTACCGCATTGGGCTTCAACCGTGAGTTGCTCAGATCGGCACTTGACGAACGCCATAAAACACCTTTGTCTATGCGGGATAACTATATTGAATTCCTATGCCGTTATGTCTTTCTGTAACATCAGTGAGGGGAGAAGGCACTAACCCCCCAGATGTCGCCTCTTGGCTGTGCTGTGCAAATTGAGGATTCACGTGATCTCCGGCCCTTGTGGTAACATTAAATACTGAAGTGAAACCTCAAAGCGCGCAGATATACATGGAACTGGCCTGAAAAGCTTCCGGCCAGGTGGCATAAATCACAACACAAGTTAAAGTGTTTATCGTAGCCTATACTAAACGAACAATATTTATTACAAACTTTATATTTACAAGCACATATCCTGGAATCAATGTTTTCAAAACTTCTTTGGAAACTACAGCTGAATAAAGCTCAACGAATTTTCAGCAGCTACGTATTGCCATATGTAAATCACATTGCCAATTTTCCTTCTCTTCTTAACCAAAAAATGTGCTTTGAAAATAATGCTATATGACAGACAAATTGAAAGATCGGATACCGAACCATGGCTCTTCTAAAGGAAAATGACATATTATCTAGATTCTTTAAGTAGATGACGAGTGAGAAAAAATCTGAAGGGGATCTTACGTGTAAAACTTTGCAGCTATGTGGAGACACGTGTCTTGCAGTCAAGAGAATATCGTAATTAAATTCCGAAAGCTGTCATATTGTGTCTAGGATTGGTAAACAAAATTCCCTAAGAAATTTTAATTATTGTACATGCACTGATTCAAAGGAAGAAGCGTAAAATTTATGAAGAAACATGTTTCGATCGCTACATATTTGTTTTAAATACGTGTTGAGCTAAAAAAAAATACTAAGTTATATGACTTCAAAGAAAAATAAATAAATTCAAAATGGTATCTCAGAAGAAATGGACTTCATTTATTTTAATAATGTTGGCACAATTTAAAACTGGTGCAATAAACTGCAACTCTTTTTGCTTTCATTTCAGATCTTTTGCATTTTCGTTGCTGTTTTGTGTGGATGCCTAGCAGCTCCACGAAACGGAAATCCTGCGAATGCTGCTCAAGATTTGCTAAACTGTGCTGTGGGAGTCGCTGCCAATATACTCGGTGGATCTCGCATTGCCTGTGAGCCGAATAATGATGACTCCAATAATAGACATTATGAAAATTGGCATGGATTTGGGAAATAAGTCATTATGACTAAGGAGGATGTACGACTTGAAAAGGGGTTCGCATTTCATATTGAACTCCTTTTTCATTCTTATATTTATTGTTTTCGAGCGATTTTATGATACATATTTTATCATTATGTATTATGTTGTATTTTTATTCATTAACTGTTTTTGTACGCGATTATTTCAGCGAATATGATGGATATTACATTGCTGTCCCATTCTTTGTTTTAAACACTGAAGGTGCAGGATATAAATTGTGTTCTTCATAATTCACCAGCTTTTCATAATGATTTATGTCAAGCTTGTCTTTTATATAAAAATCAAGATACATATTAATTTAGAAATTTTAGAAATTTTATCCAGCAAAATTTTAAATTCATAATTTAAAGGAAATTTAATTTTAATATATCAGCTGAGCCAGTGGCTCTATTTGCGTACCTTTTCCAGATATATCAAATTGGCTCACGCATAAGGGAATGATTTTAACAAGTAGTCAATATGAAGTCCGTTTCCATCTTATTATGGAAATTTTGGGCGTGATATGCGTGGAAAGAAGGAGCAATTTAAATTGCTAACTTAGTCTCCAGATATTGGTAATAAGTAAGTCAGATGTTAATTGTATTAAAGTTTAAGCTTCTCTTGCTTTCTTTTGATTTATTTCAAATATTACTAACTCAATATCTTTCAAATACTTATTTGTTAAGTCAGTAATTTTCCCCCAACATTATTCTCTGCATCAGAATATCACTTCACATGTTATATAGTTTTTTTTAAATCTTAAACTAAAAGAGAATTGTCTCGCGGTAGAGTTTTCGAATCGGAATCGATATTCGGAGGATTCTGCAGAGATAGAATGCTTCTTTTTTTTCTCTGTCTGATGATAGAAACACAAATGCTAGAGAAAATATTCAAAAACCAAGCTCTATCCGCATAAAAATACTGCAACGGGAAAAAGGTGTCTATTTTTGGTGTTTACTATCACTAGAAACACTTAAGTTTGGGAATCAATTGTAACAAAACGTTGTAATATAATGTAATGTAGCATGCAGTAGTCAGTGCCTGAAATCGAGTGACCAGCCAAGTTGCCAAAGTTCAGCATTTGTGCTCCATGTAGAAGTGCTGAATGTTGAAATTCACCGCTGTGTGTGGTCGTGATACGGTCAATAATAAAGCTCTTATATCAATTTCAGAGGAAAAAAATTAATAAAGACATGAGGAACACTAAAGTGGCGAAAAACAAAATCTGTCTGTGTGGCCTTTGATAGCGATCAAAATAATATAAATATTGCAAGACAGATGGTGAAGTTTTTTTATGACCCACAATAAAACTTTCAGATAATGGTAAAAGTTATATTTCAAATGAAAATTATGGTGGGAAGGTACTTAGAGTGTGAACATGAGCAGTGAAATAAGGGACCAAATGGGGCAGGAGCTGGTAAGAGAAAGGCAACACACTATCCAAAGAGAGAAAAAGCGGTGGGCCAAAATGGCCCCGGTAAACGGATAACAGCCCCTCCAAGAAAAAACAGGAGAAGATCGACAGATTTCGCTTGTTGCTCCCTGTAAGTCGGACCAAATAGACTAAAATTTAAACATCAAAATATTAATGCGACATAAATTCTTAATACATAAATTCGAACACACACACAGATATATATATATATATATATATATATATATATATATATATATATGTGTGTGTGTGTGTGTGTGTGTGTGTGTGTGTGTAGAGTGAGCTACATTTCCCTCCTTCATTATTTTCCCCTCTTCAGCCCCTCCAAGAATAAACAAGAGAAGGTCAACAGATTTCACTTGCTGCTCCCTGTAAGTCGGACCAAACAGACTAAAATTTAAACATCAAAATGTTAATGCGACATAAATTTTTAATACATGAATTCGAACATATATATGTATATATGTATATATATATATATATATATATATATATATATATATATATATATATATATATATATATATATATATATATATATATATATATATATATATATATATATATATATGTATATATGTATATATGAATATATATATATATATATATATATATATATATATATATATATATATATATATATATATATATATATATCCCTTGAAGTCTGGATTGAAGGTTAGCGATATCAACTAATGCATCATCTTAATTTATTGAATGAAGAATGTTTTTAAGGATCTTACAGTATTTTGTTGAATAAATCCATTTTTGAATATATGATAATACCTCTTTTATGCACATTTCGTCTACCTTTCATGGATATTTGATTGAAATTTTTCCGTATCTGGCAAATATTTCATGCTTATTTGGTCGAAATAGTTTATTGCATTAAATTTTGTAGGAATTATTTCTGCGTTTCTTTTATTGTGTGTTTGTCTAAGTAGCAAGCCTAATATTTCCATACACTAAAATAAAAGAATTCGTGAATATGATGCATACATATGTTGTTTGTTACTTTCCTTTTATATTTCCACAAATAATTTTCATTCTACTGGATTCGTAAATAAAATAGTTATAGAAATTTTGAAAAAAAGATATTCTGATACACTCTCATTTTTTTTCAGACTCATTTCCTGAACAAGAGAGAAAAATATATCAATGTGAAAAATGTTTATTTTCAGGAAGTTTATCTTAACTATTGTAATCATGGTGAAATAAATGTATTTTTATTTCAATTTGTGTACATTCTTCGGAGAAAACAACTTATGCAATATATTTAAACAATTAATGTAGTTAATGAATAAAGAGAAATAAAATTTTGTTTCATTTCTATTAGCGTACTTCAAGGTTTTTCATTTCCTAACTACTTAATGTAAAAATTCTACATCATTTTGATATTTTATTACAGTAAATTTGGAGAAATTAAAGCTCCCCCAGCTCTAAGCCGATGTTTATACACACACAAATATATATATATATATATATATATATATATATATATATATATATATATATATTTATATATACATATATATACATATATATATTAGGGTGGAGTGAAAAAGGCAAAAAAAATTTTTTTTAATTTTAATATTTCCTGACACAACAATTGGTGCTATTTAGCAAAAAAAACAATGCAAAAAAATTCCAGCGCAATCATTCATCGTCTTCAGGTTCCACAAAAGGGGTCAAAAAAAGAAATATTAATGTCAAAAGTAAAAAAAGCAATTGTTTTAATTTAATTTTAATGTTTACATTAACTTTATTTTCTGACAAAAAAACAGTTCTAATTACAAAAAAAAAATGAAAACATTATCGTTTATAATAAATATCACTAACCTGCAATTTACTTTAATCAGTCTTCCATTTTGGATTTCCCATGAGGATCAAAATAATTATCTTTGGTGTCAAACTTTGGAAGTTTCTTTCGTCACTTGATTCCACTGCAAATGTATCCATCCCTGGTTTCTGCTCCACATATAAGCAATGATGCTTATGTTACCAGTTACACATGCCTCTCTACTGCTTGCGAATGGCAAGGGAGCTTCTCTATTTCAAATTGTGAACCGTTTCTGATCATGCTTGCTATGTCTTCTTCACTGAGGTTCATGGTAGCTGGTGGTTCCAAAGGATTGTCCCAGTTAATTATCTCAAAATATTCCTCTGCTTCGAATTTTAAATTTGGAAGATCAAATTGTCGTTTTTTCCCCTTCCAGTCAATTTTTCTTGCTTTGAGTTTTCTTCTGAGGACAAATTCTGGAATGTGTGATCGTTAATCTAACAGCATTGCCAACAGAATGTTTTCAGAGTGAGAAAAATAATGAGTTCCTCAGAATAACTTTGCGAACGATTGACTAAAATCTTCTGGCAAGAATGAGCTTTTTTTTATCATTCCATGCAGGTGACGTGCTCCATGAGTAGCTCTTGGGATTTTCTTTATTTCAAACCAGGATGACACGTAAACTGACATATTCTACTAGGAGCTTAAAGTGTTCTGTTGGTTCGGCAGTCGACACATATAGGCGCAGCATTCTGTTGGCTTTAATGAGCCATCATGAGACATCGTTCCGGGACTTCTGTTTGATAAATCTGGAAAGCACTCCCCCGAGGATACTGCCCTAGAAATATTGAAAAGGTATTTGTGGTTTGCATTGAGGTCTTTTTTTTATCAATTTCAAGCAGAGCAACTGGAATAGAAACAAAACATGTCACAGCAAGGGTTTCGCACGTTTGCAGAGATTTTCCTATTGTTCCGGAAAACTGGTGTGTCCCAGATGCCTTTCCGTCAATCTTCTGGAAAATGTGGCGAAGAGGTAGTTCATTAGTATGCAATAAGCATACAAACCAGTGCAAATTATGGCCAACAAAGATTTAAAGTCTAACTGCGTGTCATAGGGACATGACACGCAGTTAGACTGCGTCCAAAGGTGGTTATAAAGAGCAATTTAAACAAATTACAAAAAGCACGCGTGGTTGCATATAATTAAATAAATAAAATCATGAATTATTGGGTGACATAACAAATAAATAATTAATAATGTTAATAATAATAATAAGCAAATAAACTTAAAAACAAATTAAAAAAAATCGAGTAAGTTAGGCATGAAGGAATGAGTCACAAGTAATAAGTACAGTAAGTCAATACGTGTAAGGTAAAAGGCAAATTAATCACATGGTAAAAAAAAATGATTAAAAAAAAGAATAATTAATTAAATAATTTAAAAAAAAGAGAATAATTAATTAAATAAATAAAAAAAAAGAAATATGTGGAGCTGCGAATGAATAATATAGTACAATGAATTACAAGATAAAGTCACAAAGCAAATGAAACACGAGTAATTACGAGGTAATAACAATAAAATAATAATAAGTGAGGTATGAAAAGAATAATATAGTATAATAAATTATTATACGACTCGATAAAAATAGTGACAAATCAAAATAACATAAGAGTGATATAAATATGGATTGTATGATATGTACAACAAAATATGTTAGGTGTGTCATAAAAAATGAATGGTAAAACAAATAACCAATTGAAATTTAAATACATACCTGTAGAAGTTGAGAATAGATGATAGTAGACGAATAAGATTGAAATGATGGAAGAAAAATTTCAAGCAGGCAAGGAATTTAAAAGCAGTTAGGCAGAATTGATAACCATCCGATGTCAAGTTCATTTAGGTGACGAGGGACATGAAATATAAGATACGAATTAGTTAAGCATCAAGGGTCAGCGGTAATAAAACAATAAGGATACTTAAAGAACCGTTGA
This sequence comes from Dolomedes plantarius, assembly GCA_907164885.2. Classification (NCBI taxonomy): domain Eukaryota; kingdom Metazoa; phylum Arthropoda; class Arachnida; order Araneae; family Dolomedidae; genus Dolomedes; species Dolomedes plantarius. The sequence continues at coordinate 75,924,171 of OU015495.1, read as the reverse complement.
GTCGCAAAATAATTAAAATGGCATAGACCTTAATTAATCAATAAAAATAAATAAATAAATAAACAGCATTAATAATCAACGAAATTAGATATGCAGCAAAGAGGTAACTAAGAATTTAAGTGATGATAAGGGTTTAAAAAAAAAAAAAAAAAATTATACGGAAGGAAGAGTCACGGCATTGATTGAATAACAATTAATAAAAGTAAATAAATAAATAAATAATTGATTGATTAACTAAGTAATTAGTAAATTAACGAATAAAAAACGATGATAATAAAATAAACAATAAAAGTGTGGATTTAGTGAATCAATGAATAATAAATAGGCATCGACAAGCGAACGCCTTACAAAGGATTACAAGCAACAGATTAGCCTTAACGAGAGTACGAAAGTAAAATCAATTAAACAATATACATTGAAATAAAATGATATGAAATGAAGGAAAATAAATAATGATACGAATATACCACGATGTAGACCATAATTGCACAGATAAAATAATTATCTGGTGCAAAAATCAGAGGCGATGGGTACAGATTTTAGCCCATAGTTCGACATCAATCCCACAAGACATGAAACCTTTGGAAAATAACATGGCGCTAAATGCCGGAAGAAGTGACGAGGCGATAATTACTGGGGGAAATACGTTTGGTTGCCACTTCAGCTCGTAAAAAAGTAATTAGCGCGGGAGTTTATTCGAACGTACGGAGATAGGCAGAGAAAAAATTGAAACGAAAACTGGTTTTTTGTTGGGGGTCGCCGCCTAGAACGAAATGCGAAGCTCAGCGCTATGATAACTGTGTCCGTCTGACTGCGGCATTTGACAACTGGTAAACAAAGATAATTAATGATTTATACTGCACGTTGCTCCGAGAATCCCGGTGTGTACGAGAAAAATTAGCGTAAGGCCACGAAGCTGAATTTACAGGTGAATCAGCGTCAGAGGGATTAGTTGAATAGTACAATTAGCATGTCTTTGCAATACTGATTCAATTAGTAGATATTGTGACGAATTAGTAGTATTGCGTGAGTCTTGAGAAGCAATGGTATGTAACAAAATATGAATTGGAAATGTTATAATAAATGTTATCCATATGTGCAAAAAAAAAACACAGGGTAAAACTTATATATTTTCCATTATATGTCTGGATAGTCATATGAACATTGGCGACAAATATGGAGGAAATATATCTTCATAAATCAAGATATTGAAACTGTTGAAAAGATATTAAAACTGTGGAGATAGACTATGTGGCGAAACGTCATCAGATATTTTATCATACGGACAATCATGAAAATTAAAAATCTATGAAAACGTCAAACATAATTTTCACAAGTATAATTCGTATTGAGCAACGAAGATGATATTTTTTTTAAAACAAAATTTAGTGTATAATGAACGTGTGTTTTCTTTGAACGTGTGTTTTCTTTGATGAATTATTTTTTGTGCATGTTCATTATGATTTCCAATTATTATGAAATGTATATGAATATAAGTTGTATAATATTGCTAATGTAATATAATATTGATCGTATAATATGGTCATTGGTAAATTTATTTGATAATTATTATTTGATGGTATTTTGATGTGTGTACATGTTATTATGTTGGTAATTGTTTATACTAAGGAGTTGGTACTTAATCCATAATGGTAAGAATATGCTGTAATATTATGTTAAACCTAAGATGGTTAGCGAAATTCCAGAGGTGAGGTCACTAACTGCACCATGAGTTAGGTAGATAATTAATTAAATGAAATTATTGTCGATGCAATAAGGAATCATATAAATGTAGATGATATGTACTGTTGAGGTTACGATGAGAAGCTATTGATGCGTGTAGGAGGGAAACGGAAAGGTGATAGAGGTACAAGACGATAGCACGGAAGTCAAAGATTGGAGTAACCGATGGTGAGAGGAGGAAGAGAGACGGCAGTCATTTTTTTTTGAGAGAGAGGGGGTGAATGTCATAGAGACATGACAGTAGTGTTACGGCCAGGGACAGGAGCATGGAAAAAAATACAAAATAAAATAAAATAATTGTTAAATGCAATAAAGAAACAGGGCAATAAAAGAGAAGGGAAGAAAGCCATAGACCGGAACGAAAATTAGAGATAATGTTCGTAGCAATAAATAGAAGTGGAAGAGAGTGAAAATAAAAGAAAATTTATGATGGCTATAAAACGGCCCACCCAACTTGAATCCAAAGCATGGGAAAAAGTTAAAATTGAGGGAGAATTTATGAATCCCGCCCTCGACGCGCATTGGTAAAAGGGGATTGAGGAGTGGCAGCACGGACGAATGGCGATGGCATGATAATTTCCAGATAACCAATGGAAATTATAAGAAGCGGAGACATTAGTAAGAAAATATATGAAATAAAAAATAATGTAAAGGCAGAGAGATAACCTGGGAAGTGAGAGTTAGTCAGAAGTTGTCGAGCGCCCAGTGTCCCATGCCGAGTGTCTGCGATAAACGACGGAGCCGTGTTCGGGTGCAGTAAAGTTTAGAGAGTCAGAAGTTGTCGAGCGCCCAGTGTCCCATGCCGAGTGTCTGCGATAAACGACGGAGCCGTGTTCGAGTGCAGTAAAGTTTAGAGAGATAGAAGTTGTCGAGCGCCCAGTGTCCCATGCCGAGTGTCTGCAATGAACGACGGAGCCGTATTCCGGATAAAGAGATGCCCGAATTACGTTTGAGGATAAAGACGACGAAGTCATCATTACGAGTGCCAGCTGCCCAGAGGGATTAAACCGTCATCTGCTGAGGTACCGACTTTGCATTTCCCTTTTATATTGTATCATTGCTTCTCAGTGTATAGCCATAATGATTAAGATAGAGCGCGATGAATATAGTTTTTGAGTATAAGATGTTGAGTAATAGACCGATAATTCGTACCAACAATTTAGTATAATGTTTTGCATATATATATGAATTAATTTAGTAGGAGTAAAATTGAAAATAATATGTATAGAGGCAGTATAAAATATTGTTCTAATAAGTGAATGAATCAAACATAGGTGTCGTAAAGAATTAATTTAGTAGGAATGAAGTTATTGCGGTAATAATGTGTAAATGCCGGAGGAAATATTGAGTAATTTTGGAGTGTATTATTTATGTGTGTTAATATTCAATAAATTGATTTGTCAATATAACCAGAGTTAATTTCCATTATTTGGGAAGCACATCAATGTACTAGCCACAATCATGAACCAATAAATTACTAAATCAAAATCATAATTAATAAATATAATTAATATAAGAATAATATAATAACTCCCAATCCCAATAATTTCATTTAAAATAAAAAAATAATTTAAATTACGGTTTCACTGCGCCATTTTTATTATCAACGTTGACGTTCGTTCCATCACACCCAACGGCAACCAGTTCCGAAAGTGCTTGATAATTCTGGATGGTTTGGAAGGTCTGGAAGGTTTGATAAATCTCTTTCTGAGTAACGAAGTTGATGATGCTTCGTAAAATATCCCCACTAGACTCAGAATCCGGAGTCACATGTCCTATATAAACAGAACCAGGTTCTGACAACAAAACGATATACTCTTCCTCAGCTGTAGTCCTATATAAAGAACTTCCCTTCGTTTCTTGCACTATAGTTTTGTCCTTTCTTTCATCGAATTTGATGGCGTACAAAAACTGTGTTACTTGTGTAGAATTAATCTGTGATCGTACCTTTTGACGTTCTCTCCTCACCTTACTCCTGTCAATTTTAGATGGAGTATCTTTGGATACAATCTCTATATCACGAAGCACAGAGGATGCTATGATAGCAGCTGACCTATCCGATACTCCCGAGCTATCACAAGAAACGGTTAGATTTGACAGTGATATTCTCATTTGGCCTGTCTTGAGGTTGAGGGAGATTCATCGTCAGGTATTTTCCGACATTTGACTTCATGACTAACGTAAACGTCATCATCTTCAGAGATATCTTCCAATTCTGAATCAGATGGCATTTGCTTCTAAATCTGTAATATTTTTAGATGAAGAAGCATTTTCTTTCAATTCCTTTGCTTTAGCTTCCTGATTTCCCCTTATACATTGCCTTTCTCTAACACGCTTCAGTTTTTGAGTTACAGAAATGTCAATTGGCCCTATTGCCATTTTTCTCTCATGCCGTCTGTCTGCTAAAAAGTTTCGTTCCATACTTGGAACTTTCACGGAACACTTGCATTGTTCGTAATTTAAACATTTGCATACAGAAATATCAAATAATGTACTGTTTGCTTGGTCAAAAAAAATCTTTCCTAATTTTGTCAACCCCCTTCCGATATTTCAGCATTCTTTTTATATTTTTGTACTTTTCATTGTAATTTCTAATAAGACGAATAACTTCTTGATGAGTTATCACAGGCAATGAGTCTTTCTCCCAAATTCTTTCAATGTCACAAGAAACAATTTCGTGATATCTTTTACAGAATGATCTTCCTTGTTCAATTTCCTCCACAATATATCATAGGAAATGCTTCATTAATCAGCATACGAGGGTATCACTGTCTCCTTCAGATGTACTGGAGTTCCAAAAACACTACAAAGAGTTTCACTTCTGATTGAGGTCATGTTTATGTTTATGTTTTAATTAAAAGTCCGTATTAATATAAATCACGATTGATACAACTTATTGCTTCAAACTACAGATTAGAAACAAGTTGTTGAAACAAAAACAAGCATCAAACAAAGACAACCGTCGCAGAAACGAATCATTCGACACAATAAAAGTTACGTGCCTGTTTAGGTCATGATAAAATAGTTATCAGAATAGAATACGTGCTGCCATTTAGTACATTTTTGGAGTACAAAATTACGATTTATGTACGAAATGCCATTTCTAGCACTAACATTTGACAATAAATATTAATATTAATTATTAAATAATTATTACTATCAAATATTAATTAAAATTAATTTACAAATTAATTTATTATGCAATTAATTAATTATTATTTTTTGATAAAAAGGGAATTAAAAACTTTACAAAAAGGCAATACAAATAATCACTTGAGTTGTGAAACCTTGAGATGGCAACATTTTGAACTGAAATTTGGAGAAAATTTGTTTCAACCAGTTTCACACCAAATAATGACTCAGGCAATGTGAATTTTGAGAAAATGTTTTTTCGCTCCACTCAAATATATATATATATATACTTCTCTACGATAATGGACCGGACATCAAGAAATCATGATTTAAGGGAAATAATACCTGATTTAAAAGGGATATGGTTCCCCACGTGTTCAAATAACACTAGGAGTCCTTCAGGGCATACTTTCAACTAGGTTTTCATACACAGCTATGGGTATTTGCGTCCATTCCTGCTGCAAGAATGTCGCCATCTCAGATGTATATTTCGGACGTAGTTCCCTGGTCCCTAAGCGTCGCTCTAATTCATCCCAGACAAGTTCTATGGCGTTTAGGTCGGAGATATGAGCAGACCAGGCAGGACGTTTTACATCCATATCTTTATACCACTGCTTGATAAAGGTTGCAATATTGCATGGTTCGTGTCGTCCTGTAAGTAATATTCGTTCATTCTATAAAATTGCCAGAGCGTAGGAAAAAATGGATTGTCCAAAATGTTCATGTATGCGTCGGCGTTCAATTTTCAATTAAAACATGCAAAATTCCCAGGCCATACCACGAAAATCACCCCCAAACAAGTACACCACCGCCCCCGAACTTGAAAGTTGGACCGATGCTTTCGGGTAACAGACGTTCGCATGGCATTCACCAAGCCCAAGCACGCCCATCTGACTGGAAGAGCATGTAGAGCGACTCTACGCTCCATAAAACAGTTTTTCAGTGGTCCATAGTCCAGTTTCGAAGTTGAAAACATGAAGCGAGTCTGCTGGGTTTCTTGGAAGGGGGGATGTTTGGTTCGTGTGCGGCAACACATACTGAGACATTTAGTGCTTGCAGTTCTTTATATATATATACAGTCAAACCTCGATATCTCGAACTTGAAGGGAGGGACATAAAAATTCGAAATATCGAAAATTCGAATTACCGAAAATACGCATGTTATCAATAGTAGAATAGAGAAAAAAAAGCTTTTTTACATACCTTACTAAAAAGTAATCGATTTTTTATTTTAATAAACACTATTTACAAAATTATTTGATACAAGATTCAATTGTTTGCTTCAGAGGAGAGTATGAAATTTTATCAATTACACTTTCTGACTAGACAATGGCTTTACATGTGTCCTCAGAGTGACCGCTGCAAATAGTGCTTGTTTGTTTGTCACATTTGGTGGCAAATGGCAGATTTCTTCCTCGTCTTCTCCTAATAATACACAAGAAGCTTTCGTCTGACCGATGATGTCACTGTCCTCCTACTGACCACACACTATTACTGCATCAGCTACGTTGACAAATTCATTGAATTCCATGTTATCGAGGTGCATGAGTCTTGTTAATCGGCTTCATTTTCTGCGCAGTTTTCAGCAGGATGGTCGATGTTAATTATCTGAGTACTTTCGTGGTCTTTTATGAATCCAGCCTTTTTAAAGCTGTTCATTATCGTAGAGGAAGACACAATGTTCCAAGCTTTGTCTTCCATTCGCATAGCTTGTAGAATATTTACACCAGATGGTTAAACACCTTCTTTCATTTCGGTGAGCATTTTTTAACCACTTGATGACGATACTTTATTTTGAAAGTTTGGATTATTCCCTGGTCAAGTGGTGAAAGTTTTGATGTAGTACTCTGGGGGAGGGATTCAATTCTTACGTTTTCCACTTTAGGTATGTTACTGTGCCCCGTACAATTATCGAATAAAAGCAAGTTTTCAAAAAGGTTAGATGTCATCCAAGCTTTTCAGTTAGCTTCGTAATCCAAAGGAAAATATTTTATCCTGCTTTTTTTTCGATTTCCCTATCATTAACGGTTTTAACTTCTCTGTTCCATTCATATTCACGCAAAACAATAAAGTTAAAGCTGTTTTCTTCTCTTCCCTCCATGACATGTTTCACCCTTTACGTGCATGGTTTTGTCTGGAGTGCATTTAAAAAATGTACAGTGTTACAGTTCAAAAGCACCGCAACATTAAGCACAGATGAAGGAATCAATTAAGAAATGATCGAGTTATGAGAAGCAATGACGAGTGATAAATAAGAGAGGGACGTGGACATAGTTTAGAAAAGAAACACGATGTTTAAGTGCCATTAAGGATGAAAATGAAGCCGCCAAAGGAAGTGTACAATGTGGGGTATTCTTAGACGAGATGCAGATGTGAAAGATATAGAAAGAGGGGAAAGCACATTAACGAGGAAAATGCGTTGAATAGTGATGGTTTGGGCTAAGTGGTGGAAAATCGGAAACAGATGATATTCGAGAAGATGGGAATATTGCCGTGGGAATAATGATGATGGGAGGCGAGTGGCCCCACCTACGAGAAGGCGGAGAAAAAGAAGATTCTGGAAAGAAATGAGTAGCCCAATAGAGTAGGAATAAAATATATCTGACCAATAAAAAACGAAGGAATGAGGCGGATCCAAAATGAAAGGGGGGGGGAGAAGGTAGTGGACTAAAAAATAGACACGCAATTAAAAGATTCATTCATGCTAGAGAATTATGAAATGACGACTCGCGAACTGGCAGCGATGCAGCGGCATTAGACATTTTTATGCAGAGAGCACTAGTACTGTGGACGGAAACCAGCCAGCCATTGATGGGAGTGACGGGAAGTTATTAACCCGTATGCCTCGAGTCCACAATAAGCAGAGAAACCCCTCTAGATGATGGTCAATTTGAAAGAGCTACGGAAGACGAAAATAAACCCCAGCCAGCAGAACTCCTGTGAATAAGGTCCGAACCGACAACAGGACGAAAGAAGTGCCCCACATCCCAAGGAGCTATTAGCGAGATACGACATCTAGCCAATGAGACGGACAATGGAACGAGTTTTTGAAGGAACGTGCAGAATGTCACAGAAAGAGCTACGGATAACCCCACCCGCCAGTGATTGCCATTCGAAGTATGCACATGGACAAAAGATTGGAAAGAATCGTCAGTGAAGGTATTGTACTGTCTATAAGTGATATATATTTAACGTTTATAAAGTGTGCCTCTCATCCTTGATTCAGATAATGATAGTTAGTGTATAAGAGTTACGTGAATTGATATTATAAAATGGTTATATGGGTAGCTCACCCCTTAGATAAATAATCGATGTATGAACGTGTTATGTAAATGGTTAATGTAATTGTGATGATAACTATTGAGGAATAATGATGATGAGTAAATGTATTAAGCAAAATTTGATAATTGTTTATTAGAGGGAATAGCTCGTAATTAACTAATTGAAAGTAGATTATTAACATAGAAGGTTTACGAATACGAGAAGGTGAATTGTGTAATAATGCTCATAAATGAATTAAGTTTAAAACTTACATGCTAAAGATAATGTGTTGATTTAAATAATGTGTATGAGTGTTATGTTTTTAATAAATCCATCTGTAATTTATCAATCAGATAATCTGTAATTCTTCATAAACACAACGCAGATACGAACAGCGTGGTCGAACAAGTAGATAGCGAGTGCATAATTAATGATTGGTAATTCACCTCAAATTGACAACTTAGACCACGGTACTAACCACTGTATGCATCACATAACACCATTACATACAGCTTCTTCCGCCTTGAACACTGTCACCGAGAGTTATAGTAGTTAGTTCGTGGTAGTACTTAGAATAACAGATTGTGATTACTCATATGTATCCATACAAATCAATTTATTAAACATTAGCAATACATACACAATTCATATTACCCCTACTCCTATATCATATTAATCCGTTATTTACTCTTACTAATATCCTCATTTAACTACTCACTATCATTTAATTATTCACAGATTCTTAACTGATAAACATACACATACACTGCTACTATCATCATTTATCTACTCAATATCATCATTTAACTATATTCCAAGATTCATAATTGATAATCACACATATACACTGCTAATATCATCATTTAACAATATGCCAATTACTACGGAATTAAACAATTCTTAATCAATAATCATACACATACACTGGCAATCATGCACATAATCATAATCATACACATACTATCATCATTTATCTACTCAATATCATCATTTAACAATACTCCAAGATTCTTAATTGATAATCATACATATACACTGCTAATACCATTATTTAACAATATTCCAATTACTACGGAATTAAACAACCAATATTATATGATGGATATCTAAGGCCAAATAAGTGAATGTTCACCGTAAAATAACTATTATCATTACGCCCATATCCTCTATCTATATCAGTAAGCACTGCACAAATAATCTACCAAAGATCTTAAGCTTCCTATCTGCGATCACTCATTCGCTTGAACAGGTATCAGGCGCGCTGTCATCACTCAACACTGGGTTCTCCTATTGATAACATCGGTCAGGGGGGGGGGGGGCTTGCATCTATTCGCTGGCACTACTGGCTTCCGGACTCTGCAAACATGTGGTGGGTGAATATTCGACGAAAGGGGTCGGCATGGGTGAGACTCTCCTCTGCGTTGAAAGGGTCGGGGCAGTCTCTTTAGGGCTACAGTCCTGGTCATAGTGTCTTGACCTCGGATGGCAGCGGCGGGCTTCCGTCAGTCGCTCGGCAGACGGAAACAGGCTTTAGCGGACGCAGGATCTTTCAACAGGTCAGCATCAATAGATAGGCGATTCCCGAATCAACACCTGGGGCTGGCATCCACTTCCTTCACATTTGCTCAGGCTTTTCTCAGACAGCTTTCTAGATGAGCCTCAGTCTATCAGCGACTCTGCCTTCCTTCGTCATTAATTATCGGGCTAACACATACCCCTACTGCTATCTCAATTGCAGCTATTTCGCTTCAAGTCACTATGTCTCTCGACGATTTCAGCTATTTTGATTCCTCTACCTCTTTTTCACACAGAGCTAAACTTCGATAATTTTTTTATTCAGGCTTTCATTGGTGGTTCTCTCCCAACCAATGAGCTAAAATGGGTCTCTTACTATTGGATGCCCCCCACATTTCATATTAATAATCTCTCCAATCTAAATTGAAGGAGGCGTCAGCCCGTACACCCTTCTGGAGTTCACTCTGGGGATCCTTCAACTTCTCAGATTCTCACGCTTCGGTTTCAAACTCCTGCTGTTTACCTAATGAAGTCCACCTAGTAAAACTGCGTATCTCCATCACTATCTGAACTTCGCCCCCTATTGGTTTCCAATATTTACTTCTCCCAGATCATTATCCCCAGCTGGTGACCCATTACTGTCCATATTCCTCTTAACTTGATATCGCTAGTCTTTAGTTACAACTACGCAGTTCGTTAACTGCAGCTGGCCACCATTCACTGCCCGTTCTTGAATAATTTTCTTCTCCAATTGCCTTGTGCCTAACTTGCATCTGTTCAATTTTCGAAAACTGTCGCCCACACTGCAACAAACACATCTTTTTCGTCGTAATCTTTCAGTATCAAGCTTACTTTCTTTCTAAATTCTACACAAACTTCATCATCTACGATAGCACTTTCACCACACAATTTCAAAAATGTAATGTTTCGTTTTTCAAATTTTTAAACCACTGGTATTAAACTTCTTCAGCTTGCCTAAACCGTCATCGAATTTTTCTAGGATAATTTCTTTATTCTTTAAAATTGTTGACAACGTGCTGCCTGGAATCCGAAACTCCTTTGCAATTTTCTTTTTCAAACTTTTTTCAACTTCATGGATAATTTACTTCTTCACTTCAATAATAAGTGCATTCAATTTCCGTTTGTTAGCCATTTTGAACAGATGACTCGCAGAAGATATCACCTTCTCCAAATGTTGTTTTCGAACGATTTCTAATTTTTTCTGCAATAACCAAGATAAACAGAAAGGAAACTTTTTAGCCTTTAAAGCAGCGGCACTAGCTTGAATGCGAGACAGCCCAGACATGCATTCACACGTGTAGTATATATATATATATATATATATATATATATATATATATATATATATACACTGCTGGCCACTGTAAATGCAACACCCTGAAGGAAACATGCAAATAACATAACATTTACAACATGCATTAGCGGAGGTGAGATATGCAAATGATTAGAATTTCAGCGCAGACGCACATCACGCGCGCCTGTGGCGCCACTTCAAAGCGCTATTTAAGGCTTGGAGATTTCGACGATTTCAAGTTCGGCAATTGTGTTTTTCTTGTGGTTTTTTCAAAAAAACGATCAATTATGCCTCGTCGAAAACAGCGATCATCTTATGATCAAGTATCCGAGTTCGACAGAGGAAGGATAGTGACCTACCGAGATTGTGGATTATCTTTCAGGGAAATCGGTAGTCGTGTTGGATGAAACCAAACAACTGTAATGCGGATATGTGATCGTTGGATGCAGGAGGGTACGACGGACCGGCGTGTTCGATCGCATCCACCTCAGCGCACCACTTAACGTGATGACAGGCAAATTGTGCGCGTGGCAGTGACGGATCGCTCAGTCACATCACGAACCATAGCACAGTACATGCAGTCTGTAACGCATCATCCACTGTCTGCGCGTACCATTCGACGCCGTTTACAGCAGAGTGGTCTGTCCGCAAGACGTCCATTGCTTTGTCTACCCTTGACGCAGAACCACAGACGTCTCGCCGCCAATGGTGCGATGACAGAAGGATGTGGACGGCAGAATGGAATGAAATTGTCTTTACTGACGAATCACGCTTCTGTCTGCAACACTCTGTCTGCATCGAATTTGACTGATTGTGGTGAAGGGGCTATATCCACATTTAAGAGGTGCGGTCAGTTGCACAAAAATCATTAAAAAATTAATTTAAAAAAAACCAATTGAGCCCCAAATTTCGTTTTTGCTGCGTTAAGTTTCTCGGGTCCTAAACATTAACTGTGCCGAATTTGGCCCCTGTGGGTGAAACAGTCTATAATTCTATAGCGGACAAACAAACAGACGAGCTCTTTTATATATATATAAAAAGGATCAACAATATGTTATCTTGTTGAATTACAGCTGTAAAACAAAAATGATGAAACAGTGGGTATTTAGATGCTCGAATTGTCGACAGAATAACGCGTGGGAATATTTCCGCTCCCGTGGATCCCATTAAGAGTATTACTATAGAAAAAATATTTCTCTATCAGATACTGGGGAAATTATTGATCTAGATGTTTTGATTGGTGCTCATTATTTATTTGATGTTTTATTCGATAAATCTGTGCATTTGGATGAAACACTTGTAAAAAGTTGCAACCTACAGTTTGACTGGCTACGTGGTTAAAGTTAGACCTTTTAATAAGAGGTGTAGTTAATAAATTAAATTTAATAAATGTAGTAATGCAAGATTTTTGATAAATCATACTGTTTTTTTTATGTGATTGATAATGTTCATTTATTCTGGGAATTCGAAGAACTTGGGTTGAATGTAAGTAATGAAGAGACTCTTGATTCTGAAGATATGTTACTGAAAACATTCAAGTCTAATTTAGAAAATGAAAACGGTAGATATTAAGAAAGACTTCTGTGGAAACTTCACATTAAACAAAAGTTAAAAGATAACTTCCAGCTGTCGTCAGAGAGATTTAACAAGTTACGTAACCGATTCGAACGGAATTCTGTGTTATTTCATGAATACAAGGATATCCTTAAAGAATATGAATCTCAGGGAATCTTTAAAAAGGTAGAAAGAACGGATAAGGAGAATTCAGTTAAATTTTATTTGCTTCACAAGGCAGTTATACTTAGTGATGAATCACCTAGTAAAATTAGAATAGTTTTCGATGCATCCTCTCATGAAGAAAATAAATTATCATTCAATGATTTTGTACATGCAGGTCCAAATTTGTGTCCTGACGTCTCTCCGGTTTTACTCTCGTTTAGAGAGAGTCCATTAGCATTTACCGCAGACTTAAAGCAGGCATTTCGTCAGTTATTTCTTCATGACGAAGATCACAATGTAATACAATTTTTGGTCCAAAGACCTTTTAAAGAATCTTCTACTGTTATTTAAAGGTTCTGTCGCGTTTTGTTCGGCATAAATTGTAACCCCTTTCTGTTGACTACTACAATTAATGAACATTTTAAGAAATATGCAGGAAAACATCTATGATCATTTGATCTTTTAAATCGAAGTGTTTATGCAGACGATGTAACTGGAGGTTGTGCTGATACCAATACGGTATTCCAGACCAGTTCAGAATGTACTGTTTTTTTTATAGATGCTGGAATGCTGCTGAGAAAATTTAAACAAATGATATTTATTTGCGTAAGTTATGGGAAAAATTTGGAATACCTGTTTAGAAGGAAAATCAAACTATTGGCCAATCAGCGTTTCCTTTCAAAGTTAGAGGCGTTTGTTGGGATACTAGTCCTGATTTTTTGTATTTTGCGTGAAAAAATTTACTGGAGACAATAGATAGTGAAAACTATACCAAACGACAAATGCTAAAATCAATTGGTTGCATTTTCGACCCTGTTGGATTTTTAGTCCCGTTTACGTTACTAATGAATTTCTTAGTTCAAATGATATGGGAACAAAAGTTAGAGTGGGACAAAACACTGCCTAAAGATTTGGAATTAAAGTGGAGAGAGATGTGTAGGGATTTTGTAAAAATGCTGAATCTGAAAATACCGCGCTATTATTTTCATGGAGATAACAATGGGAGCATCGTTAATTGTGAGCTACATACATTCTCTGTCGCTTGCTTGAAGGGCTATGCCACTGTGGCTTATTTAAGAGTAGTCTCAAAGGATGGAATCATCATATCGAATTTCGTGGCATCCAAAGGAAGAGTCGCCCCCTAGGGCGCTTAACGCTCACTCACCGTACACTGGTTGGGGCCCTTTTATCAGCCATACATAGTGTCAACGTATTACAAATTTTAAAATTTATTATGACTTTATTTTGTGTGTGATTCCCAGATTGTTTGCTAATGGGTTAAAACATCTGACATGCTTATTAAACAATTCATTTGAAATTGCGTAGAGAAATTCAAACTTTATCTCAACCCGAAAACTGGTTTTACTGTCCAGGAAAAAGCAACTCTGTGGACCTGATTTCTTGAAGTGCTTCACTCATTGCTTTAAAGATTTTGGTATGGTCCCCCTTTGCCACCGCAAGCAGAAGAGACCCATTAAAGAAACGATGAAAGCAAATGATGAAGAAATGGAATATAAAAACACCGTGTTATTCACCGAGAATATGACAAAGGGATGGAACAAGCTTCTAGACTTTGACAATTGCAGCAATCCGAATAAAGAACTGCAAGGATTATTTCATATTTTAGAAATTTCTGAAGTCAAAAATTTCATTGCATCAAAGTGAATCTCTTGGAAGTTTACTGTAGAACATGCCCCATGGTGGGGAGGCGTCTATGAACGGCCCATGAGAACAATGAAAGTTCCTCTCAAGAAAAATTTAATGAAAGCCTTACTTAGTTACGAAGAGATGAGAACGGTTCTCTCAGATATCGAAACTGTGATGAACTTACGTCTATTGGCATGTGTGAACAATAGAGTAGGGGAACCAGAATTCCTCACACCAACACATTTTTTAAATTTTGGGAAAAGGGCTGTAGATTTTCCACCTTATTTTAATGAAAGTCTCCACAAGACCTCTACCAAAGAGTCACTAATAAAAAGAATACAATACCAAGTAAACTTATTAACCACGTATGGAAAAAATAGAAGGAGCAATACTTGCTTCAGCTACGATCTGCTTATAAGTTCACCTCTACTTCACTGCAAAGGTGTTTAAAGGAATGTGAGATTGTGCTGATACAGGGCTCAAATAAATCAAAGTTTCTATGACACTTAGGAAATACTGTGAGCATTTTCAAGGGATGTGACGGACTTGTACTGTCCTGCAACGTTAAAATATCAAATGGACAACATAAACGTCCTGTACAATTGCTGTATCCCTCAGAACTCGATGCACATTTTCAATAACGTGAATATTTTTAATGTAATTTTCTCAACTTTGATTTTCACGATGTAAAAATTCTTTATTATTTGAATTTGATTGCCTTTGAAGTATTGATTAAGTAATTTGTATTTACGTATTTTTGTTGTATACAGTGTTTTATGTAGATTTTTTTGTGTGTGAACTCTTAACGAGTTCAGAGTGAGGAGTGTTCAAAATCCTGACTTCATGGCGCTTCTGCGCGCTCCTTTAAACACTCATGTCCGTAAATTAAGGATAATTCAGATTCACACAGAAATGGAACACTAAAGTAAAAATTTCACCTGTAGAATTATCACACACATCTTCAAGAATAATATGCAAATTACAGGAAGCCACCAGATGACGCCGATAGTACGTCACAATGACGAGAGTGTAAGACAGGGGTATATAAGAAACGGTGGCAAATAAGTAAAATTGTTTACAAGCGTTCTGTATGCCGCTCAGTGTAATAACCGAATAGTTATGACACAGAGGACGCATTCGGGTGATTTTTTACGTGGTAGAATTATCGCCGCCTGGAATGTGGGCGTACTCAGATGGAAGTATCCGAGGAACTTGGAATTGCCCAAAGTGTCATCTCTAGGCTTTGACAACGATTCCAAGATGGTGGAAATGTCCCCGAGTTACAACACCGAAGACCGGTATTTAGCAGTAACTGCTAAAAGAAGCAGACGGAGCACAGCATCCGACCTGTCTCGTCAGCTATCTGCAGCCACTGTTACCACAGTTTGTAGGCTAACCGTGTACAGACGTTTGGACAATATTGGTCTATATGCTCGCAGGCCTGTCACATGTGTTCCGCTCACGCCAATTCACTGTCGGCAGCGATTAGCCTGGATTGGAGAACATGCAACATGAAACATGGACATCGTCACAGTGGGCTTGTGTGATGTTTTCCGACGAGTCCAGGTTTCGCTTGCAGTCTGATTCACGTCGGACTGTAGCTGACTGTCGGACCCGTATGGAATGGCCAGAATTCTCACCTGACTCGAACCCGATTGAGTATGTGTGGGACATGCTTGGAGATAATTTGATACTCAGCATGCCTAGGTGTTGTACGGACTGTATCTCATCGCATGGGAGACATACAATGTATTAACCATCATACCAACTATGAAATATTAAGTTTTTGTAAAGGAGATATTTTTACAATTGCTCCAGGGAGCAAAAATCGTCGTTTTTATGAATGGTATTATACATCCACAATCTTTTTTGTTCTTTATTATTTGTTTAATAAAAGGTCTTTATGAATAAGTCACGTTTATTTTGCTTCTGAACCTTTATTTGCTGGAGCTAGCATTATCCTTAATTTATGGACATAAGTGTAAAAGAGTTTTCAGCCACTCAAGGCAGTGGTACCTGCAGTGTTGCCAACTTCTGTGTAGCGCTCCCCCTAGCACCATCACGAAATCCCCCTGTTCCTCCCTATGGCTATGGCCGCACGAGCGTTTTTTCACGCAGAAACGCAGCTTGAAAACAAGCCGCAAAATATAGATAAGCTGCTGTAACGTACGCGTAACCAGACGCAGATTTTTCACGCTAGCGAGGGGCTATTTGTAGCGTTCTCAAGGTCGCCTGCTGGAGGATAGAACCGGACCTATTTTTCAACCTGGTTTTCAAGCTCAGGATGCGACCACACTAGCGTTTTTCACGCTGCGTGAAAACACCTCGCTGGTAGTATTGAAGACGTGTTCACATGAAGATAGGAAGATAACTGTTTCTGTTGTCGGTACATTCCTGTGTTCTCGTAATTTTTTATTTTTAAATTTTTGATATTTAAAATATAATGGAATACTACTTGGAGAGTGAACTTATGATTATTGAAATCGAAAAATATCCATGTCTTTACGATACACGGAATAAGGATTTCAAAAACCGGGAATTCAAAAGAGATACTTGGGTGACTGTAACAAAGAATGTTATTGTTGAAAAATGGCACCAGGTGGGCGAAGACAGAAGAAGAAATTTTGATAAGTAGCAATACAAATTAAATTTTATTTTTTGAAATTACAATATATAACCTAAGTTGTACTGATAGTTATAACTGATAGTTATAACTAGACCACGGATTATATACAATTGCATACAATATTTACTTATTTGCATGTGTCTTTCTATCAAAAATATTATAAATAAAAACTGTATTCGCTCCAGTAAAAGTATCTTCTGAAATAGCTATATCCCAGTTTTACACATTTGATTAGCAACAGATACCTTTTAAATATGTTCTTTTGTTCAGGTAAGTAATATTCAGATCAAAAGTATTAGTGCCTATTTATATTTTAAGTGCATATTTATATTTTTAAGTACATATCTATAAGTACATATATTAAGTACATATCTATAAGTACATATATTACGTTCATATTATTTTACGTACATATTATTTTAAGTACATATTATATTAATTAATATTATATTAAGTGCATATTTATTAAGTCGCCGGTTCATTTAATAATACACATAACGTGTTAACAGCATTTTCATTTATTGAAAATGGATTCATGTTGCACTGGAAAGCCGAAACAAACGACTGAGCTTGCGTTAAAGAACATGCATGTGTGGCCGGCTCGTGTAGATTTTCAAGCTGCGTGAAAAGACGCAGTGTGAAAAAACGCTCTTGTGGCCGTAGCCTAATAGCAACTTAAAACCCATCCCCTAAAAAAAAATGTGGCCCCTAAAAACACCCCTTTTTATCTAACTTACCCCCAAATTTAGGGGGAAAAACCCCAAGTTGGCAACACTGGGTACCTGTAGCCTCTGTAGGTGAGCTCTGACTGTGAGTGAAAATGTAAGCTGAACCGCTAGAAAAAGGCAGACCGAAATAAATATATTTTAGTTGCTTGTACATTTGCCTCCATTTTAATTATAGGTTTAAAATATATTTCCTCTTAATTTATTTAGGATGTCAATTTCAGGAAATGGGTTCTAAAACCCGAAATGACCGAATTCCTTGGGGAAGATTTTGCGTTCTTATCTCCAATTTGTCACTAGATTAGCAATCAGTCGAATACTAGATTGAAGAATTTGAAATAATATAAAATGCAACCTATTTTTGCTATTTATAACTGCAATAAATAAAATTTCTTTTGAAAATTTTATATGAAATAAAGCAATAAAAAAATGACGATCAATGGAATATCTTTCGACAGCAGAAGGACGTTGAATTCTGAGATGGTTAAGAAGGATCTAGTAGTTAATACTATTGATTTGTCTAAGACAAATCCTTTCAATGCTCTCGATCAGAGGTGGCCAACCTTTATGGGAAGAGTGCCACTATCTGAAGAAATAAATTATGCGTGCTACCTCCAACTTTTCCAGCATAGTAAAAATTATAAAAAGGTAAAAAAATGTTATTTATAGGCTGATAATGTGTTTTTACGCAAATAGCAAATTTTTTTCATATAAGTCTGAGTAGTGGAGGTTTAAAAAATAATAATAAATAAAACAAAAGTACAAAATTAGGTTTTATCATTAATAAGCATTTCTAAAGGTTCAGTCAGTTAGATTATGTACAAAATAAAAATGGATAGTGTGGAAGATTTAATTCTAAATAACTATTAAGCAGACAGTACTTAATTAATGTGGCTTTTGAATTTGTAATTTTTTTACCATGTCATATACTATATTAGGATTAGTTCTTGAAGATGCTAACAAAATTAGGTGTTTTAGGTGCATATCAGTTAACCTTGAACGATATTTCGTTTATATAATGTTCATAATAGAAAATATTTATTCACAAACATATGTTGATCCAAACCTACAACAATATCTCACAGTCAAATGATATAAATTTGGAAAATTGCTTGTTGTACAAATTTCCAAAGTTCAATATAACTAGGATCACTTGCATTTGAAATAATTTCCTTATATTTGCTTTTCAGTGTACTATGGTGCTGTAGGTCAATAATTTCGAGTTGGAATACAGGGTGGTAACCATTAACGTCTTACAGAGAAATTAAAAAAAGGATTTGTGAAAAGATCAGCATTTTTTCTATCATCTTGAAAATCATCAAACCTAGCACTGAATGAATCCTAAAAAATGGATATTAAATTTTTAAATCCATCATAGTTCGGAGAATTATTCGCTTTGCTAGCTAGTTCCTGCAGTAATGTAAAATGTGTTAATCTTTTTATCTCCAAACTCGAGACAAAAGAGCAAATGTTTGTTCACAAATAAAAAAGATATATGACAAACTAGGGTAGGAAAAATACAATATTTTCTCTCTAATCTTAAATTCAAATTATTTAAATGTCCCATAATGTAAGTGAGAAAAGCTAAATCCCATAGCCAATCTTCATTCTTGAGTAGCAAGATCTCACTGGGCAGTTCATTGTTTTCTTCAAAATATTTTAAAATACCCTCCCTCAAATTCCAAAATCTCTGGAGTGCATTTCCTTTGGAAAGCCAGCGCACACTACAATGAAAGATTAACACGCCATCCTCTTTCGTTTCTTCCGGGAAAAGCACAAGAAATCATCGTTGATTCAGAGCTCCAGCTCGTAATTTGTTGACACAGCACACTACCGGGTCAACAGCAGAAGCCAAGTTTCAGTTCTTGGCACAAAGAGCTTCTTGATGGATAATACAATGGTACTTATAAACATTTCTTATTTTCAAACAATGTAACAAAACTGTTTATCTTGCTAACCATGCAAGGCGCTCTGTCTGTGTAAACACTATGTAATTTTGTCCACTCTACTTTGTTATGTTCAGTTACATTTTTAAGTTCTTTAAAAGTGTCCTCAGCTGTAGTTAAAACTAGTTGGAGCAAATCAAGAAGATCTTCCACAATATCAAAATTATCGTTCGTGTAACGCACAAATATGCTTAACTGCGTATTGTCTGTGATGGCACAACTTTCATCCAAAGTTAATGAAAAGTATTTGCAATATTGTAGTCCAACGACAAACTGTGTGCCCACATCCTGGCCCATGTCATCTATGCGACAAATGACGGTATTTCTAGACAAAGCTATTTTATCAACCGTATTTTTGACGTTTATATCACCGACATTTTGGGCAAATATTAAAAGGCTATTTATTATTATCTCCTGTCCGTCAGAATAGGGTTTTTCTTTACGGCTAACAACACAGAAAGTTCATAAGAAGCCTTCATCATTGTTTCCATTTCGTTATTTCTCTTCTAAAAATTTCTTTTTTTCTATTGATAAATTCCGTTCGCAAGTTTGATCCGACAGGATATTTGCTCTTGAAATCACTATGCAGTTGTTTGAAATGTCGGTCCAGGTTAAATTTTTTCGGCACTGCTACACAAATTCCACATATCAAACAAACAGGCTTAGAAGCATTTTGACAAGTAAACAAAAATTGTTCTACCCGGACAGTTTTAAAATCACGAATTGAAATTTCCTCTTCATATTTTCTTTTCGATGTCCAAGGTTTACTAACAGGCATAGTGAAAATAAAATTTTTAAAACAACAACGCTCGACGCCAAAATCTAAAAACAGTTTTAAAAAAATCTTAATTTCTTGCTCGGCAGTTTAAAATCAACAGAGCCAGAAAGCCAGTGTCGCACTCAGAGCGGACAACCATAGCAAGGCATATTGGCACCAAAGCAAAGTAACTCAAACCATTGTGTTCGTCCCATGACCACCACGCTGTCTTACCGCATAGTTTTACTGGTGTCAGGCAGTGCCGCTTTCCGGCGCTGTTGTATTCAGTAGCTTATGAGTAGGGTTTTTATGGATTTCGACAAAGATCCTGAAGACGACATTTTTATTTTTTAAATTTTTTAATACGTCTTCGCGTGCCAGTGTTAAAACTCCGCCGTGCCACATTGTGTCACGCTTGCCGCTGGTTAGCGACCTCTTATCTAGATAGTAAGAAATTGTGAAGCAAAGTAATATTGTATATGCCCTTTAAAATGTGGTGTTTAAACGAAAGACTTTTGACAAATTTTTAATGCCTGGTTTGTCAACCATTGGAACCAGATTTTCGGTTCCAATAATTTTTCCTGGTACCCAGATATCCGGTTCTGCAATCCCTACGAGGGACTTTTCGGCCTATGAATTTACGCACCCGTACAGGGTATAGACACGAATGCATTCAGTAGCGCTTGGTGATATTTCAACAGAGCACCCTTAGTGCAGAGTTCCAACGAGCTACCCACTAGTATACCACGGACCTGATTTAATAAAGAAAATGCTTTATAAAACAAAAGCCTCAAACTGGGTAATAATAATAACCTGGAATACAATGATTTGATAGACATTCAGTTATTTTGTGGACATTTGACGGTTTAATTTTTTTTAAATTTTAATTAGAACGATAAATCCCTTCCTTCTCACTCTTGTAAAAATTACGGGTTAAGGTTTTGCCTTCTGTTTCTCGTTCCCTTGACATTTCCGTGCTGGAGTTTTTAAAAGTAACGTACCAAAAAAGATTAAAACAATCTATTTCATTTACCAAAAAAAAAAATTTATTTCTTATTCTATATACCAGATCTTAGAACCAAACAATTTATAATGTAATTGGGGATGATTGTTTTAAAGCTACTTGTTGAGATCAAGATTTAAATAGAAACTTCCGGAAAAATATGCACTTTTGTTACCATTTTCTTGAAAATTATACGATCATTAACGGGTTAAATATGAAGCAAAAAACATGCGGTGTTAACGATAAAAATTTTTAAGTGGTGAGAAATACTCTGAAAGGTACTTTCAGGCTAAGGAAACAGAACAGTAGATTTCAGCAGCTAAAATGAAACATATATTTTCTCTTAAATACAGATACATTTCTTTCGGGACACATTTAAAATAAATCTGATTGTATAAAATAAAATAAATATATATTAATTTCGTGAGCTTTAATATACCCTAAAATCGTGAGTATAATACGCACTTTTTTCACATTTTATCGCGCAAAATTTAGGGTGCGTATTATACTCGCTTACAAAAATAAACGTAGTTTTAATCATTGTATAAACGAACGTACAGTAGCTGTAAGACATTGTCGTAACGCGTGTGCGCGCGCATCTCCACTCCGTGATTCATCCACCTGATTACTAAGCAGGAGTTACTTTTAAACAAACGAAACTCACAGTTCGTATCGCACCTGTTATTAATCGAATCGCACACGCATTCGATTAATAACAGGTCCCTTGAAATAGTGATAGTTCCCGGTTGTTGCAAGTGCAAAAATTTATTATTTTATTTTATTTATTCACATAAAATTATCTTCAAAAGGATCCTATACGGTAGCAGAAAAATTATCATAATATTTGTGAAATTTTTAAATAAAATAATGAAAAGTTATGGGTGCGTATTATACTCGAATTTTAATTTTTTCCGAAAATTTACCGCAAAAGAAAGCAGTGAGTGGTTTACGCCACCAAATTGAATAATAATTGTATGGAGTAATTGGTTTCACATTATATTCAGTCATTGTTTTTACACTTGAATGAATAGACAAAAGCTATTTTGAAATCAGACTTTGTCTTTGCAGTCATCGAAATCCCTTTTGAAGCATATTTAAAGAGGAAATATTGGAAATACTTGCACTTATATCCTTGTTCACCAAGATATTCACTAGAAGTCAAAAATGAAGTTTTTGGTAAGAAATGTGTTTCTCTAACCTTATTTTTGTGTATTAACTATTTCAAAAGAAGTACAGTCTTTAATAACGTGCGATTATATACATGATACAGAAGTTGTATATGCCTTTCATATATTTTTTCCAGTTCGGCAAGAACTTTATCCCTTTTGTTCTGGAAACGTTAACCCTTCAACATCGCGATTAAGTTGCCACTATATCATAGCAGCCCCATATAATGTATTTCTCGGCTTATAGAATGATGCGGCGAATAAGACGATCCCCGCTTTCAATACACATTTTTAAGGATAAAAAAATTACAATATCATGAATTTCCATAACGAATTACTACACTACTTTTATAGTTATTTATATCCATAAAAAATGTAACTAGGAAACATTGTACTGAGGTACCTTTTAATCAGAATTATCAAAACCCTAAAATTCTTCTCAAAAGCTAAATGAAGAATCACTTAGAGCCTCTTCTTCAGAAACGGAATCTTCGTATAATAAATCACCAAAAAGGAAAATCCGATTCCGTCAGCTTTCGCCTATACCAGTGGTCGGCAAACTCATTAGTCAACAGAGCCAAATGTCAACAGTACAACGATTGAAATTTCTCTTGAGAGCCACATTTTTTAAAACTCAAACTATATAGATAGGTGCATTGTTATTAATTTAATTAGGATACTCCAAAGCTGGCCTTTGCTAAAAACGTCCTCAATCTGAATTTGGTACATTCACTGAGGTCGATCCCTTCCAACTCTTCCATTAACACTCGTTTTGTATGCTTATTTCGTCTATCTCTATTCGTTCATCATCTCTGTATGTCCAAACCATCTCAACATACCTTTCTCAATCCTCGACACTACATTTTCTTTCACTCCACAGCGCTCCCTAAAATTAACTTAATAAACTGTACTTAAAGATTTATGTCTTAGTTAAACTATAGGTATGTCGAATAAAACTTGATATCATACTTAATATCAATATTATTTATTGATAAAATTAAATTGAAAAGTATCCATAAAATTAAATCATAACAATGACAGACAAACACCTATATCAACAATGGAGTCGCATCTCCTATTTCAGGGATGGCGAACCTTTTTCTAACGCGTGTCAAAAAATGTCTTGAAACCGTAGAAATTAAAACCGCGTGTCACTTTAAAAAAAAATTTTTCGGTCTTCGGAAGACCTTCGGAAATTAAAAAAACTATACGATATATATTTAAAACAAAAACAAATTTAACTTTTTATTATGATTTGTTTAAAACTATCAATATCAGGAAGAAAATAAGTACACAAATTATCGAACTTAATGTGACACTTGTTGTTGTCCTTCGGATGATAATTTATTTATACGTGGTTCGATATTTGTAACTTTTAATCGTACACACGCGGCGGAGAAGTCGATGCCGAGGTGATTTCTATTCTTACTTTTAATAAAATTCACTGTCGAAAACAACTGTTCGCAAACGTACAGATGGTGGACAAAATAATACGAACACCTGTGAAATAATGGAAAATCTTTATTAATAGGGGGTTGGACCACCATTTGACTGAAGTACAGATTTAATGCGACGTGGGATAGATGCATAAAGGTCATGGACAATATTTAAAGGAATATTAAGCCATTCCTCCTGCAGAGCGGTCTCTAATTCCGAAAGTCCGGATGGAGGTGGAAATCGGGAACGAAGTTTGGACTCCAAATATTGCCATAAATGTTCAATAATATTCAAGTCCGGAGACTGAGGGGGCCAGGCGAGATGTTCAACTGCATAGTCATGCTCTTCGAACCATTCTTGAACACACCTATCTGTGTGGATAGGGGCGTTGTCGTCTTGAAAAAGCGGTCGCTTCCCAGGGAATACAGTCTGGACAAAAGGATGGACATGATCCCCTAGAACGCTTAGATAGTGATTGGATTTGATCCTCCCATGCAGAATAACAAGTGACCCAAGACCGCGCCAAGATATCGCACCCCATACCATAATGGAGTCACCCCCATGCTTCACAGTCGGCAAGAGGCATTCAGGATGAAACGCTTCTTTGGGTGTTCTCTAGACATAAACGCGTCCGGTCGACTGAAATAGGGTGAATTACGATTCATCTGACCATATTACCTGTTGCCGCTGCTGTGAGGACCAGCCTTTGTGATCTCTGCACCATTGGCGTCGCTTGAAAGCATTAGTTGCTGTCACGAAGGGTTTACGAATTGCCACTCTGTCATAAATGTTCGCGGCATGAAATTCCCTTTTGACTGTTTTTGTTGAAACGGGGTCCTGGAGATGACTGCTCATTTCGGATGTTATCTCGGATAACGATTGCTTGTGCTTTCGGGCTACTATGCGCTTCAAGACCCGTCTATCCCTATCAGCAACCTTGGACTTTCGGCCACTGTTGTGCTTTGAAGACGTCGTCTTACCCTCTTTCGTGTATGCTGTCATAACGGCTGATACCGTACTCCTTGCAAACCCCAAAAGGTTTGCTGTTTCCGTAACCGATGCTCCACTTAAACGTGCTCCAACTATCATTCCTCTTTGGAACTCTGACAGGTCTGACATTTCAACTTATCACAGACAGTTCGATAGAAGCATGCAACATAGGTGACTGCTGTTGAGAGACTGATACCTTCCTCTTCACGCTCACTAGGTGGCAGACTTCTGTTGCAGTTGGCGCGGCTGTACTGCAGGTGTGAAATACGTCATACTTTTTCACAGGTGTCCGTATTATTTTGTACTCCATCTGTAGGTTGATCCAAACATTGTCAAAGGATATCTTGTTAAGCTTTTCATTGACATTAGCGAATTAGGCAACGAGTTCTATTCAGTTAAAATAATATTTTCAGTGCTTGTTGATAAAATATATTCGTCACAATTTTCCAGATCTTGTAATTTATTTTTCTAAGTTTATGTTTAGTTCTGCAAATTTATTCCTCCGTAGAACACTGTTGTGAAATTCAACCATTTCCGTTTCTAACTTATCAATTTGAAGCCAATCGAAAAAGGATAATTTAAGTTTCCTCCATTTCTCAAAATTGGGAGAATCTTTCGTCAAATAGTATTTCTTTTGCATTCGCTAGTACTGAAGAAGAGGGTTTTAAGACTTCTGTTTGGCAAAAAGAGGAAAAAATTAATTTCAAACAATTATTTTTTTAAAATTTTTTCTAGTACAAATTAGATTATAGATCTCTCAGTCCGACTAATGAAAATCAAATTTGAAAAGTTAAAACAATGTGATCGTCTAGCGTGTCGTCTAAAATTGCTTCGCGGGTCACAGGTTCTCAATCCCTGTCCTAGTTTATTAAATGTCTACGCACAAAGCGCGTCTAGATGAATTTCTCTCAAAATAGCAACAAACCCGTTTCTTACGATGGCCATACTTTTCGCCCCATCTGTTGAAATTGAGACAATTTTGTCGAGTAGAATATGATGTTTTTCAATGCACTCAATTGCAGTATTTGCTATATCCTCTCCACATGTTTGACCTTTGAGTGGCAATAATCCTAAATTCTCTTCTTTAGGACCTGTAGATGAAATAAATCGTACAAAAAGTGAAACTAGCTCAGTATCACTTATGTCACAAGCTCATCAACTTCTATTGATAAAGCTGAAACTAATTTAATATCTTCGACTTGCTGGTTGGTTATATTCGAAGACCATTTTGACTAGTCTAGTGTTTTCTACGGGGACACGCTCTCGGAAGTAATACATTGTAAAACAACAAAGATGCAAAGATACGACTTGATGATACACGTTAACATTTAATCTCTTTAGAAATGTTTTCTCATTAAGTCGCTTCAGAGCACTTGCCTAAAGATAAAGACACATAAACACCAATATGTGATAATTACAAGATAAAAAGTCATTTTTATGTACCATGTTTTTAAATTTTCCGTTGAATCATATAAACTTGACAATTTAATGTATTAATAAATACTTTTTAAATTTTTTTGATGAATTATCCCATCAACTTGAAAGAAAATGAAGTTAATTGGAAGTTAACTTGCGTTTAACTTTTAGTTCCGTCCCGGCTGATAGATGGCTGCACCAGTTTACAAAACAAAATTAACTGAAAAAGAATTCAATTCTGAGTAAAGATGGCTAAACGTATTAAAATAATGCATTGTCATCGTGTTCTGAGCTATTCTAAAATTTTCAAATGTCTAGCTAGTCGGGGAGTTAGATAAAAGTCGATTGCAGGATTTGTACCGGACAAACACACACACAAACAAACAAGAAAGCTAGTTAATAAAAGCATGGTAATAATAAAAATAGGAATAAAAAAACCAGTTATCACGAAGTTTCAATCTCACTGACAGAGCCTGACTAAGGCAGGGGCATACGGGGCAGTTGCCCCGGGCCCCCACATCAGAGGGGGGGCCCCCAAATCGAATAGAAAGTTTATTTTACGTTTCCTTCTTTAATGAACTTTTTAAAACAAAATATCAGTACAGTGTAAAATCGGTCAGTTTTATGTTAGCTTCTTCATTAATCTATCGTATGAACACAAATCTATATTTCGTAAATCCATGGCTTTCTAGGGTGGAATTTAGCTGAATTCCGCCCTAATGTCAGCAAGGATATGAATTTTTTTATGTATGTTTTCCTTTATTAATTGTTATTATTTTGAGAGTCTGCAATAAATAAGGTTTAAAAAGAAGTAAACGTTTCAGAAATCACTCAATACAAGAAATTAATGCAAATATAGACGTTGAAGTAAGAGTGGATACAACAGTTGCAACATCTACAAAACAATCAGCTAATAGGCCTGATATTGTTATTCATGATAAAAAAAGAAAAGAAATAATATTTATTGAAGTTGGTATAACAAGTCAGGATCAATTGCAAATTGTTCGGAATGAAAAATCATGGAAATATAACGGATAAATTTAAATAGCATTTTTGTCAAATTTTGGATCTTCAGATGTGCTATATCCCTTTTAATGGTGGACATAGAAATGTCAGAAAATCGATAAAATGGACAGAACAATATTTCGTCTGACCATTGGAGGGGGGGGGGGGGGGCCTTTATAGCTATTTTAGGTTCTAGTCAATTTTCTTGTTATATATCAATAATGAGGAGAAAAATTTAAATACCTCCATGAAGTTCGGTTCTTCATTACTGAAGAGTGAAGCAGGGGGGGGCCCCCAAAGAAAATTTTGCCCCGGGCCCCAATTAGGCTAAGTCGAGCCCTGCTCACTGTACGTGCGCGCTCGCACATGGTATTTTGTAGAAGAGCCACACTCAAGGGGCCAAAGAGCCACATGTGGCTCGCGAGCCATGGTTTGCCGACCACTGGCCTATACGAATAACGCTAATGAGCAACAGATTGCTTTTGAAATGTGATCACGCATGTGCAGATTGAAAGAATCGTAAATTCAGATGTCGGTACCTTTTAATTAGACTTATCAAAACTGAAAAATTTATCTCTAAAGCTAAATGAAGAATAACTTAGAGCCTCTTCTTCAGAAACTTAGTAATCGTATAATAAATCACCATAAAGGAAAATCCGATTTCATCCGTTTTGGCTTATTAGAATAACGCTACAAAGCAGCAGTTTGTTGTTGAAATGTGATCACGCAAGTGCACATTGGATGAATCGTAAATTCAGATGTCGGTAGATTTTATCTCTATTTTACTAGAATAATCCCTCTTTCAATAATGAAACAAAAAATATATATCTCGCAACTAATTTTAACAGAAAAAATTTATGGAACCGATATATTCGAAACCACTTTTTCGCAAATAAACAAAATGCAATACACTGATTTTGCATGTATATTAAAAAAAACCAGAAATGTTAGACAGACTGAAGTTTCAACTCAATTATTTGATTACTGCCACGTAACACGCACCCATATTTTAGTCGTATTTCAATGAAAAAATTCCTGTATGCCGGTAAATACTGTAGGTGAACCATCACTGCATCCAATGAGGGTTTAATGCAGGACCCCAACTTGACCCAAAGCGCTAACCTCGTAACGTTAACCTTTCCACATGGCTGGCAGCGCCACTTTCATATAAATGTACAGAGAAAAATCTGAATAATAATAAAAATTATTATAATTCTTTATTCGGAGCATTTCGACGAGATTATCTCTCTTTTCCAGCTCTCTTCTTATTATTCCTTCTGTTTTCAACAATAACTTACTCTAAAAGGTGAATTACATATTTTGAAACTATTGATATCTTTGTTAATTGACCATATACTAATATAAGCTGTATGATAGTAAGTTTGATATCTTAAAAAAATGTTCCACGAAAATCTAAAATTCTAACACTGCATAAAAACTACAAAAATATGTTTCTTTGCCTCCATGGATACCCCAAGTATTTTCATTCGTGAAAAATTTGTTTCCTTTTTCTGATGTAGCCAAGTCTCTCATAGAAGCACATTTTTTTAAATGGCACTTCAGTTATCTAGATAGCAATAAAATGAAGGAACAGTGTAAAAATTATTTCATCTAAAATGAGAGAGGATAATTCGACAATGATATTGCTCTGTCTTGTGCGTTACTGCTAGCTGAATTTAGCTAAACTCTATTTGATGCACTTATATTTTAAAAATTAAATTAGTTTTGTAAAAAGTAGAAATTTGTTTATAAATACAGTAACCACCGCTTATAGTGATCAGTGGTTATAAGAATCAACCGTTTATAAGAATCAATATCCCGAAAACAAAAATAAATGTATTTTTTCCATATTAAAATTTTCGCTTTAAAGAATCAATCCACCGGTTTTAAGAATCAGTTTACACTCTTCGATTTCCTTTCATTTTTCAAAAAAGCCACTTAAAACAAAAGGCATGAAGTTCTTTCTTTTTTTTAAAGAAATATTGATAAAATGGGATGGAATATTGTCTTAAAATTCATCCCTTTCTTTGTTAGACTTAACATAATAGTTTCCCCTTAAACACTTTAGCACAACATTGTCCTATTAGTTTGACCCAGGGGCATCTTTACCCGTCCGGGTCTGATTTCATTTTTCTCCACTGACAAACAAAATTAGGGACTTTTTTTCCCCACCTCCCAAATTCTGGGTGCGGCTTCCTGGACCCTAAACACATAATTCTTCGATGAAGTGTCCACTATCACTTAGGCAATCGTAACATTAATAGATTCAGCACGTTATCAAACCGTGAAACCTAAGCTAGAAGGTGAATCTTCGTCTGAGACTATTAGTATTGAAAGAGGCATAAACAGCCTTCTGAAAACTTCATTACGTCAAACTACCATAGAAAAATTTTTCTTGCCCCCTACCTGTGGTTGAAATGTTAAAACTGTTAAGCAGATATGTTGTAAAAATTTTGGATTTTTTTCTTCTCATACTATAATCATGTGTATCTACTTATAGGTCTAGAAATTAAGTTCTATTTTTAAAATTATAAAAAATAATTTTAATAACAGATAATTAACGTAAATTATAGAGTATTTTATGGTAAATTATCTAATATATGTATATATAGGTGTGTGTGTGCCTGTCCAAAAACCTAAATTTTGGCTATAAGAATCAACCGCTTATAAGAATCAGAAACAGAAATAACAAAAGTGATTCTTATAAGCGGAAATCACTGTGATTGTTTGCCTGATTTCAACATTTTTCGTGTTAGACTCATCGCAGTACCTTCAATTTCAAACGTAACATCAACATCTCTAAATACAGTTCTTCATGTTGTAGATAGGTATATAACTCTGAAAACAATATTCCTTTAGAAAAGGGTTGAAACTAACATTTCCAGTATCATTTACATCTTTTTAAAGTCCTTTAATTATTCATTTCTTAAATCAAAAAGAGATTGTTAAATGAAAAAAAATCTGCTTATCATAAAAGCTGCTTTTTATCTGGTTAAATACTGTAACTACTATTGAAGAATAGAATTCCATACATACGAAAGTTGAAATGCCTTCTATTACCATAAAATCAAAAAGAGGATGATTAGAAGCAAACACAAAGAAACTTTCTAAGCAGTATATAGACTCCGAATTCTAGTAACGTTGACTATAAAATGTAAAAATTACGAAAAAATTCAAGGAAAAGCTATACTTTTAATGTACTTATTACCAGAGCCGAAGGTAGAATAGCGGTACCGCATTGAGCTTCAGACGTGAGTTGCTCAGTTCGGAACCTGACGAAAGCCATTCAACACCTCTGTCTATACCGGAAAACTGTATTCAATTCCTAGGCAGTTATGACCTTCTGTAATGTCAATGAGTGGGAGAAGGCACGAACCTTCCAGATGTCGAATCTTGGGGTGCTCTGTGCAAATTGTGAACCAACGTGGACCTTGTGGCCCTTGTCCGGCCCTTGTGGTATCAATAAATTCTGAAGCCAAATCCCACAGCGCGCAGATATACATGGAACTGGCCTGAAAATCTTCCGGCCAGGAGGCATAAATCACAACACAAGTTAGTGTGTTTATCGTAGCCTATACTAAACGAGCAATATTTATTACAAACTTTATATTAACAAGCACACATCCTGAAATCAATGTTTTCAAAACTTCTTTGGAAACTGCAGCTGAATAAAGCGCCAAAGAATTTTCAGCAGCTATGTATTGCCATATGAAAATCACATTGTCAATTTTCCTTCTCTACTTAATCAACAGAGGTGCTTTGAAAATAATTCTATACGAAAGACAAATTGAAAGATCGGATACCGAACCATGGCTCTTCTAAATGAAAATGACGTATTATCTAGATTCTTTAATTAGATGACGAAAGAGAAAAAATCTGAAGGGTATCTTACGTGTAAAATTTTGCAGCTATGTGGAGAAACGTGTGTTGCAGTCAAGAGAATATCGTAATTAAATTCCTAAAGCTGTCATATTGTGTCTAGGATTGGTAAACAAAATTCCCTAAGGAATTTTAATTATTGTACATGCACTGATTCAAAGCAAGAAAAGGAAAATTTATGAAGAAACATGTTTAGATAGCTACATATTTGTTTTAAATACGTGTTGAGCTAAAAAAAAATAAATAAATTCAAAATTCTGCGAAAAATAAATAAATTCAAAATGGTATCTCAGAAGAAATGGACTTCATTTAATTTAATAATGTTGGGCGGTATAATAAATAGTATTTAAAGAGCCCTATTTCTTTTTTAATATATTTTCTTTGTTTCTAGTTCAGTTATGTTTTTGAAGTTCTTGAGTATGATTCAAACAGAAAAGAACCTCTTGTCTAAAATTAAAATGAAATTTCATTGATTGGCAATTTTTTTCTAATCAACACTTGTGATGACTTAACGAAGATCCCAAAATCCCCATCTAGGTAAAATAGCTAATGGTATGGATAAATCTCATGAAAATGAGCACAAATAGACATGATTGGGAAAACAATTAGCAGAGTTCAAATTATGTGAATAAATGGTAATAATTTATATACTTCAACGAAACGTTTTTAGTCATTGGCCCCAGAATAGACGAACAATAGAACACCCAGGAAATGGTAATAAAAAATTTGATACACAGCAGATTTTTTTGAAATCTTCATTAGTTAATATAATCTTATAAATCCTCCAATGACAAAACAGCTTCTGCATAACTCGGACTAGTACGACAGTTTTACGATACGTAAAATACATCCAACCAAAATTCCGACAAAGTTAATATTTCAAGTTATCAGCGTAAGTCTCAGAGTACCTAAAATATTATTTAAATAAAATTTAAGACCGACGCAATAAATTTCAACTCTTTTTACTTTCATGATCTTTGCCAATGCGGAGCACATGTCCATAAAGACATTCACACATAATCCTCGAGAATATAGTTCGTTTCTTTAAAAGGGGGCACAGATAGGTGAGCCAACCCCCCCTCCCCCCTCCGTTGCCTCCTCAATTTCGACCTCAAACCACTGGTGGCGACATCTGTGGGGATCAGACCTTTTCCCATCCCCTCTAACCTCACAGAAGGGCCTTCCGATCTCTTAATTGAACGGGCCCATATCCGGTGTACACAAGAAGGTATTGTAGGGCGTACGTTGGGATTTGAACAGAACATTCCCAGTTCCGGGCGAAATCCACTAGGCTACTTCGGAATATTTTTACTCTCATTTCGCAGATCCTTTTCAGTTTCCTTAGAGTTTTTTATGGGTACCTAGTTGTGGGCGTCAATGCTTTTGCTGGTACTCTCGAGTACTAAAACGGTATGTGTATACAAATTAATACAGGAGCAATAAATTTTAAATTTCTTTACTCTCATTTCACAGATCCTTTTCAGTTTTCTTACAATTTTTTATAGGTACCTAGCTGAGGGCGTCAGTGCTCTTGCTGGTACTCTCAAGTACTAAAATGGTATGTGCATACAAATTAATACAGGAGCAATAAATTTTAAATTTCTTTACTCTCATTTCACAGATCCTTTTCAGTTTTCTTAGAATTTTTTATAGGTACCTAGCTGAGGGCGTCAGTGCTCTTGCTGGTACTCTCGAGTACTAAAATGGTATGTGTATACAAATTAATACAGGAGCAATAAATTTTAACTTTCTTTACTCTCATTTCACAAATCTTTTTTAAGTTTTCCTTAGTGTTTTGTGTGGGTGCCTGGACGTGGACATCGATGCTCTTGCGAGTCCTCTCGAGTACAAAACAATGTATAAATACAATTTAAGACCGGTGCAATTAACTGCAACCCTTTTTGCTTTCATTTCACAGATCTTTTGCATTTTCGTTGCTGTTTTGTGTGGATGCCCAGCCGCTCAACAATACGGAAATGCTGCGAATGTTGCCCAAGATGCGCTAAACTGTGCTTTGGGACTTGCTGCCCTTTTACTCGGTGGATCTGTCAAAGCCTGTGAGCCGAATAATGCTGGCTCCAATAATAGAGGTTATGATGATTGGCATGGATATGGGAAATAAGTCATTTTGGCTAAAGAGGAGGTAGGAATTGAATAGGGGTTCGCATTTCGTTTTGAACTCCCTTTTCATTCTTATATTTATTGTTTTCTAACGATTTTATGATTGATATTTTGTGATTATGTATAATGTTGTATTTTTATTCATTAACTGTTTTTGTACGTGATTGTTTCAGCGAATATCATGGACATTACATTGCTGTCCCATTCTTTGTTTTAAACACTGAAGTAGCAGGATATAAATTGTGTTCTTCATAATTCACCAGCTTTTCATAGTGATTTATGTCAAGCTTGCCTTTTATTTAAAAATCAAGATACATATTAATTTAGAAATTTTAGAAATTTTATCCAGCAAAATTTTAAATTCATAATTTAAAGAAAATTTAATTTTAATATATCAGCTGAGTCAGTGGCTCTATTTGCGTAACTTTTCCAGATATTTCAAATTGGCTCACGTATAAGGGAATGGTTTTAACTAGTTGTCAATAAGAAGTCCGTTTCCATCTCATTATAGAAATTTTGGGAATTATATTCGTGGAAAGAAGGAGCAATTTAAATTTCTAACTTAGTCTCCAGATATTGGTAATAAGTAAGTCAGATGTTAATTGTATTAAAGTTTAAGCTTCTCTTGCTTTCTTTTGATTTATTTGAAATATTACTGACTAAATATCTTTCAAATGCTAATTTTTTAAGTCAGAAATTTTCTCACAAAATCATCCTCTGTTTCAGAATATCACTTCACATGTTATATAGTTATTTTTAAATCTTAAACGTAACGATAATTGTCCCGCGGTAGGGTTTTCGAATCGAAATCGATAGTCGGAGGATTCTGCAGAGATAGAACGCTTCTTTTTGTCTCTGTCTGATGATAGAATCTCAAATTCTAAAGAAAATATTCAAAATCCAAGCTCTGTCCGCATGAAAATACTGTTACAGGCTAAAAGTGTATATTTTTGGTGTTTACTATCACTAGAAACACTTGAGTTGGGGACTGAATTGTAACAAAACGTTGTAATGTAATGTAGCATAGAGTAGTCAGTGCTTCAAAGCGAGTGACGAGCCAAGTTGCCAACGTTGAGCAATTGTGCTCCATGTAGAAGCGCTGAATGATGTAATTCACCGCGGTGTGTGGCCGTGAGACGGTCAATAATAAAGCTCTTATAAACACTAGGCAAAAAATACATAAAGACTTGAGGAACACTAAAGTGGCGAAAAACAAAAGCTGTCTGTGTGGCCTTTGATAGCGATCAAAAGAATATAAATATTGCAAGACAGATGGTGAAGTTTTTTTATGGCCCACCATAAAACTTTCAGATAATGGTCAAAGTTATATTTCAAATGAAAATTATGGTGGGGAGGTACTTAGACTGTGAACATGAGCAGTGAAATAAGGGACCAAATGGGGCAGGAGCTGGTAAGAGAAAGGGAACACACTATCCAAAGAGAGAAAAAGCGGTGGGCCAAAATGGCCCCGGTACACGGACTTCAGTCCCTCCAAGAAAAAACAGGAGAAGGTCGACAGATTTCGCTTGTTGCTCCCTGTAAGTCGGACCAAATAGACTAAAATTTAAACATCAAAATATTAACGCTATATAAATTCTTAATACATAAATTCGAACACACACACACAGATAAATATATATATATGTGTGTGTGTGTGTGTAGAGTGAGCTACATTTCCCCTCTTCATTATTTATAATTTACTCGCCCGTGACGTCATGCTGATGGGAAGCTTTCGCTCCATTTAAGAAGAAGAAGAAGCGAGAAGAAGAAGTAGGGGTGGCGGAACGAAGGGAGATCGTGAGCAGAGCGAGCCGAACAGCTAGAACCAGCGGATTGAGTGCAGAACGAGTGCTGATAAGACTGACTTAGGTGTAATGTCAGGTGCAGGTTTAAACGATGGCTTTTACTGTTTTAAAAGAGGCAAGCTTCAATACGTAATGCTATATTGACCTATCTTATAAATGTAAATGGGTACATGTGTCGTCCAAGAACTTTTAAATAAATGTTGTGGTTTTTGTATTATCCTGCTTAGCTAGCTGATTCCTGACCTACACACACACACACACACATATATATATATATGACAGGCTTCAGATCACGCCCGTACTATTAAATGATGTTGCAGTCAACTCTTAATTCTGGTGGCGAGTGGTAAATAATGTAGTCCGATACATAATGCATAGTTCTAATGTAATCCACTTTATTTCTTCAATGTCGAAATAAACCACCGTTCCAAGCGAAATATAATTGTTGTTCGCCATTTCTTTCTGGCGACTGAGCATACCATTACGCGCCCAGTATCATCGAAAAACTCCCGCGATCTGCGTACTTTTTCATGGTCAAGCTCAACACGTACTCTTTTTGCGCCTGCGTAGAGATTCAAAATAGATGTTTGAAGGCCGCCACGCGCTAATTCCCTGTACCCCGTTCTAAAAATAATTCCTCTAAGTTGGGAAAACACACACTTTCGCTCTCAGAGGATCTGATTCTATCGCATTTCCTGCGCTTTATGATAATAGATAAAACTCGAAGCCCCCTTTGATTTTAAGGTAATTATTTCGTTCCCGCTTAAGTCCGACATATATATATATATATATATATATATATATATATATATATATATATATATATATCCCTTGAAGTCTGGATTGAAGGTTTGCGATGTCAACTGATGCATCATCTTAATTTCTTAGATGAAAAATGTTGTTAAGGATCTTACAGTATTTTGTTGAATAAATCCATTTTTAAATATATGATAATACCTCTTTTATGCAAATTTTGTCTACCTTTCATGGATATTTGGTTGAAATTTTTCCGTATCTGGCAGAAATTTTATGCTTATTTGGTCGAAATAATTTATTGCATTAAATTTTGCAGGAATTATTTTTGCGATTCTTTTATTGTGTGTTTGTCTAAGTAGCAAGCTAAAAATAGTTCATTACACTAAAATAAAAGAATTCGTGAATAAGATGCATATGTATCTTTTTTGTTACTTTCCTTTTATATTTCCACAAATAATTTTTATTCTACAGGATTCTTAGATAAAATAGTCATAGAAATTTTGAAAATAAGATATTTATTCTGAATACACTCTCATTTTTTTTCAGGCTCATTTCCTGAAGAAGAGAGAAAAATATATCAATGTGAAAAATGTTTGATTTCAGGAAGTTTATCTTTACTTTTGTAATCATGGTGAATTAAATGCATTTTTATTTCAATTTTTGTACATTCTTCGGAGAAAAACAACTTATGCAACATTTTTAACCAATTAATGCAGTTAATGAATAAACAGAAATAAAATTTTGCTTCATTTCTATGTTTTATTTTTCCCGTTTTAAATTTCCTAATTACTTGATGTAAAAATTCTACATCATATATATATATATATATATATATTATTTTAAATATATATATATATATATATATATATATATATATATATATATATACTCCTCTACGATAATGGATCGGACAGCAGGAAATCATGGTTTAAGGGATATAATACATGCTTTAAAAGGGGTATAGTTCCACAGGTGTTCCAATAACAATTGGGAGCCCTTCTGGGCATACTTTCAACCAGGTTTTCATACACATCTATGGGTATTTGCGTCCATTCCTGCTGCAAGAATGTCGCCATCTCAGCTGTATATTTCGGACGCGGTTCCCTGGTCCGTAAGCGTCGCTCTAATTCATCACAGAAAAGTTCTATGGCGTTTAGGTCGGAGCTATGAGCAGGCCAGGGAGGACGTTTTACATCCATATCTTGATACCTCTTCTTGACAAAGGTTGCGACATTGCATGGATCGTGTCGTCCTGTAAGTAATACTCGTTCATTCCATAAAATTGCCAGAGCGTAGGAAAAAATGGATTGTCCAAAATGTTCATGTATGCATCGGTGTACAATTTTCAAGGAAAAACATGCAATATTCCCAGGCCATACCACAAAAAATACCCCCAAACAAGTACACCATCGCCCCCGAACTTGAGAGTTGGAACGATGCACTCGGGTAACAGACGTTCGCCTGGCATTCACCAAGCCCAAGCACGCCCATCTGACTGGAAGAGATTGTAGAGCGACTCTACGCTCCATAAACAGTTTTCCAGTGGTCCTTAGTCGAGTTACGATGTTGAAAACACCAAGCGAGTCTGCCGGGTTTGTTGGAATGGGTGATGTTTGGTTCGTGTGCGGCAACTCATACTGGGATATTGAGTACGTGCAGTTATATATATATATATATATATATATATATATATATATATATATATATATATATATATATATATATATATATATATATATATATATATATATATATATATATATATATATATATATATACAGTGATTTCCGCTTATAAGAATCACGTTTGTTATTACTTTTTTTGATTCTTATAAGCGGTTGATTCTTATAACCGAAACTTCCCTTTGGACAGGCACACATACACAAATATATACTTGTACATATATATAAACACACAGACACAAATATACATAATTTACCATTATATACTCTTTAATTTACGTTATTTATCATTTATTAAAATTATTTTTTATAATTTTAAAAATACTCAATTTCTAAACAAATACTATAACTCAATTTCTAGACCTATAAGTAACAACACATGATTATAAAATCAACAAGACGCAGCTTCTCTTTGACTACACTTTGGAAGAGCATCATATCTAATTAACAAGTTCTGTTTTTCAGAAAAACTAAGAGTTTTCCTTGTTTTTACCATATTTGAATTCGACTATCAAAAAGTTCTAACACTAACTGGCAATTACGAAGATTCACTGGCAAAGACGAAGATTCACTTTATAGCTTACGTTTTACGGTTTGATTCTGAATCAAACCGTGAAACGTTTGATTCAGCATCTGGTTCATCTGATTCAGCAAAATGGATCCGTTTACGTTTCACGGTTTGAAGTGCTGAATCCACTGTCCCGTTTGCGTAAGTGATGGTGGACACTTCGCGGAAGATTTATGTGTTTCAGGGTCCAGAAATCCGCAACCAGGAAGTAAGTGGTGGGAAAAAAGGAGTGCCTGTCTGGAGAAAAGCGAAATCGGACCCGGGCGTGTTAGATGCCCCTGGGTAAAGCTAATAAGACAGTGTTTAGCAGAAACGTATAAGGAGAAACTCTTATGTTATGTCTAAAGGAATGTATTTTACGACTGTTTTCCACCCCAAAGTTTTATCAATCTTTCTTTTAAAAAACTTAAGAAAGAATTTCGTACCTTTTGAGAGTTCAAGTGGCATTTTTTGGAAAAATGACAGGAAGGCGAAGATTGCAAACTGATTCTTATAACCGGTGGATTGATTCTTTAAAGCGGAAATTTTAACATGGAAATAATACATTTGTTTTTGTTTTCGCGATATTGATTCTTATAAACGGTTGATTCTTATAACCACTGATCACTATAAGCGGTGGTTACTGTATATATATGTGTGGGGGGGTGTGTATATATATATATATATATATATATATATATATATATATATATATATATATATAAAGGATCAACAATATTTTATGATCCTGTTGTATTACAGCTGCAAAACAAAAATGATGAAACAGTGGGTATTTAGATGCTCCAATTGTCGACAGAATAACGCATGGGAATATTTCCGCTCCCGTGAATCACATTGAGAGTATTTATATAGAAAAAATATTTCGCTATCAGATACTGGGGAAATTATTGATAGAGATGTTTTGAAAGGTGCTGGTTATTTATTTGATGTTTTATTCGATAAATCTGTGTATTTGGATGAAACACTTGTAAAAAATTGCAACCGACAGTTTGTTTGGCTATGTAGTTAAAGGTAGACCTTTTAATGAGTGTAGTAATGCAAGTTTTTTGATAAATCATACTGCTTTTTTGAATGTGATTGATAATGTTAATTTATTCTGGGAACTGGAAGAACTTAGGTTGAATGTAAGTAACGAAGAGACTCTTGATTCAGAACATGTGTTATTCAAAACATTCAACTCCAATTCAGAAAGTGAAAACGGTAGATATGAAGTAAGACTTCTGTGGAAACTTCATATTAAACAAAAGTTAAAAGATAACTTTCAGCTGTCGTCAGAGAAATTTAAGAAGTTACGTAACCGATTCAAAAGGGATTCTGTGTTATTTAAAGAATACAAGGATATCCTTAAAGAATATGAATCTGAGGGAATCATTAAAAAAGAAGAAAGAACGGATAAGATGAATTCAGTTAAATTTTATTTGCTTCACAGGGCAGTGATGCGTAGTGATCAATCAAATACTAAAATTAGAATAGTTTTCGATGCATCTTCTCATGCAGAAAATAAATTATCATTGAATAATATTTTACATACAGGTCCAAATTTATATCCTGACGTCTTTCAGGTTTTACTCTCGTTTAGGGAGAGTCCATTAGCATTTACCGCAGACTTAAAGCAGGCATTTCTTCAGTTATTTCTTCATGTCGAAGATTTCAATGTAATACAATTTTTTTGGTCTAAAGACCTTTTGAAGAATCTTCTACTGTTATTTAAAAGTTCTGTCGCGTTTTGTTTGGCATAAATTGTAGCCCCTTTCTGTTGACTACTAATTAAAGAACATTTTAAGAAATATGCAGGAAAACATCCAGTGACTTTTGATCTTTTACATCGAAGTGTTTATGCAGATGATGTAATTGGAGGTTGTGCTGATACCAATACGGCATTCCAGACCTGTTCAGGATGTTTTTTTTTTTTTTAGATGCTGGAACGCTTCTGAGAAAATTTCAAAGAAATGATATTGAGTTTCGCAAGTTATGGGAAAAATTTGGAATACCTGTTCAGAAAGAAAATGAAACTATTGGCCTTTCCTTTCAAAGTTTGAGGCGTTTGTTGGGATACTAGTCCTGATTTTTTGTATTTTGCGTGTAAAAATTTACTAGAGACAATGGATAGTGAAAACTATACCAAACGACAAATGCTAAAAACAATTGGTTGCATCAAAATCATCTCATCTACAGGAACATCTTGTCGGGTTACTGACACTTTTCCTAGACTCTGAGACAGTCGAGACTCTCTATCATCTGAGCTCAAAGAAAAAGTCTGAGATAAATCTGGACCTCCTCTCCTCTTCTTCTCGTACTTGGAGAGACTGTTGTCCGTTTGCAGGGGGGGGGGGCATTCTGGCCCGACCCTCTTTTTCATTGGGCAGTGGGCTGTTTTTCTCTCAGTAGTTCCTGCCCCAATTGGTTCCTTATTATACTGTCTCTGTCCATAGTGTACGAAGTACCTCCCCACCACCTCCCCACCATAGTTTTCATTTCAATAGCACTTTGACCCTTATCATCGGAAGGTTTTACTGTGGGCCATCAAATAACGACCATCCATCTTGCAATATTTATAGACTTTCGATCGCTATCACTGGCCACACCGACAGCTATTCTTCTATTACCTTCTGGATTACAAGCCCTATTTACTTCTGGATTACAAGCCCTATTTACCCCTGCCTCTGCAGCCTTTACAATAGATTCGCTCTTGGCCACACACCGTGGGGAATTATACCATTCCGCTTCTACACCAACCTCTGTGAAGCGCTCCTCCTAGCACCATCACGAAATCCCCCTGTTCCTCCCTAAGGCTACCACCATACGAGCGTTTTTCCACGCATAAACGAAGCTTGAGAACAAGCCGCAAAATATAGATAAGCTTCTGTAACGTACGCGTGGACAGACGCAGCTTTTTTCACGCTAGTGGGGGACTATTTGTCGCGTTCTCAAGGTCACCCGCTAGAGGATAAAACCGGACCTATTTTCCAAGCTGGGTTTCAAGCTCAGGATACGGCCACACTAGCGTTTTTCACGCTCCGTGAAAACACCTCGCTGGTAGTATTGAAGACGTGTTTACATGAAGATAGGATGATAACTGTTTTGTTGTTGGTATATTCTCGTGTTCTCGAAATTTTTGATTTTTAAATTTTTGATATTTTAAATATAATGGAATAATACTTGGAGAGTGAACTTATGATTATTGAAATCGAAATATATCCATGTCTTTACGATATTCGGAATAGGGATTTCAAAAACCAGGAACTCAAAAGAGATACTTGGATGACTGTAACAACGAATGTTATTGGTGAAAAATGGGATCAGGTGGGCGAAGACAGAAGAAGTAATTTTGATAAGTAGTAATACAAATTAAATTTTATTTTTTGAACTTACAAGTTATAACCTAAGTTGTAAGTAGTTGATAGTTATAACTAGACCGCGGATTATATACAATTGTATACAATATTTACTGATTTGCATGTGTCTTTCTATCAAAAAAATTTTAAATAAAAACTGCATTCGCTCCAGAAAAAATATTTTCTATAATAGCTATATCCCCGTTTTACACATCTGAATAGCAACAGATAACTCTTAAATATGCTCTTTTGTTCAGGTAAGTAATATTCAGATCAAAAGTATTAGTGCCTATTTATATTTTAAGTGCATATTTATATTTTTAAGTACATATCTTTAAGTACATATATTAAGTATATATCTATAAGTACATATATTAAGTACATATCTATAAGTACATATATTAAGCAAATATCTATAAGTACATATATTAAGTACATATCTATAAGTACACATATTAAGTGCATATATTAAGTACATATATTAAGTACATATATTAAGCACATATCTATAAGTACATATATTAAGTACATATTATTTTATGTACATATTATTTTAAGTACATATTATATTAAGTGCATAATTATTATGTCGCCGGTTCATTTAATAAAACACATAACGTGTTAACAGCATTTTCATTTATTGAAAATGGATTCATGTTGCACTGGAAATCACAAACAAACGACTGAGCTCGCGTTAAAGAATACGCACGTGTGGCCGGCTTGTGTAGATTTTCAAGCTGCGAGAAAAGACGCAGCATGAAAAAACGCTCGTGTGGCCGTAGCCTAACACCAACTTAAAACCTAACAAAAAATGTGGCGTCTAAAAACACACCTTTTCATCTAACTTACCCCCAAATTTAGGGGGGAAACCCAAGTTGGCAACACTGGGTACCTGTAGCCTCTGTAGGTGAGCTCTGACAGTCAGTGAAAATGTAAGCTGAACTGCCAGAAGAAGGCAGACCAAAATAAATATTTTTTTGGTTGGTTGTACATTTGCCTCCGTTTTAATTATAAGTTTAAAAAATATTTCCTCTTAATTTATTTAGGAAGTCAATTTCAGGAAATGGGTTCTAAAACCCGAAATGACCGAATTCCTTGGGGAAGATTTTGCGTTCTTATCTCCAATTTTCCTCTAGATTAGCAATCAGTCGAATACTAGATTGAATAATTTGAAATAACATAAAATGAAACCTATTTTTGCTATTTATAACTGCAATAAATAAAATTTCTATTGAAAATTTTATATCAAATAAAGCAATAAAAAATGACGCTCAATGGAATATCTTTCGACAGCAGGAGGACATTGAATTCTGAGATGGTTAAGGAGGATCTAGTAGTTAATACTGTAAATTTGCCTAAGACAAATCCTTTCAAAGATCTGGATCAGAGGTGGCCAACATTTTTGGGAAGAGTGCCACTATCTGAAGAAAAAAATTATGCGTGCCACCTCCAACTTTTCCAGCATACTAAAAATTATAAAAAGGTAAAAAATGTTATTTATAGGCTGATTATGGGTTTTTACGCTAATAGCATATTTTTTTCATATAAGTCTGATTAGTGGAGATTTAAAAAATAATAATGAATAAAACAAAAGTACAAACTTAACCCACATTGCCATCAATCTGTGAGACTCCATCAGGACAAAGCTAGCAGACACACATCAAAATCCACTGTAAATTTCCTAAAAGAAATGGAACAAAAAATTGGTATCAAGGCCATACCCTTCACTGATATCCCTACTAAATCTCCCGATGTATCACCTATGGATTTTTGTGCTTTCTGACTTTTAAAATCTGCATTATCCAAACGTCGTCCCAAAACCCTTACAGGACTCTGGAAAGCTGTTCAGGAGGAATGGGATAGAATACCTCTTCTAACACTTCAAAAGGCATTACTATCCTGGAAATTGCGGTGTCGAAAGATAGTTCAGAATAAGGGATGTCAAATAGAACATTTAAAACACAAGAATTTTATGTGTTTTAGTTTTGTAAATACAATATACATCGTCTAAAAAATGTGTGAACAGCCTCTGTAGCATATTTTTTTCATATACAACCTCTGACAATAAAGTTCGGTGAATGAAGTCAGAACGGCCGAACTGGCAACACTGGCGAAACAAAACGGTGCACCTGCGTAGCGGTAGGTGTTGACCATCTGCCCCCACCGTTGTTCAGTTGAACGTCGTTTGTGTTCCGTGTAAGACTTGTTTTACAAAGTGCTTGTTTAGTGTGTTTGTTCCGTGCGACAAATCGTTACCCAGAATTTAGGGATAAGAAAAACGTGTTGTCGTCTTGTGCCACATGGATGACGATCACAAGCAGGCACGTTTAGAGGCTTCACGGGATTTTTGAAACGGCGGATGCTACACCAAACTTCTTGAACTGTATTGTCACTGAGGATGAGTCCTGGTGTCTCAGGTAAGACCCTGAAACGAAACGGTAAAGAATGGAATGGAGTTCTTCTGCATCACCTCGTCGGAAAAAGGTCAGAGCAGAAAAATCACGCATCAAAACGATGGTCATCACCTTTTTTGATAGTCATGGCATTATCCACAAGGAATTTCTACCTGAGGGAACGACGATGAATACTGAAGGGTACATTGAAATTTTGACCTGTTTCATGAAACGTCTACGCAGGGTACGACCGCAGTACGCACAACAAGGTTCATGGTTTTTTTGTTCACGACAATGCTCGCCCTCACACAGCCAATATCGTCAAACAGTTCCTGGCAAAAAGGGGGGGTGCAAATTGAACATCCACCATACTCGCCAGAACTCAATCCTCCAGACTTCTTCCTATTCCCACAACTCAAACTCGCTTTGAAAGGAAAGAGATTTGACGATATTCCTGACATCCAACGAAACGTGACGAGGCTTTTGAACTCCATCCCAAAAGAAGACTTCTTGCAAAGATTCCAGAACATGTATAGCAGATGTCAGCGGTGCATAATTATGGGAGGTGACTATTTCGAAGGACAGTAAATTAACTTTTGTTAATATTTCATCTACGTTAATGTTACAGGACTATTCACCGAACTTTATTGTCAGACATTGTAAGTCTGAGTAGTGGAGATTTAAAAAATAATGATAAATAAAA
The DNA here is from genome assembly GCA_907164885.2 of Dolomedes plantarius. Taxonomy (NCBI): domain Eukaryota; kingdom Metazoa; phylum Arthropoda; class Arachnida; order Araneae; family Dolomedidae; genus Dolomedes; species Dolomedes plantarius. The sequence goes on along the minus strand of OU015495.1, from coordinate 75,879,526 downwards.
CAAAAGTACAAACTTAGGTTTTATCATTAATAAGCATTTTTAAAGGTTCAGTCAGTTAGATTATGTACAAAATAAATATGGATAATTTGAAAGATTTAATTCTAAATAACTATTAAACAGACAGTACGGGTAACCCTTATACAGCATGGCATCTTACAACAGGGTTTCACTCTAACACGATAAGATAAATTGCGGGAACCCTCGTATAACACTGCAACCTGTAACATGGTTTCGCAATAACACGATAAAGAAATTGCGAAAAGATTTGTACAATACTGTACTCCTATAGAAATAGCTAACATGATTTTTGTTTAGCACATTTAAAAACTAAATTACCTTAAAATAATGACGGGAAGGAATAACGAACTATAGTGGCTTTACAGAAAAATGTATAAACAAATTATAATTTATTTATTTATAACTCTATAAAATTTCAAGAAGGCCTAAGCTGAGCTGAAAATCTTGAATCAATTTTCCTGAATGCAGACCTTTCCACTGAAAGAAGCCGAAAATTCAAAAGGGAGCAGCAAAATTGTCTATTTCCATACCGTGAATCTACAATGACCTTGTAAGAACTACCAAATAAATCAAAATTACAGATTTTTTTAAAAGGATAGAAGGTGCAAAAAATCTAAATGAAGAAAAAGGTTCTGAAAGTGAAGGTGATATCCTTCAATCGAAAAGATGTTCTCGTTTGATTGTGCTGAGCAGTGATAAGGAAGAAACTTATTAAATGAAGGTCGCATTAAATGAAAATTATATTTTTTTTGTTTCTTTTCGTTTTGTGTTATACATACATTTATATTTTTAGTAAAAATTAAGTTGCTTATATGGAATTTTTAAAACAGTTTGTTTTTAATAAGTTTTCAGAACGTAAACCCCATTTTTTGAACTGCCTCTAGGTCTCATATAACACGATTTCACACAACACGGCATTTTCTAGGAATCTATCTACCGGGTTATAGGAGGGTTACCTGTACTTAATTAATATCGCTTTTGAATTTGTAATTTTTTTTAACCAAGTCATATACTATATTAGGATTAGTTCGTAAAGATGCTCACAAAATTACGGGTTTTAGGTGCATATCAGTTGATCTTGAACAATATTTCGATTTTATTATATTCATAATAGAAAACATTTGTTCACAAAAATATGTTGATCCAAACCTACAACAATATCTTACAGCCAAATAATATAAATTTGGAAAATTGCTTGTTGGTACAAATTTCCAAAATTCAATATAACTAGGATCACTTGCAGTTGAAATAAATTCCTTATACACTGATGTGCCACTGAATTAGGGATACCTACCTAGTAACGAGTTTGGCCTCCTCTGGCCTTGATAACGGCTGCCACACGACGAGGCATAGATTCAACAAGTTTCTGGAAACGTTCCATGGGAATGGCTTGCAAAATATAGGCTAAAGCTGTCCATAATTCAGTAAGGTTCTTTGGTGCTGTGTGATGGCCTTTCACGCCTTGTTCCAAAACATCCCAAAGATGCTCAATGGGATTTGAGTCTGGGCTTCTAGGTGGCCAATTCATGACAGAGAAGTCAGAGGAATGCTCATCCAACCAGCCAGTAGCCAACCGGGACTTGTGAGAGGTACAGTTGTCTTGCTGGAAAACTCTATTACCGTGCGGATAACAGAACAGCATAAACGGATGGAGGTGATCACCCAGCAACTCTACGTACCGAATTGCATTCAGGGAGGTTAGTACACGCACCAAAGATCCCAAACTGTGCCACGAAAAAACATCCCAGACCATGATTGAGCCACCATGCCCTTGTACAGTTCCAGCCAGGCATGCAGCATCCATGGCTTCATGAGCCTGACGCCATATTCTCAGCCTCCCGTCGGCGTTAAGTAGTCGGAATCGAGACTCATCACTCCATGCTACTCGTTTCCAGTCCTCTACACTCCAGTCTCTGTGCTCTCTTGCCCAGGCAAGACGTGCAGCCCGATGGCGAGTATAGAGCAATGGTACTCTCATAGGTCGACGGCTCCCGAAACCCATACGGTGAAGCGAGCGTTGCACAGTCCGCTTACTGACTGTACGACTGGCACCGTCATTAAACTGGGTGGTAATTTGAGCTAATGTTTGGCTTCGCTGGCTACGTACAATACGCCTGAGCCGTCTCTCACCACGCACTGTCAAGGCTAATTGTTCTTTGCAGTTTTCCCGATCGCTATTTTTTTTCCACCATCCATGTATTCTTGGTATACTCTTGACACTGTCGACCTTGAAAATCCTAGCTGTCTGACAATTTCGGAAATTGAATGGCCCATGCGTCGCGCACCTACGAGATGTCCGCGATCGAAGGCGTCTAAATCAGGCAGTTTACCCATACTGGCAATTCCAACAACTAATTCAGAACAACCACAGTAAACGCTATATATGCAGTTACCACAGCACCCTCACTTGCGCATATATGATGCGCAGCACTACACAATTTGCATAGGCTTTTCTGTCTCTAATTCAGTGGCACTTCAGTGTATTTGCTTTTCAGTGTAGTATGTTGCTGTAGGTCAATAATTTCAAGTTGCAATTCAGGGGGGTAACAATTAACGTCTTGCAGAGAAATTAAAAAAAGGATTTGTGAAAAGATCAGCAATTTTTTTATCATCTTTAAAATCATCAAACCTAGCACTGAATGAATCCTGAAAAATGGATATTAAATTTTTAAATCTATCACAGTTCGGAGAATTGTTGGCTTTGATAGCTAGTTCCTGGAGTAATGTGAAATGTGTTAATCTTTTTATCTCCAAAGTCGAGACAAAAAAGCAAATGTTTGTTCACAAATAAAAAATATATATGACAAACTAGGGTAGGAAAAATACAATCTTTTCCCTCTAATCTTAAATTTAAATTATTTAAATGTCCCATAATGTCGGTGAGAAAAGCTAAATCCCATAGCCAATCTTCATTCTTGAGTAGCAAGAACTCATTGGGCAGTTCATTTTTTTCTTCCAAATATTTTTAAACACCCTCCCTCAAATTCCAAAATCTCTGGAGTGCACTTCCTTTGGAAAGCCAGAGCACACTACAATGACAGAGTAACTCGCTATCCTCTTCCGTTTCTTCCGGAAAAAGCTCAAGAAATCATCGTCGATTCAGAGCTCGAGCTCGTAATTTGTTGACACAGCGCGCAACAGGGTCAACAACAGAAGACAGGTTTAAATCCTTGGCACAAAGAGCTTCTTGATGGATAATACAATGGTACTTAAAAACATTCCTTATTTTCAAGCAATGTATCAAAACCTTTTATCTTGCCAACCATGCAATGCCGTCTGTGTAAAACACTATGTAATTTTGTCCACTCTACTTTGTTATGTTCAGTTACATTTTTATGTTCTTTAAAAGTGTCCTCAGCTTTAGTTACAACTAGTTGGCGCAAATCAAGAAGTTCTTCAATATCAAAATTATCGTTCGTGTAACGCACAAATATGCTTAACTGCGTATTGTCTGTGATGTCACAGCTTTCATACAAAGTTAAAGAAAAGTATTTGAAATATTGTAGTCAAGAGATAAACGGTATGCCCACACCCTGGCCCATGTTATCTATGTGACGCAAGATGGTATTTCTAGACAAAGCTATTTTATCAACCGTATTTTTGACGTTTATATCACCGACATTTTGGGCAAATATTAAAAGGCTATTTTTTATTATCTCCTCTCCGTCAGAATAGGGTTTTTCTTTACGGCTAACAACACAGAAAGTTCATAAGAAGCCTTCCTCATAGTTTCCATTTGTTATTTCTCTTCTAAAAATTTCTTTTTTCCTATTGATACATTCCGTTCGCAAGTTTGATCCGACAGGATATTTGCTGTTGAAATCACTATGCAATTGTTTGAAATGTCGGTCCAGGTTAAATTTTTTCGGCACTGCTACAAAAATTCAACATATCAAACAATCAGGCTTGGAAGCATTTTGACAAGTAAACAAAAATTGTTCTACCCGGACAGTTTTAAAATCACGAATTGAAATTTCCTCTTCATATTTTCTTTTCGATGTCGAAGGTTTACTAACGGACATAGTGAAAATAAAATTTTTAAAACAGCAACGCTCGACGCCAAAATCTAAAAACAGTTTTAAAAAAAGCTTAATATCTTGTTCGGCAGTTTAAAATCAACTGAGCCAGAAAGCCAGTGTCGCACTCAGAGCGGACAACCATAGCAAGGCACAACGGCGCCAAAGCAAAGTAACTCAAAACATTGGGTTCGTCCCATGACCACCACGCTGTCTTACCGCATAGTTTTACTGCTGTCAGGCAGTGCCGCTTTCCGGCGCTGTTGTATTCAGTAGCTTATGAGTAGGGTTTTTATGGATTTCGATAAAGATCCTGAAGACGACATTTTTATTTTTAAATTTTTTAATAAGTCTTCGCGTGCCAGTGTTAAAACTCCGCCGTGTCACATTGTGTCACGCTTGCCGCTGGTTAGCCACCTCTGATCTATATAGTAAGAAATTGTGAAGCATAGTAATAATGTATATGCCCAATAAAATGTGGTGTTTAAACGAAAGACTTTTGACAAATTTTTAATGCCTGGTTTGTCAACCATTGGAACCAGATTTTCGGTTCCAATAATTTTCCCTGTTACCCGGATATCCTGTTCTGCAATACCTAGGTGGGAATTTCCGGTCTACGGATTTACGCGCTCGTACAGGGAGTAGACACGAATGCATTCAGTAGAGCTTGTTGGGATTTCAACAGAGCACACTTCCGTGTAGATTTCCGACGAGCTACCCACTAGTATGCCACGGGCCTAATTTAATCATGAAAATGCTTTATAAAACAAAAGCCTCAAACCGGGTAATCATAATAACCTGGAATACATTAATTTGATAGTCATTCAGTTATTTTGTGGATTTTTTATGTTTTAAATTTTTTTAAAACTTTAATTTGAACTATAAACCCCTTCCTTCTCGCTCTTGTAAAAATTATGGTTTCAGGATTCGCCTTCTATTTCTCGTGCCCGTGATATCTCCGTGCTGGAGTTATTAAAAGTACCTTATCAAAAAGATTAAAACGATCCATTATATTTACGCAAAACAAATTTTATTTCTTATTCTACATACCAGATGGCAGCAACAGACTTTTTATAATGTAATTGGGGATGTTTTTTTATAGCTAGATGTTGCAGATCAAGAAATAAATGGAATCCTGTGGAAAAATAGACACTTTTATTACCATTTTCTTGAAAATTATGAGATTGTTATGGGGTTAAATATGAAGCAAAAAACATGCGGTGTTAACGATAAAAATTTCTAAGTGGTGAGAAATACTCTGATAGGTACTGTCAGGACTAAGGAAACAGGACAGTAGATTTCAGCAACTAAAATGAAACATATGTTTTCTCTTAAATACATTTCTTTCAGGACACATTTAAAACAGATCTAATTGTATAAAATATAATAAAAATACACTCATGGACAAAAAAATTAGCGCACCAAGAAATAATTGCGGGATTGTAACGAAACTTGCAATGAAGGTACATGTCGGGGAGATATGCAAATGATTAGAAATGCAGTGTGATTGCGCATTACGTGTAGCCGGTAGAGGGCGTTGAACATCGTACTCTGTGGAGTATAAAACAGGTAACCAAAGCTTGCTTGAGTGTGCTGAATCATTTACAAAGGAAGAGCTGAGATAGACATACCATTACGCCGTGTTCGATGACAATATAAGCAGTTGTCGCAGTTTGAGAGGGGGAGAATCGTCGGGATGATGGAAGCTGGGTGGTCAGCTAGGCGAGTAGCTCGTCAATTAGGCCGCTCTGATTGTGTTGTGAGAAGGTACTGGGACCAGTGAACCCGAGAGATGTCATGTACACGAAGACCAGTCTCAGGAAGCCCTCGACAGACCAGTCGTCGAGAAGACCGCCACATCGTAAGAAATGCACGCGTACAGCCAACTGCTTCATCGGCCGCCATCCAGGCACAGGTAGCACCTTCACTAGGGGCCTCTGTGTCTTGTCGAACCATACGAAGGCGCCTGGCTGAAATACAGTTGGTATCGCGGCGCCCATTACGTGTGCTGCCCTTGACGCCCACCCATCGACGCCTCCGTTTGGAGTTTTGCCGCGCACGAGGAAACTGGACTGCAGCGGAATGGAACCAGGTCGTCTTTAGCGACGAATCCAGATTCAATCTCGGCAGTGATGACAATCGTGTTCGTGTGTGGAGAGCCCGTGGTGAACGCTTCAATTCTGCCTTTGCTGTACAGCGACACATCGCTCCCACAGCTGGTGTGATGGTATGGGGTGCCATTGCCTACAATACACGGCCACCCTTAGTATTGTTCCGTGGCACCATGACAGCCCAGCGGTATGTTCATGAAATCCTGCAACCACATGTGTTGCCACTCATGCAACGGCTCCCAGGAGCCCTTTTTCAACAAGACAATGCCCGGCCTCATATGGCAAGGGTGTCACAAGACTGTCTCCGCACTGTTACTACCCTTCCTTGGCCTGCCCGATCCCCAGATTTGTCTCCAATCGAGCATATCTGGGATCATTTGGGACGACGAGTTGGGCATCCCACGAGTTTGAACGAACTAGAGGCAAGGTTACAGCAAATATGGAACGAAATGTCTCAAGACATCATTCAGAACTTGTATGACTCAATGCCCGATCGTATCGCATCGTGCATTCGCGCTAGAGGGGGTCCAACGGATTATTAACTCCTCCGTTCTTTTGCCTTTTTCTCTGAAATAAATTATCCTTTTTCTTTGATTTTCTTATCATTTACTTATATCAAAGTAGTCATTACGTATGTAAAATTTCGTTTCATTTTGACGACTCCTTCTTGGTGCGCTAATTTTTTTGTCCATGAGTGTATATTAATTTCGTAAGCTTTAAAATACCCTAAAGTCGCGAGTATAATATGCACTTTTTTTTCGCATTTTAGCTCTCAAAATTGAGGGTGCGTATTATACTCGGGTACAAAAAATAAACGTAGTTTTAAACATTGTATAAGGCCGGGGGCCGGAGTCGGGTTGGTGTGGCTTGCTCCCAGGGAATCAGGATCCGTTGTGAGGACCTAGGTGCTTGGCAACGGAGAGCGTGACTTTGATCCGCCTGGGGCAGTGGGATCGTCTGAGTGAATCAATGTAGCACCATCAAGGCTTCGGATGTCACCACTTCCACGTAGTCCCGGCTGGAAACCGGGCGGTGGCCTGGGCTCCGGTTCGGGGCAGGGGGGCAGGAGTCGGGTTGGCGTGGCGTCCTCCCAGGGCATCGGGGGCCGTAGTGAGGACCTTGGTGCTTGGTAACGGTGGATGTGACTCTGACTGGCCTTGGGGAGTGGGATCCTCCGAGCGAGCCATCGTAGCACCATCAAGGCTTAGGTCGTCGGCACCTCTGTTTGGTCCCGGGGGGCGGAAGTCGGGTTGATGTGGTGGTTACCCAGGGCGACTGGGGCCGTAGTGAGGCCCTCGGAGCCTGGTAAGGGTAGCTACGACTTTGACTCACCTGGGGGAGTGGATTCCTAGAGTGAGTCATCGTAGCATCATCAAGGCTTTGGCAGTCGAGCGACACCTCGTGGTCCGGCTGGGGGCCGGGTGGCGGCAAAGGGCTAAGAGTGACAATGGACGCAGGGGCCAGTAGTTCTGCCATGTGACATTACTCAGTAGTTCCGTTTTGTCCTAAACCAACACGTACCTGCTCACTCCGTGCGCGGTGGGATGATATCGCGCCCGAAGACGACGAGGTCATTCAGGTACTACGAGTCGGATGCCTTAGGACTGGCGGGCCGACGTAATCGCTTAGACTTAAACATTGTATAAACAAACGTACAGTAGCTGTAAGATATTCCCGTAAGACGTGTGTGCGCGCATCTCCACTTCGTGATTCATCCACCCGATAACTAAGAAGGTGTTCCTTTTAAACAAACGGAACTCACAGTTCGTATCGCACACGCATTCGTTAAATAAGAGACCCTTCAAATAGTGATAGTTCCCGGATAGTTGCAAGTGCAAAAATTTATTATTTTATTTTATTTATTCCCCTAAAATTATCTTCAAAACGGTCCTATACGGCAGCAGAAAAATTATCATAATATTTGTGCAATTTTTAAATAAAATAATGAAAAGATATGGGTGAGTATTATACTCGAATTTTAATTATTTCCGAAAATTTCCCGCAAATGAAAGCAGTGAGCGGTTTACGCCACCAAATTGAATAATAATTGTATGGAATAAATGGTTTCACATTATATTCAGTTATTGTTTTTACACTTGAATGAATAGACAAAAGCTATTTTGAAATCAGACTTTGTCTTTGCATTCATTGTAATCCCTTTTGAAGCATATATAAAGAGAAAATAATGGAAATACTTGCACTTATATCCTTGTTCACCAAGATATTCACTTGAAGTCAAAAATGAATTTTTTGGTAAGAAATGTATTTCTCTAACCTTATTTTTGTGTATTAACTATTTCACGAAGAAGTACTGTCTTTATTAACGTGCGATTATATACCTGATACAGAAGTTGTATACTATCCCTTTGATATATTTTTTCCAGTTAAGCAGGAACTTTATCCCTTTTGTTCTAGGAACGTTCGCCCTTCAACATCGCGATTAAATTGCCACTATATCATGGAAGCCCCATATAACGTATTTGAAGGCTTATAGAACGATGCGGTGAATAAGACGATCCCCGGTTTAAATACACATTTTTCAGGATAAAAAAGTTACTTTTTTATCCATAATAAATTGCTGCACTAATTTTATAGTTATTTATGTCCATAAAAAATGTAACTAGGAAACATTGTACTGAGGTACCTTTTAATCTGAATTATCAAAACCCTAAAATTCGTCTCAAAAGCTAAATGAAGAATCATTTAGAGCCCCTTCTTCAGAAACGGAGTCTTCGTATAATAAATCACCAAAAAAGAAAATCCTACTTCGTCAGCTTTCGCCTATACGAATAACGCTACTGAGCAGCAGGTTGTTCTTCAAATGTAATCACGCATGTGCAGATTCAAAGAATCGTAAATTCAGATGTCGGTACCTTTTCATTAGACTTATGAAAATCCAAAAATTCATCTCTAAAGCTAAATGAAGAATAACTTAGAGCCTCTTCTTCATTAAGTTCGTATAAGAAATTACCATAAAGGAAAATCCGATTTCATCCGTTTTGGTCTATTCGAATACCACTACGGAGCAGTAGTTTCTTGTTGAAATGTGATCAAGCAAGTGCACATTGGATGAATCGTAAATTTAGATGTCGGTAGATTTAATCTCTATTTTACTAGAATGATCTCTCTTTCAGTAATGAAACAAAAAGCATATCTCGCAACTAATATAAAAAAAAATTATAGAACCGATTTATTCGAAACCACTTTTTCGCAAATAAACAAAATGCAATACACTGCTTTTACATGTAAATTAATATAAACCAGAAATATTAGAAAGACTGAAGTTTCAACTCAAAAATTTGATTCCTGGCGCATAACACGCACCCATATTTTAGTCATATTTCAATGCAAACAAAAACCTATGCGCCGGTAAATACGGTAGGTGAACCATCTTTGCATCCAATGAGGGGTTAATGCAGGACCCCGACTTTGGGCCCAAACCAGACCCAAAGTACTAACCTCGTAACGTTAATCTTTCCACATGGCTGGCGGAACCACTTTCATATAAATGTACAGGAGAAAATCTGAATAATAATAAAAATTATTATAATTCTTTATTCGGAGCATTTCGTTAACATTATCTCTCCTATCCATCTTTCCTTCAACGTATTCATTCTATTTTAAACAATAACTTACTCTAAAAGGTTAATTCCATATTTTAAAATTATTGATATCTTTGTTAATTGACCATATGCTAATTTAAGCTGTACGATAGTTAAGTCAGAAATCTTAAAAAAATGTTCCACGAAAATCTAAAATTCTAACACTGTATAAAAACTACAAAAATATGTTTCTTTGCCTCCATGGATACCTCAAGTATTTTCTTTCGTCGAAAACTTTGTTTCCTTTTCTGATATAGCCAAGTCTCTCATAGAAACACATTCTTTCTTAAATGGCACTTCAGTTATCTACATAGCAATAAAATGAAGGAATAGAGTAAAAATATTTTCATCTAAAATGAGAGAGGATAATTCGACAATGAAATTGCTCTGTCTTCTGCGTTACTACCAGCTGAATTTAGCTAAAATCTATTTGATGCACTTAATTTTTAAAAAATTAACTTTTTAAAAAAACTTTTTAGTCTTGTAAAATATAGAAATTATTTTAGAAACAATTGTTTGCCTGTTTTCAACATTTTTCGTGATAGAATCATCGCAGTACTTGGAATTTCAACCGTAACATCAACATCTATAAATACTGTTCTTAACGTTGTAGATAGGTATATAACTCTGAAAACAGTATTCCTTTTGAAAAGGGTTGAGACTCAAATTTTCAGTATCATTTAAATCTTTTTAAATTTCTTTAAATATTCATTTCTTAAATCAGAAAGAGGTTGTTAAAAGAAAAAATTCTGCTTATCATAAAATCTACTTTCTATCAGGATAAATACTGTAACTACTATTGAAGTATAGAATTCCATACATGCGAAAGTTGAAATGCCTTCTATTACCATAAAATCAAAAAGAGGATAATTAGAAGTAAACACAAAGAAACTTTCAAAGTAGTATATAGACTCCGAATTCTAGTAAAGTTGACAATTAAACGTAAAAATTACGAAACAGTTCAAGGAAATGCTATACTTTTAATGTACTTATTACCAGGGCCCAAGGTAGACTAGTGGTACCGCAGTGGGCTTCAGACGTGAGTTGCTCAGTTCGGAACCTGACGAACTCCAATAAACATCTTTGTCTATGCCGGATAACTGTATTGAATTCGTAGGCCGTTATGTCCTTCTGTAATGTCAGTGAGTGGGAGAAGGCACGAACCCCTCAGATGTCGCCTCTTGGTGTGCCCTGTGCAAATTGTGGAACCACGTGATCTCCGGCCCTTGTGGTAGCATTAATTTCTGAAGCCAAACCCCACAGCTCTGAGATATACATGGAACTGGGCTGAAAAGCTTCCGGCCAGGGGGCATAAATCACAACACAAGTTAGTGTGTTTATCGTAGCCTATACTAAACGAGCAATATTTATTACAAACTTTATATTTACAAGCACACAACTTGGAATCAATGTTTTCAAATTTCTTTGGTAACTGCAGCTGAATAAAGCGCCAAAGAATATTCAGCAGCTATGTATTGCCGGATGAAAATCAAATTGCCAATTTTCTCTCTCTTCTTAACCAACAAAGGTGCTTAGAAAATAATGCTATATCAAAAACAAATTGAAACATCGGATACCGAACCATGGCTCTTCTAAAGGAAAATGACATATTATCTAGATCCTTTAATTAGATGAAGTGAGAGAAAAAATCCGAAGGGGGTCTTCCGTGTAAATCTTCGCAGCTATGTGGGGACACGTGTGTTGCTGTCAAGAGAATATCGTAATTAAATTCCCAAAGCTGTCATATTGTGTCTAGGACTTGGTAAACAAGATGTCTTAAGAAGTTTTAATTATTGTAGATGCACTGATTTAAAGAAAGGAGAGCAAAATTTATGAAGATACATGTTTAGAAATGTACATATCAATTTTAAATACGTGTTGAGCAAAAAAAAACTAAGTTATATGACTTCAAAGAAAAATAAATAATTTCAAAATGGTATCTCAGAAGGAATGGACTTCATTTATATAAATAATGTTGGGCGGTATAATAAATGGTATTTGAAAGACCCTATTTTTATTCTTAATATATTTTCTTTATTTATAATTCAGTTATGTTTTTGAAGTTCTTGAGTATGATTGAAACAGAAAAGATCCTCTTGTTTAAAAATAAAACGAAATTTCATTGCTTGGCAATTTTTTTCTAATCAACACTTGTGATGACTTAAATAAGATCCCAAAATCCCCATCTAGGTGAAATAGCTAATAGTATGGATAAATCTCATAAAAATGTGCACAAATAGACATGATGGGGAACACAATTAGTAGAGTTCCAATTATGTGAATAAAGGGTAATAATTTATATACTTCAACGAAACGATTTAAGTCAATTCACCCACAATGGACGAAGAATAGAACACTCAGGAAATGCTAATAAAAATTTGATACACAGCAGATTTTTTTTAAATCTTCATTAGTTAATATAAACTTATAAATCCTCCAATGACAAAACTGCTTTTACATAACTCGGACTAGTACGACAATTTTACGATACGTAAAATACATCCAACCAAAATTCCGACAAAGTTAATTTTTCAAGTTATCAGAGTAACTCTGAGAGTACCTAAAATATTATTTAAAATAATTTAAGACCGACGCAATAAATTTCAACTCTTTTTACTTTCATGATCTTTGCCTATGCGGAGCACATGTCCATAAAGACATTCGCACACAATCGTCGAGATTATAGTTTGTTGCTTTCAAAGGGTACACAGATAGGTGAGCCAACACCCCCCCCCCCTGTTGCCTCCTCAATTTCGACCTGAAACCACTGGTAGCGACATCTAGGGGGATCAGACCTTTTCCCATCCTCTCTAACCTCATAGAAGGGCTTTCCAATCTATTAATTGGACGCGCCCATATCCGGTGTACACAAAGGTATTGAAGGGCGTACGTCGGGATTTGAACAGAGCATCCCCAGTTACTGGGCCAAGATCCTTTTCAGTTTCCTTTTTATGGATACTTAGCTGTGGTCGTCAATGCTCTTGCTAGGACTCTCGAGTACTAAAACGATATGTGTATACAAATAAATACAGGAGCAATAAATTTTAACTTTCTTTACTCAAATTTCACAGATCATTTTCAGTTTCCTTACCGTTTATTATGGGTACCTATCTGTGGGCGCCAATGCTCTTGCTAGTACTCTCGAGTACTAAAACGCTATGTGTATACAAATTAATTCAGGAGCAATAAATTTTAACTTTCTTTACTCTCATTTCATAGATCCTTTTCAGTTTCCTTACCTTTTTTTATAGGTAACTACCTCTGGGCATCAATGCTCTTGCTGATACTCTCGAGTACTAAAACGGTATGTGTATACAAATTAATACAGGAGCAATAAATTTTTACTTTCTTTAATCTCATTTCACAGATCCTTTTTCAATTTTCCTTAGTGTTTTGTGTGGGTGCCTGGTCGTAGACATCGATGCTCTTGCGAGTCCTCTCGAGTACTAAAACAATATATAAATACAATTTAAGACCGGTGAAATAAACTGCAACCCTTTTTGCTTTCATTTTACAGATCTTTTGCATTTTCGCTGCTGTTTTGTGTGGAAGCATAGCCGCTCCACAATTCAGAAATACCGCGATTTCTGCCGAAGATTTGCTAAACTGTCCTGTGTCACTCGCTGTCAATATATTCGGTGGATCTAACAATACCTGTAAGCCGAAATATCATGGCTCCAATAATAGAGGTTATGATGATTGGCATGGATATGGGAAATAAGTAATTTTGGCTAAGGAGGAGGTACGACTTGAAAAGGGGTTTGCATTTCATTTTGATCTCCCTTTTCATTCTTATATTTATTGTTTTCAAGTGATTTTATGATTGATATTTTATGATTATGCATACATATCAGTATATTACAATCTTGTATTTTTATTCATTAACTGTTTTTCTACGCGATTGTTTCAGCGAATATCATGGACATTACATTGCTGTCCCATTCTTTGTTTTAAACACCTGGTGCAGGATATAAATTGTGTTCTTTATTATTCACCAGCTTTTCATAATGATTTGTGTCAAGCTTGCCTTTTATTTGAAAATCAAGATATATATTAATTTAGAAATTTTAGAAATTTTAACCAGCAAAATTTTAAATTCATAATTTAAAGGTAATTTAATTTTAATATATCAGCTGAGTCAGTGGCTTTATTTGCGTAATTTTTCCAGATATTTCAAATTGGCTCAGGCATAAGAAAATGATTTTATCTTGTAGTCAATAAGAAGTCCGTTTCCATCTCATTATGGAAATTTTGGGCATGATAGTCGTGGAAAGAAGGAGCAATTTAAATTGCTAACTTAGTCTCCAGATATTAGTAATAAGTAAGTCATATGTTAACTCCGTTAAAGTTTAAGCTTCTCTTGCTTTGATTTGATTTATTTCAAATATTACTGACTAACAAAAAGAGAATTGTCTCACGGTAGGGTTTTCGAATCGAAATCGATACACGGGTGATTCTGCAGAGATAGAACGCTTCTTTTTGTCTCTGTCTGATGACAGAAACTCAAATTGTAGAGAAAATATTCAAAAACCAAGATCTGTCCCCATAAAAATACTGCTACGGGCTTAAAGTGTATTTTTAAGGTGTTTACTTTCACTAGAAACACTTAAGTGGGGGACTGAATTGTAACATAACTTTGTAATGTACTGTAATGTAGCATAGAGTAGTCAGTGTCTCAAAGCGAGTGACGAGCCAAGTTGCCAAAGTTGAGCAATTGGGCTCCATGTAGAAGCGCAGAATATAGTAATTCACCGCGGTGTGTGGCCGTGAGACGGTCAATAATAAAGCTCTTATAAACACTTCAGAGGCAAAAAATACATAAAGACTTGAGGAACACTAAAGTGGCGAAAAACAAAAGCTGTCTGTGTGGCCTTTGATAGCGATCAAAAGAATATAAATATTGCAAGGCAGATGATGAAGTTATTTTATGGCGCACAATAAAACTTTCAGAAAATGGTCAACGTTATATTTCAAATGAAAATTATGGTGGGGACGTACGTAGTAGACTATGAACATGAGCAGTGAAATAAGGGACCAAATGGGTCAGGAACTGGTAAGAGAAAGGCAACACATTATCCAAAGAGAGAAAAAGGGGTGGGCCAATATTGCCCCTGTAAACTGACAACAGCCCCTCCAAGAAAAAACAAGAGAAGGTCCACAGATTTCGCTTGCTGCTCCCTGTAAGTCGGACAAAATAGACTAAAATTTAAACATCAAAATGTCAATGCGACATAAATTTTTAACACATAAATTCGAACATATATTCGACTAATATTTCATTACACTAAAATAAAAGAATTAGTGAATAAGATGCATACATATGTTGTTTATTACTTTCCATTTATATTTACACAAATAATTTTCAGTCTACAGGATTCTTAAATAAAATAGTTATAGAAATTTTGAAAATAAGATATTTATTCCGTATACACTCATTTTTTTTCAGACTCATTTCCTGAAGAAGAGAGAAAAAGATATCAATGTGAAAAATGTTTTATTTCAGGAAATTTATCTTTACTTTTGTAATTATGGTGAAATAAATGCATTTTTATTTCAATTTTTGTACATTCTTCGGAGAAAAACAACTTATGCAACATATTTAACCAATTAATGTAGTTAATGAATAAACAGAAATAAAATTTTGTTTCATTTCTATTAGCGTACTTCAAGGTTTTACATTTCCTAATTACTTAATGTAAAAATTCTACATCGTTATGATATTTTATTACAGAAAATTTGGAGAAATTAAAGCTCCACCTGCGCTAAGCCGATGTTTATACACACACAAATATATATATATATATATATATATATATTTGGGTGGAGTGAAAAAGGCAAAAAAAAAATTTTTTATTTTAATATTTCCGGATTAAACAATTGGTGCTGTTTAGCAAAACAGACAGTGCAAAAAAATCCTAGCGCAATCATTCATCGTCTTCAGGTTCCACACAGGGGTCAAAGAAAGGAATATTAACGTCAAAAGTAAAAAAAGCAATTGTTTTTATTTAATTTTAATGTTTACAATAGCTTTATTTTTTGACTCAAAAACAGTTCTAATTATAAAAAAAAACATGAAAAAATTATCGTTTAAAA
Source organism: Dolomedes plantarius (assembly GCA_907164885.2). Classification (NCBI taxonomy): domain Eukaryota; kingdom Metazoa; phylum Arthropoda; class Arachnida; order Araneae; family Dolomedidae; genus Dolomedes; species Dolomedes plantarius. Next base: position 75,863,686 of record OU015495.1, on the reverse strand, counting down.
TAAATATCACTAACCTGCAATTTACTTTAATCAGTCTTCCTTTTTGGATTTCACATGAGGGCCAAAATAATTATCTTTGGTGTCAAACTTTGGAAGTTTCTTTCGTGCCTTGATTCCACGGCGAATGTATCCATCCCTGGCTTCTGCTCCACATATTACCAATGATGCTTGTGTTACCAGTCACACATGCCTCTCTACTGCTTGCGAATGGCAAAGGAGCTTCTCTATTTAAATTGTGAACCGTTTCTGATCATACTTGCTATGTCTTCGTCACTGAGGTTCATGGTAGCTGGTGGTTCCAAAGGATTGTCCCAGTTAATTATCTCAAAATATTCCTCTGCTTCGAAATTTAAATTTGGAAGATAAAATTGTCGTTTTTTCCCCTTCCAGTCAATTTTTCTTGATTTCAGTTTTCTTCTGAGGCCAAGTTCTCGAATATGTGATCGTTAAACTAAAAGCATATCCAACAGAATGCTTTCAGAGTGAGAAAAATAAGAGTTCCTCAGAATAACTTTGTGAATGATTGACTTAAAATCTTCTGACAAGAATGAGTTTTTTTTTATCATTCCATGCAGGTGCCGTACTCCATGAGTAGCTCTTGGGATTTTCTTTATTTCAAACCAGGATGACACGTAAACTTTCATGAAATATTCTACTGGGAGCTTAAAGTGTTCTGTTGGTTCGGCAGTCGACACATATAGGCGCAGAATTCTGTTGGCTTTAATGAGCCATCTTGAATGAGACATCGTTCCTGGACTTCTGTTTGATAAATCTGGAAGGCACTTCCCGGAGGATACTGCCCTAGAAATATCGAAAAGGTATTTTTGGTTTGTACTAAGGTCTGTTTTTTATCAATTTCAAGCAGAGCAACTGGAATAGAAACAAAACATGTCACAGCAAGAGTTTCGCACGTTTGCAGAGATTTTCCTATTGTTCCGGAAAACTATTTTGCCCAGATGCCTTTCCGTCAATCTTCTGAAAAATGTGGCGAAGAGGTAGTTCATTAGTATGCAATAAGCATACAAACCAGTGCAAATTATCGCCAACAAAGATTTAAAGTCTAACTGCGCCATTTTTATTCTCAACGTTGACGTTCGTTCCATCACACCCAATGGCAACCAGTTCCGAAAGTGTAATTCCTTTCTGAGTAACGAAGTTGATGATGCTTCGTATAATATCCCCACTAGACTCAGAATCCGGAGTCACATGTCCTATATAAACAGAACCAGGTTCTGACAACAAAACAATATGCTCTTCCTCAGCTGTAGTCCTATATAAAGAACTTCCCTTCTTTTCTTGCACTATAGTTTTGTCCTTTCTTTCATCGAATTTGATGGCGTACAAAAACTGTGTTACTTGTGTAGAATTAATCTGTGATCGTACCTTTTGACGTTCTCTCCTCACCTTACTCCTGTCAATTTTAGATGGAGTATCTTTGGATACAATCTCTATATCACGAAGCACAGAGGATGCTATGATAGCAGCTGACCTATCCGATACTCCCGATCTATCACAAGCAACAGTTAGATTTGACAGTGATATTCTCATTTGGCCTGTCTTGAGGTTGAGGGAGATTCATCGTCAGGTGTTTTCCGACATTTGGCTTCATGACTAACGTAATCGTCATTATCTTCAGATATATCTTCCAATTCTGAATCAGATGGCATTTGCTTCTAAATCTGTAATTTTTTAGTTGAAGAAGCATTATCTTTCAATTCCTTTGCTTTAGCTTCCTGATTTTCCCTTATACATTGCCTTTCTCTAACACGCTTCAGTTTTTGAGTTGCAGAAATGTCAATTGATCCTATCGCCATTTTTCTCTCATGCCGTCTGCTAAAAAGTTTTGAGCAGACGGCATGACGTCTCATTAAGACATCATTTATTCAGACTCTCATAGGTCTGCTAAAAAGTTTCGTTCCATACTTGGAACTTTCACGGAACACTTGCATTGTTCTTAATTTAAACATTTGCATACAGAAATATCAAATAATGTACTGTTTGCTTGGTCAAAAAAAATCGGTACTTTTCCGTTAGCCGGGTGCATTTGGCGTTCGCCCTATTAAGTATCACCATTGGCGAGAATGAAAAGTGTCCTACATAACAACCCTAGGAAAACAGTTTAATAGGTAATAGATGGACTAAATTTTGAAGAAGCACTGTCACACACAAAACGTTGGAAGAAGATGACAAATCAACGGGTATGAATGGTGTGAGAGAACACGATTAACCTTCATCCTTTTTTTCCGATTCCCTCTTTAGTACAGGAAATTTCATACCGCTTTTGTAAGAACGGCTATTACAAGGATTATATTTATATATATATATATATGTATATATATATATATATATATATATATATATATATATATATATATATATATATATATATATATATATATATATATATATATATATGTATGTATATATATATATATATATATATATATATATATATATATATATATATATGTATATTTATATATATATATATATATATATATATATATATATATATATATTTATATATATATATACATATATGTATATTTATATATATATATGTGTATATTTATATATATATATATATATATATATACATATATGTATATTTATATATATATATATATATATATATGTGTGTGTGTATATATATATATATATACACATTCATTCTTGGGTCCGTATTGCTGGGATACATGCTATCCCACCCCGTAAGGAAAAGGTTAAGCTCACAGACCCAATTATATAACCCGGAAATTAACATAAATAAAAATTGGAAACAAATTAACCACAAACTTTATTAGCTTTCTTAACACACACATAAATAAACATACTTCTAATAGTAACACATTTAATAAAGCGATTTGTTGGTGACTTTTAGTCAACAAAGCACAGACATAAATAAACACACTTTTAATAGTAACACATTTAATAGTAAAATAAACACATACACACACACAGAAAAAGAAAAAAAAACCTCAGTCACTTAATTACGGGGGAAGCCAAAAACAGTTTTATATCGTTCAGAATTTTTTTTAAATACATCATTTATTAATCTTCTACACATAAATTCAGCAAGTTATGATTCCAAATGCTGCCGCGCTGTTCCCCGATGTTTTCTGTTTCTTCATTTTGCGCTTCCTCACAGACACTCGATCTTTTGGGTATGTACGGCAGTTTCTGTGTCAACAAAATTGTACTTGTGGTTCACTTTAAAATGGTGGGAATCCTCCTCTTCAAGTTTTGTGGTGCTGTTACGTTTTTTAAAACGTTATAACGGGGAGAGTTAAATTAAAATAATTTATTAAGATTGTTAAGCTTACATACACTCTTAAAGGTGTTTAAAAAAAAGCTACATGAAACCTATTAATTCACTTGCGTCGTGGTTAGTACCTTTTAAAGATGCGGGTTGTGATAAGCAATAACCCATTAAAAATACAATGTTTGGTTCACTGCTGATGCCCCTGCTGTAGAGGGCTGAATCATGAAAATTATTTTAAATTAACTTGAAATTAGTTCACTGAAAAGAAAGCTGAAATAAAAATTACCTAAAAGGAACGAAGAAAACTACGAGGCAACTGAACGACATGACAAAATCTATACCAAAAAAATAACATAATTTATTTGAACGTTGTACGGCCATTACGATTACTCTGCCTATAGGCAGATTACACACTGAGGATCTACTCTCCTCTAATTTTCATCAACAGCACCTTTCACAATATACATACGAGCCCGCTTAATGGAATAGCCAATTTGCCACGAAAAATTATTCTAATAAACGGGATATTCCATTATCCGGGATCACATTGACACGCCCACAATGTTTAAAGTTACAGTTAAACCTAGAAAGCATTAAAAATTGCCTAAACCATAGGCATATTCAAACTATTATAATTAACAAACAATTATTAATTAAAAGTAAGAAACAATTTAAACACATTAAAATTTAGAAAATTGATGAAAAATGAGCTAATTTTATTGTAGAATATACAAATTTCCCTTAATTTTTTGGAAATAATTACAATGTATACTTATTTGTTGCTAAAGAAGTTGGATATTGTAGAATGTTTACTGTTCTGTGAATGCAGCAAATCTGTTATTTTATTTTCTAGTTCATAAAATAAATGAAAGTCTGCATTTGGCTTCGTTTCCAAGAAACGTCTTATAATATCACAAGCCTTATTAACTTCAACATGTGGCCTTATAATATCACAAGCCTTATAATATCACAAGTCTTATAATATCACAAGCCTTATTAACTTCAACAACCTTTTTAATGGTACATTCTTCATCAAATTCATCTTCATCGACTTCGCTTTGATCAAATTGAGGGTCTGAAGTTTCACCACATTCTACGAAATCATTGTCGAATTTTACAAAATTGGAAAAATTTTCTTCTGTCATTCCTTCTGGTGGTAAATCACTTGCGTTTGTAATTGATTCATCATTTAATTCATCATTTGTTACGTGTGTTGAAAATTTACATTTTAAGAAACAACTTTTTATTGCGTCAGAGGAAATATTATTCCATGATTTGTTCATCATATGAACAGCTGTAAGAATTGAAATGTTTCTAATAATTTTACTAGTTGAGCTATTGATAGAAAATCCACTAGTATCATCTATGCAAGCTCATTTTCTAGTCGTACGTCGACTTTGTGGGCTTGACAATTATCGATAAAAAGGATAACTTTTCTTTTCATCTTATTCATCTCATTGTCAAATGACACTAACCCGTTTTGAAAGAAATTAGCAGTCATCCAAGCTTTTGGATTCGCTTCGTATTTAACTGGAAGGGGTTTTACACCTCTAAAACATCGTGGGCTTTTGGATTTCCCGATTACAAAAAGAGGCATTTTATGACTGCCGTCAGCATTACTACAGCATAAAACTGTCAGTCTGTCTTTCGGGATTTTTCCTCCAACAACTTTTTCGCCTTTTAAGCACAAATTCCCATCAGGCATTGCTCTGTAATAAAGTGTTTTTTCGTCACAGTTATAGATACAAGAACTGTAGTCTTGTAATAAAGAGGTAATACTACATTTTTCCAAGAACTGGCAGCGGCTTCATCAGCATCACTTGCTTCACCGTGAATTTTTTTGAAAGAAATTTGGTTTCTTGCTTTCCATCTGCACAACCAACCATTTGTAGCTTTAAAATCAGTTATATTTAACTGTTGTGCTAAATCTTGAGCTTTCTGATTCAATAATAATCCACTAATAGGAACATTACAAGCTCGTTTTTCAGCAAACCACTGAAGAAGAGCATCTTCAACTTCAGATTCTTTTCCTGTACGTTTTCGTTTTTGATTAAGATTTTTATTGCATTTCCAGTCGTTCAAGACTTTTTCTTTATTTTTTAACAATTTCGAAACTTGAGCTTGGGATATCTCAAACTTTTTTGAGAGTTCTAATTGTGTACACTTATTTACTTTTGCAAACTCTATGACTTTTACTTTTTCTTTTAAAGTAAGATCTTTTCGTCTCAAAGACATTGTAAAGCATAAGAAAGATTACTGATTTCACGAAAGCGAACTGTCGAACTAATCGCCGTAGAAAATGTGCAGTTAAATGTTCAAGGCTAGAGATCCCCCAAGTTAAATGTTGCGCTTCTCCGAAGAGATTCGTTACAGTTGGTAATCCACGACCCCTTCAAGATAAGGACCTGTTGAAGTTTCACATTTCCTTCACACACACACACTCATTTTCTAGCTGTCATTTGGGGGCGAAGCCTATTGTTCATTCTCTGAATAGGGAAACGTAGGCCAGCGTTTGAGCAATAAGGGGAGGGCGGGGTTGCGGCTAGCAAAAACAGCAACAATGAATTGCCCTTCAAAACCGAAGAAATCCCCATTTCCTGCGATTGGACACTTTCTACAAAGTGACAAAATTGCTTTGAAAGACATTCAGTTACTGCACATTCATTATTGCACTTTACAAAAAAAATTCTGAAAAGAAGTGCGCGAAATAGAAAAAGATCGATATCGTCAAGGCTAAATATTATTCCTTTAAGCGGGATAACTTCAAAACAATATATTCCATTAACCGGGAAATTTAACACAGAAACAAATTACTACGGTTTGGGACATTGAAAATTTATTACATTAAACGGGATACTCTTTTAACCGATATTCCATTAAGCGGGTTTGACTGTAATTTAATTTAAACAAGTATTTGTTGTGATGATAATTAATAGTTTTGGAAGTGATTAAAGTTAATATTAATATCGGGTATTCAGATAATTAAATTAGTAAAGTAAGTGAGTAAGTAAGTTAATTTTAGTAACGATTGTGCTTTGTTTTAATAAATTTATTAAGCCTCTGCTAAATATGTCTGAGGGTTTAAACTTGTGATGATCAATTATTAATTGATTTGATTAATGTCATCGCATTTGGAGAAGTGTGCGCAAGTTTCTCTAAATGTTTTGACATTGAGAAGAATTAAGTTTGAAATAGATCATCACAGGGTTATACCTTATTGTTAATATTGATAAATTAATAAGCCTTATTTTGAAATAATTGTGAGGTGGCTGGTACGCTGGTATATTGTTTTTTATTAGTTTTTTTTTGGTGGCTGGTATGTATTCAACATAGTTAATTATTAATTTTAGAGTGTTTTATTTTTGTTTTTTCAATTAATAGTAAATTTTGGATTATGAACCCAAACCCTTGTGTAAGCTGGGCTGGTAGGCAATGTAACGAGATCTCCTCCATTTTCACAGTATTTTCACAGCACATACCCAGGACTACACCGGATAAAGGGATTAACAGAAGTATCCATTTCAAGAAACAACCCCTTTTTGCAGCTGGCCAAGAGATAAGCGAAACAACCGTTTTGATGAGGGGTAGGCGCATGGATACGCCTGAGATCGCCAAACGCCATGTTAGTCCCAGAGTTTAGGAAAAAAAAATAAATCCTGATTTGATGCAAGATCAAAGTTTGAAAATAAAATACTATACTGCCTATCAAATTATAATTCAAGCACCTCAAATTCTGTTGGTCCGAATTTCCCTGTTAAAATCAAGGAGCGAAGACGCACTCATTTTCACCCACGAGTAGCCATACAAAGGGGTGAGAAGGTCATCCAATGGAGATTTTGAGACAGAGAGGGGGAGGCGAGCCAAGAGGCTGGGAGCTGACCCGCAACCCACGATGGAGAGCGATGTCTTGATTTTTGGCGGACAGAACGCTATAGAAATGGCGCTGGCCTGGGGTTCCCCTCATGATTTTTAAAATAATAGTTTTTTTTTGTGCTGCAGCATTTTAACTGGGTAATATGGTTTTAATTTCCTTTTTTTTTGGTTTACTGAATTTTCTATAGTTTTACTTTTGTTTTTTTCTCATCACTTTTTCATTTAGAAGGTTTTTTTTGATTCGCCAGCCACTTCACTTATTTGCATTGTTTTATTGATAATTAATTGTATTATGGAGAGTAGAACTCATTTAAACGAAATTGTATTTTATTCAATTGAATTTGGTTGTCAGAATAATGTTAAGAAGATCTGGAGATAATGAGTTTGTTTGTTATAAGGTCAGGGAAACTGTTAAATAAATTTGTTATTGTTAGTTTGTAAAGTGGTGTCATGTCGGTCCTTGCCTTTTTAGTAAATTTTCTGATTTTCAGCTTTAGGTTTTATTTTATTTCAGCAGATATGAAGCTTTTCTTTTAGGTGAGATAATTTTATTTTCTATGTGTTCTCCAAGATTAGATAGTAAATTTATTAGCGTAACTTTTTCCTTTTCCTTTTGGCTCATTAATCACCACAGTGATGCAGATAGTATAGTACCAGTGTTAATTATAATATTAATTATTATGGGTTATTGCATTAAAATAAACACAACGCAACTTACCATCTAACTTAAAATGTACTAACCACTAACGGCCAAATGGCTACTATTGAAGTAAATTGATATTAAAGTTTGTAAAGAGTAATTCAGTAACTAATTAGTAAGTAATAATAAATAATATAATATAATATAAGATTTTAAATAACCCCCAATACAAATTTCGTTGTCACAGTGCTGTAGCTTTTCGAAAAATAGGAATAAATCGTAGATCCTCCCTTGATATTTTCCTTGGGGGCTTCTAAAAGTACGCTGAGGGATCGGTTTGGTACCGGAATCAGAAAACATTCATTTGTCTCTCGGCGTATACCTCCAAATATCCATTGTTGAAGGAAAACGTGTCCCATATTGTTTTTTCGCCTTGAAAACATACTTTAATCTATTTCGACTATCAAATCGGGTCCTCCTATTTTTTTCGATCACGTTCCACTACAGAATTAACGCAGACTTCTCCCATATAATTGCTCCAGTCAACAACTGTATTATGATTCATTTTCAATTGTTTCTTGCACCATTTTACCGAAGTTAACTCTTCGCTCCAACTGCAAATAAATCTCAAAGCTGTCAAAAAATTGAAGTGCGGTCATTGGAACCATGTTTTTTCACGGATACTCTTTTTGCCGCGGCAGGTAGAAGCATTACACCGCCATCGAAGGTCATTTCCAAAATATAACTTCATTTCATGATTCCTAGCACACGTTTTATTTTCAGAGAAATACCATTTTCTTGGAAAAAACGTACAGCTTCTTCTCCCGTTACAAGTAAGTCCCAAAATTTGGTCATGATTGTAATCTCGGTAATAAACTGCACGATCTTGTAGGTTAAAACTATTGAAAATTTTAAACGTCAGTCTTTTAATTGCTGAAAGAATATGTTTAACGCGTAGATCCTGATGAATCACGTCATTTCTGATAAAAATAGGAACTTAATGAATAATTAATATCACGCGATAAAAGATTAATATCACGCGATAAAAGATTAATATCACGCGAGTTACAATTAAATAAGCAAAACAGCTGAAATTGCGACTTACCATATTTGGCGATTTATCACTTGCGCCCGGCTAACGGAAAAGTACCAAAATATCTTTCCTAATTTTGTCAACCCCCTTTCGATATTTGAGCATTCTTTTTATATTTTTGTACTTTTCATTGTAATTTCAAATAAGACGAATAACTTCTTGATGACTTATCACAGGCAGTGGGTCTTTCTCCCAAATTCTTTCAATGTCACAAGAAACAATTTCGCTGATATCTTTTACAGAATGATCTTCCTTGTTCAATTTCCTCCACAATATATCATAGGAAATGCTTCATTAATCAGCATACGAGGGGAACACTGTCTCTTTCAGATGTACTGGAGTTCCAAAAACACTACAAAGAGTTTCACTTCTGATTGAGGTCATGTTTATGTTTATGTTTTAATTAAAAGTCCGTATTAATATAAATCACGATTGATACAACTTATTGCTTCAAACTACAGATTAGAAACAAGTTGTTGAAACAAAGACAAGCATCAAGCAAAGACAACAGTCGCAAAAACGAATCATTCGACACAATAAAAGTCACGTGCCTGTTTAGGTCATGATAAAATAATTATCAGAATAGAATACGTGCTGCCATTTAGTAGATTTTTTTTTAATTAAAAAAATACACATAAAATTCCCGTGTACCACAAAGTATCACACGGGACTTACAGAGGTAAGTATAAAACACTAAGAAAACATAAGAAACAGACAAAATAAAACAAATAAAAGAAACTAAGAAGAATTACAAATATTTACAATAAATTTACAAAATAACCCGAAAGCACACTTCCCAGAAATGAGCAGAAAGAAATTGGGAGGCCAGTTAATATTTAAGTCCTTAAGAGCCAATTTAAAAATATTTCTCTCCCTGTGGTACTTCGAACACAAAAACAGAACATGTTCAGCATTTTCCTCGCCACCAACGCTGCAGTCACAGGGGGTCGCCGAACACAATTTGAATCTACTCAAATAGCTCTTAAAATTTCCATGTCCTGTGAGGAACTGAGTCAATTTGTAGTTAGCAAAGAAGTGATGGCAAGAGAGTCTCATTCTAATGGAAGGGAAAAATTTCTTGGTTAAACTACCATTATTTGAGCTGACGTATTCTTGGTTCCATGACTCCACCATACTCTCAAACATGACCATCTTAAAAAAGAATTGGGAATATTGACACTAATGTCAATTTCACGCCTTGTAGCGGACTTGGCAAGGAAGTCGGCTCGCTCGTTACAAAAGATACCACTATGCCCACGAACAAAAGCAAAGAAAACAGAGACTTTTTACTTTCAAGGGTTTTGAGTTGCCTTTGAATTTCGACGATAATGCTATTGGCAGAAGAAATATATTTTAAGGTCTCCAAGGATGAAAGTGAATCGGTACAAATGAGATAATCTTTGTCAGCACTATCTCGATTCACGATTCATTTAATGGCAAAGTTTAAACATAAAAGTTCAGCTATAAAAACAGTGCATTCATCTCGAATTCTAAATTGAAAATGCTCGAATTCAATGCCATTCTTGAAGGCAACAAAAGCGAAACCAACCTTGCCATCAATTTTACTGCCATCAGTATAGCAAGTAACAGGGAAATCACCTGCAGTTTTGTTGCAATAATTAATAGCAATGATAGCCTTTCTCTCCGTGGAATGAGGAAGATCAGATGGAGGTAAAACATAATCGTAACCAGAAGTAGAAGAAGTAGAGAAATTTTCTCTAAAGGCGATATTATGAAGAATGGCAGTGTCGATCGGAGGAAAACCAGAAATTGCATAAACAGATTCATAGCTTAAGGTGCGATATCCACATATGACTCGCAAGAGAATACGTCTTTGAATGCGTCGGAGATATTTACAATTAATCTTCTTCTTGAGCGCCATACCCCAAGCTCTAGAGCAGTACAAAATAAAAGGTTCAATGCCTTGCTTAAGTTATTAGTAGATTTTTGGAGAACAAAATTACGATTTATGTACGAAATGCCATTTCTAGCACTGACATTTGACAATAAATATTAATATTAATTATTAAATAATTATTACAATCAAATATTAATTAATATTAATTTACAAATTAATTAATTATTCGATTAATTAATTAATATTTTTGATAAAAAGGGCATTAAAAACTTTAAAAAAAGGCAATACAAATATTCACTTTAGTTGTGGAACCTCAAGATGGCAACATTTTGACCTGACATTTGGAGAAAATTTGTTTCAACCAGTTTCACACCAAATAATGACTCAGGTAATGTGAATTTCGAGAAAATGTTTTTTAGCTCCACCATAATTAATATATATATATATATATATATATATATATATATATATATATATATATATATATATATATATATATATATATATATATATATATATATATATATATATATACATATATACTCCTACGATAATGGACCGGACAGCCAGAAATGGCGTTTAGGTCAGCAGGCCAGGGAGGACGTTTTACATCCATATCTTGATACCACTGCTTGATAAAGTTTGCAACATTGCATGGATCGTGTTGTCCTGTAAGTAATATTCGTCCATTCCATAAAATTTCCAGAGCGTAGGAAAAAATGGATTGTCCAAAATGTTCATGTATGCGTCGGCGTTCAATTTTCAAGGAAAAACATGCAAAATTTCCAGGCCATACCACGAAAAACACCCCCAAACAAGTACACCACCGCCACCGAACTCTAGAGTTGGAACGATGCGCTCGGGTAACAGACGTTCACCTGGCATTCACCAAGTCCAAGCACGCCCATCTGACTGGAAGAGCATGTAGAGCAACTCTACGCTCCATAAAACAGTTTTCCAGTGGTCCATAGTCCAGTTGCGACGCTGAAAACACCAAGCGAGTCTGGCGGGTTTGCTGGAAGGGGTTATGTGTGGTTCGTGTGTGGCAACACATACTGGAATATTGAGTGCGTGCAGTTCTTTATATATATATATATATATATATATATATATATATATATATATATATATATATATATATATATATATATATATATATATATATATATATATATATACAGTACAAATCGTTTTTAAGAACATCCAGGGGACTTCTTATAAACTATATGAGCTAAACTGGTTCTTATAATCGATAGTTTTTATATCCGATAGATAACTTACAACTGCTGGAAATACCAAATTCATTGTCACATAATTTTATTTACACCTGAAACATGACGTTCAAAAAATGGTTAAAAGGTTCAAGTTCAATCAAGGAAAAACACACTGCTCATTTTCATATAAGTATGTATTTTTGAACTTTTTCAAATACAAGTTCTAAAAAACGTTAAAAAGAAAAGTGAACAAAATTTTGTAGCTATTATCAATACATAATGCAATATTTTGTTTTTACATGTTTATTCATTTTCTGAAAAATAGTCAGTAATATTTGTTTGTTTAGTTTTTGTTTTTTGTTTTTTGTTTTTGTTTTTCTATAAAAATAATTTTCGGTTATCGCGAAAGTTCTTTGACAGTTTTTTTATCGCATCCTTCACAAAAGCGTCATTGCAAGCTAAAAATTTATTTAAAGTATTGATTGCTGAAAACATTTCTTTTAAACTCGGACAAGGAAACGCGTTTAAAAGATCTTCTGAACTGTCACTGTCGTCAATGTCATCATCTCTACCAGAAATCTCTGCATTTACGCTAGCAACAAAACTTCATCTGTTACATTCCCATGAGTTGCAAGAGCCAAATCTATGTTTTCATATTCCTGAAGTGAATCTTGTTCAATTGGCAAATCTCGAACCCAGTCTTGAAGCGTTTCATCTCTAGCGTCTCGAGTTTAAAAAATGGGAGGACTTTAACCCTAAGAAAACCAGCAGGCAGGAAACAATTCGAATTTTTTTTTGATTGAAGATTTTCTGGTCTTAATAACCTTCTCTTAACGTAGTCCAAACGGTTTTTAAGCCAGTTATCACAAACTCTTGGTGGCACGGCTGCCAGGTGATGTCCGAATGGCTAGGGCGCTGGCGTTCGGTTCAGATCCTGTGGGTTTGAGTCCCACTGTTGGCATGGCTGTTTGAAGCCGTTCGGAATCGGCTTTAAACAGTAGGCCCGGTCTAACTAGCCCTCGTGTAGCAAAAATTTACCGTAGCGCTCCAAATCAAACCTGGTGGCACGGCCTTCGATTCTACACCGAACACAATGGAATGCCTCTCCCGAAATCTCTGGATCCACGGAATTTGAACAAACGAAATGTTTCTAAAGCGCTTCGCAAATTCATTTACTTTCGCTTGCAAAATAGGTCCGATTAGGGATATGTTGGCCCTCCTTTGAATCTTAAACCAATGCAAAAGGGCTTCTTCTATGTCAGCATGTGAAGTTTCTTATTTTTAGTCCGTTTTTTTAGATAAAAAATGGATAAAATAGTTGAAGAACAACGTGCTGCTACTTCCGAATTAACATGTTCTTATAAGCGATTTATTTTTCCAGAAACAAATTAATTTTAAGTCACTAAAAGCAATATGTTCTTATAAATGATGTTATTATAACCGGATTTTATATCCATTATTACACATGAGAATTGGCCGGGAACTAATAATTCCGTCATTTAAGCGATATGTTTTTATAACCGGTGTTCTTATAAACAGTTTTTACTGTATATATATATAGGGTGTCCCAAAACGACCGCATAAACTCTGCACAGCTAGATTCCTCGTTGAGAGTACATAAAAAACTGCCCAAAGAAGCTTTCCTGTACGATCCATAGTTTACGAGAAAAATACGAAAAACAAAGTATGACGTCACTGCCAGTGCAAGAAAAAACACTTTATTGAACATATCAACAGCATGCGCAATTTAAAGCAGATCTTCAAAGTGTCCGCCGTGTATGTCGAGGCAGAATTGAGCACGCCGTGGAATGGCTGCCATCACATGTTGCAGCATCGCGGGGTCCATCGAAGTACAAGCAGCATGCAGACGAGCAACTAAGTCCATTTGTGTTGTCACTACGTCTCGATACACCAGTTCCTTGAGATGGCCCCATAGGAAAAAATCCAACGGTGTAAGATCTGGCGAACGTGGCGGCCATAGAACCGGACCCCCACGTCCGATTCAGCGGCCGGGGTATTCCATATCCAGCCAACCAAGTACAGGAGCACAGAAATGCGCCGGAGCCCCATCATGCTGGAACCAAAGTCCCTATATTGCCACTAATGGTATGTCATCGAGGAACTCGGTTAAGACCTCATTGAGAAACACCAAGTACGACTGTCCCGAGAGTGGTTCAGGCAACAGATATGGTCCAAGCAGGCGATCCCCGAGTATGCCGGCCCACACGTTAAGAAACCAACGTTCCTGGTGTTTCTGCGGCCGGATTGCATGCGGATTGACCTGGGACCACATATGGCTGTCGTGATGGTTGAATACCCCATCACGAGTGAAATATGATTCATCAGTCCACAGGATATGTGCAATGAAACCATTATCTGTGTTCTGTTGCTGCAACAGCCATTCACAGAAGGCCACGCGTTTCTGAAAGTCATCTGATTTCAGACCTTGCACGGTTGTGTACCGAAATGGGTGTAGCCTCTCAGACCGTAAAAGCCTGTGCACAGTACTTTTACTCGAAGTCATCTCACGGGCTAATGCGCGTGTGCTTACCTCGGGCGTCTCTTCTACCCGCTGCAGTATTGCATCCGCCTGTGCTACCGTCAGGCCGCTCCGCGGTCTTCCAGTATCGTGAAGATTGGCTGTTGGCAAGACGCTTCCCGTATTTCGCAGTCTGTCGTCCAGCCTACGGATGACGTTGACATCGGGAGGACGGCGGGGCATACTCCCTAGCAGTTCGTAAGGCATTTCCATTACATCGGCCGTACATCAAGTACATGTCGCAGTAGTCACGAACGGAGTACATGGCCACCATACGAAGACTATCGGTAGCTGCAAGATGCAGCCTTTTAAATACCAGTTCAACGGCGGCTTAACGTCATTCCATGGCGCGCGCGTATGCATGACGCGATATGCGCGGCGAACGTTTTAAACATTATCGTCTGGAAAGATATGCAAATATTGTTGTTGATATGTCCAATAAAGTGATTTTTTCTTGCACCGGCATTGACGTCATACTTTGTTTTTCGTATTTTTCTCGTAAACTATGGATCGTACAGGAACGCTTCTTTGGGCAGTTTTTATGTACTTCCAACGAGGAACCTAGCTGTGCAGAGTTTATGCAGTCGTTTTGGGACACCCTGTATATGTGTGGGGGGGTGTCTGTGTGTGTGTGTGTGTGTGTGTGTGTATAAAGGATCAACAATATGTTATGATCTTGTTGAATTACAGCTGTAAAAAAAATGATGAAATAGTGGGTATTTAGATGCTTCAATTGTCGACAGAATAACGCATGGGAATATTTCAGCTCCTGTGGATCACATTAAGAGTATTACTATAGAAAAAATATTTCTCTATCAGATACTGGGGAAGTTATTGATAGAGATGTTTTCATTGGTGCTGATTATTTATTTGATGTTTTATTCGATAAATCTGTGCATTTGGATGAAACACTTGTAAAAAGTTGCAACCGACAGTTTGTTTAGCTTGAGAAGAATAGGAAATTCTTCAAGCAGTCAGTCGTGTGAATATTTGATGTGTTTTTGTCACCCCTGTCATTGGCAATAGAGGGGGGCGTGAACTGGGTTGAACTCTGGTGTCAAGCTAACTGACTGATGGTCGTCGTCGGGCTGAGGGCGGTATTCCTCTCCTTGTCTACTGGCAAGAGGGTGTCAGCTGGCGACAAAGGCCACACACCGAGAGTCCGACATTCTTCATGCACAAAAGGGGCTGTTCGTTACGCTAAAACCCTCTGCGTGAGAAATTCTCAAGTGTTGGAAATAGCTGATGTCACTGATTTCAGCAAATCAGCGTCTAAGCACCAAAACCAACGCATGATAGGACGAAATATGTTCCAGGGAGATGCTTAGAGTTTTCGTGGAGAACCTCGGACCGAAAAAGAATCAGATAGACTTGAGATCTACTCTCAGAAGGTGATTGATACCTGCGGCGTTGGGCCAGATTACATTTTTGGGAACTTGAATCCCGGGCTTAGTGCCGTTTCACATAGTCAGTGGACTCTGACTGTTTGGGGAAGAATTTTAACTCCCTGGTGCCTTAGGGCGGTTATAACTGTAAAATTTGATGTAACTGAAGTGTAAATATTGTATATAATTAAATACATAATTTTAAATCCTAAACTCCGCATCTTGAATTAATCTATGCCCAGCTACCTGGGAGAAGTGTTCATATCGTCACAAGCTACATGGTTAAAGGTAGACCTTTTAATGAATGTAGTAATGCAAGATTTATGATAAATCATACTGTTTTTTTATGTGATTGATAATGTTAATTTATACTGGGAATTGGAGGAGCTTAGGTTGAATGTAAGTAATGAAGAGACTCTTGATTCAGCAGATATGTTACTGAAAGTATTCAAGTCTAATTTAGAAAATGAAATCGGTAGATATGAAGTAAGACTTCTGTGGAAACCTCACATTAAACAAAAGTTAAAAGATAACTTTCAGCTGTCGTCAGAGAGATTTAACAAGTTACGTAACCGATTCAAAAGGAATTCTGTGTTATTTAATGAATACAAGGATATCCTTCAAGAATATGAATCTCAGGGAATCATTAAAAAGGAAGATAGAACGGATAAGGAGAATTCAGTTAAATTTTATTTGCTTCACAGGGCAGTTATACGTAGTGATGAATCAACTATAAAAATTAGAATAGTTTTCGATGCATCCTTTCATGCAGAAAATAAATTATCATTCAATGATTTTTTACATGCAGGTCCAAATTTGTATCCTGACCTCTCTCAGGTTTTACTCTCGTTTAGAGACAGTCCATCAGCATTTACCGCAGACTTAAAGCAGACATTTCTTCAGTTATTTCTTCATGACGAAGATCACAATATAATACAATTTTTTTCGTCAAATGACCTTTTGAAGAATCTTCTACTGTTATTTAAAGGTTCTGTCGCATTTTGTTCGGCATAAATTGTAACCCCTTTCGGTTGACTACTACAATTAAAGAACATTTTAAGAAATATGCAGGAAAACATCCAGTGACTTTTGATCTTTTAAATCGAAGTATTTATGCAGATGATGTAACTGGAGGTTGTGCTGATACCAATACGGCATTCCAGACCAGTTCAGAATGTATTGATTTTTTATAGATGATGGAATCTTGCTGAGAAAATTTCAAACAAATGATATTGATTTGCGCAAGTTATGGGGAAAATTTGGAATACCTGTTCAGAAAGAAAATCAAGCTATTGGCCAATCAGCCTTTCCTTTCAAAGTTTGAGGCGTTTGTTGGGATACTAGTCCTGATATTTTGTATTTTGCGTGTAAAAATTTACTTTAGACTATGGATAGTGAAAACTATACCAAACGACAAATGCTAAGAACAATTGGTTGCATTTTCAACCCTGTTGGATTTTCAGGCCCGTTTTCGCTAAGAATGAAGTTCTTAGTTCAATCGATATGGGAATAAAAGTTAGAGTGGGACGAAATACTGCCTAAAGATTTGGAATTAAAGTGACGGGAGATGTGTAGGGATTTTGTAAAAATGCTGGATCTGAAAATACCGCGCTATTATTTGCATGGGGTTAACAATGGGAGCATCGTTAATTGTGAGCTACATCCATTCTCTGTCGCTAGCTTGAAGGGATTTGCCACTGTGGCTTATTTAAGAGTAGTCTCAAAGGATGGAATCATCAGATCGAATTTCGTGGCATCTAAAGGAAGAGTCGCCCCGTAGGGCGCTTAACGCTCCTTCGCCGTAAACTGCTTAGGGCCCTTTTATCAGCCATACTTAGAAATTGCTTAGAGAAATTCAAACTTTATCTCAACCCGAAAACTGGTTTTACTGTCCAGGAAAATACAACTCCGCGGACCTGATTTCTTGAAGTGCTTCACTCATTGTTTTAAAGAATTCTCGATTTTGGTATCGTCCCCCTTTGCCACCGCAAGCAGAAGAGACGTGACCCATTAAAGAAACAATGAAAGCAAAAGATGAAGAAATGGAATATAAGAAGACCGTGTTAGTCACCGAGAATATGACAAAGGAATGTAACAAGCTTCTAGACTTTGGCAATTACAGCAATCCGAAGAAATAACTGCAGGGATTATTTCATATTTTAGAAATTTCTTAAGTCAAAAATTTCATTGCATTAAAGCGAATCTCTTACAAGTTTATTGTAGAACATGCCCCATGGTGGGGAGGCTTCTATGAACGGCCCATGAGAACAATATTGTTCTTCTAAAGAAAATTTTAAGGAAAGCCTTACTTTCCTTAAAATTTACGAAGAGATGAGAACAGTTCTCTCAGATCATCGAAACTGTGATCAACTTACGTTTATTGGCTTGTGTAAACAATGGAGTAGGGGAACCAGAATCCCTCACACCAGCACATTTTTTTATATTTCTGGAAAAGGGCTGTAGATTTTCCACCTTATCTTATTGAAAGTCTCCACAAGACCTCTACCAAAGAGTCACTAATAAAAAGAAGACAATACCAAGTAAACTTATTAACCAAGTATGGAAAAATAGAAGGAGCAATAATTGGAAGGAGCAATACAAAAGTTCACCTCTACTTCACTGCAAAGGTGTTTAAAGGAAGGTGAGATTGTGCTGATAGAGGGCTCGAATAAATCAAACTTTCTATAAGACTTAGGAATTACTGTGAGCATTTTCAAGGTATGTGACGGACTTGTTCTGTCCTGCAACGTTAACATATCAAAAGGACAGAACAAACGTCCCGTACAATTGCTCTATCCCTTAGAAATTGATGCGCATTTTCAAAAGCTTGAATATTTTTAATGTAATTATCTCAACTTTCATTTTCACGTTGTGAAAATTCTTTATTATTTGAATTTGATTGCCTTTAAAGTATTGATTAAGTTATTTGTATTAACGTATTTTTGTTGTATACAGTGTTTTATATAGATTTATTTTGTGTGTGTGTGAACTCTTGACGAGATCACAGTGCGAAGTTTTCCGAATCCTCACTTGATGGCGCTTCTGCGCGCTCATATATACACTCATGTCCATAAATTAAGGATAATTCAGAATCACACGGAAAACGAACTGTAAAGTAAAAATTTCACATGTAGAATTATCACACACATCTTCAAGAATAATATGCATATTACAGGAAGTCACCAGATGACGCCGATAGTACGTCACAGTGACCAGAGTGTAAGACAGGGTATATAAGGAACGATGACAAAGAAGTAAAATTGTTCACAAGCGTTCTGTAAGCCGCTCAGTGCCATAACCGAATAGTTATGACACAGAGGACGCATGTGGATGATTTTTTACGTGGTAGAATTACCGGCCGCCTGGAATGTGGGCGTACTCAGATGGAAGTATCCGAGGAACTTGGAATTGCCCAAAGTGTCATCTCTAGGCTTTGGCAACGATTCCAAGATGATGGAAATGTCCCCGAGTTACAACACTGAAGACCGTATTTGGCAGTAACTGCCAAAAGAAGCAGACGGAGCACAGCATCCGACCTGTCTCGTCAGCTATCTGAAGCCACGGGTACCACAGTTTCAAGGCAAAAAGTGTACAGACGATTGTACAATATTGGTCTATATGTTCGCAGGCCTGTCAAATGTGTTCCGCTCACGGCAACTCAATGTCGGCAGCGATTAGCCTGGATTGGAGAACATGCAACATGCAACATGGACATCGTCACAGTGGGCTTGTGTGATGTTTTCCGACGAGTCCAGGTTTAGCTTGCAGTCTGATTCACGTCGGGCTTTCATATGGAGAACGCCAGGTACCCGTTACCACCAAGACAACATCATTGAACTACACAGTTACGGAGGTGCAGGATTGCTCGTTTGGGGTTTAATTATACCGGGATCTAGAACAGATCTGCATGTTCAAATCGGAACCATGATCGGCCACGTTCATCGGGACATCATTCTGGAACAACATGTACGCTTGATTAGGGATGCCATGATCGTAGAATTTGTGTTTATGGATTACGACGCCCGTTCTCGCCGAGGAAACATCGTAAACGAATGACTTGAATCTGAGAATATCACCCGTATGGAATGGCCAGCATTCTCACCTGACTCGAACCCGATAGAGCATGTGTCGGACATGCTTGGCCGACGAGTTGCAGCCCGTCAACCACCTCCTACATGTGTACCGGAACTTGGGAGAGCATTGCTTGCTGAGTGGAGTAATCTTACCTAAGATCAGCTCGATAATTTGATACTCAGCATGCCTAGGCGTTGTACGGACTGTATTTCATCTCATGGGAGACATACATTGTATTAACCATCATACCAACCATGTAATATTAAGTTTTTGTAAAGGAGATATTTTTTACAATTGCTCCATGGAGCAAAAATCGTCGTTTTTATGAATGGTATCATACATACACCATCTTTTTTGTTCTTTATTATTTGTTTAATAAAGGGGCTTTATGAATAAGTCACGTTTGTTTTGTTTCTGAACCTTTATTTGCCGGAGCTAGCATTATCCTCAATTTATGGACATTAGTGTAAAAGAGATTTCAGCCAATCAAAGCAGTGGTACCTGCAGTGTTGGCAACCTCTGTGTAGCGCTCCCCCTAGCGCCATCACGAAATCGCCCTTTTGCTCCCTAAGGCTACGGCCACACGAGCGTTTTTTCAAGCAGAAACGCAGATTGAAAACAAGCCGCAAAATAGAGATAAGCTGCTGTAACGTACGCGTAACCAGACGCAGATTTTTCACGCTAGCGAGGGGCTATTTGTCGCGTTCTCAAGGTCGCCCGTTGGAGGATAGAACCGGACCTATTTTTCAACCTGGTTTTCAAGCTCAGGATACGGCCACACTAGCGTTTTTCACGCTGCGTGAAAACACCTCGCTGGTAGTATTGAAGACGTGTTTATATGAAGATACGAAGATAACTGTTTCTGTTGTTGGTACATTCTTGTGTTCTCGTAATTTTTGATTTTATATTTTTGATGTTTAAAATATAATGGAATACTACTTGGAGAGTGAACTTATGATTATTGAAATCGAAATATATCCATGTCTTTACGATATTCGGAATAGGGATTTCAAAAACCCTGAACTCAAAAGAGATACTTGGATGACTGTAACAAAGAATGTTATTGGTGAAAAATGGGACCAGGTGGGCGAAGACAGAAGAAGTAATTTTGATAAGTAGTAATTCAAATTAAATTTTATTTTTTGAAGTTACAAGTTATAACCTAAGTTGTAAGTAGTTGATAGTTATAACTAGACAGCGGATTATATACAATTGCATACAATATTTACTGATTTGCATGTGTCTTTCTATCAAAAATATTATAAATAAAAACTGCATTCGCTCCAGAAAAAAAATCTTCTATAATAGCTATATCCCCGTTTTACACATTTGATTAGCAACAGATACCTTTTAAATATGTTCTTTTGTTTAGGTAAGTAATATTCAGATCAAAAGTATTAGTGCCTATTTATATTTCAAGTGCATATTTATATTTTTAAGTATATATCTATAAGTAAATATATTAAGTGCATATCTATAAATACATATATTACGTTCATATTATTTTACGTACATATTATTTTAAGTACATATTATATTAAGTAATATTATATTAAGTGCATATTTATTAAGTCGCCGGTTCATTTAATAATACACATACATAATGCACATTTTGTAAATACAATATACATCGTCTAAAAAATGTGTGAACAGCCTCTGTAGCATATTTTTTTCATATAAGTCTGAGTAGTGGAGATTTAAAAAATAATCTATACTTATATATAAAGAGAGAGCGATTTTGTACGTGGAGGGTAATCACCAGAACCACTGCACCTATTTGAAAATTTCTTTCACTGTTTGAAAGGTACATTATTCCAGATGGACATAGTCTATATATTATGTATATCTGATCATCTATACTTATATATAAAGAGAGAGCGATTTTGTACGTAGAGGGTAATCTCCAGAACCACTGCACCTATTTGAAAATTTCTTTCACTGTTTGAAAGGTACATTATTCCAGATGGACATAGGCTATATATTATGTATATCTGATCATCTATACTTATATATAAAGAGAGAGCGATTTTGTACGTGGAGGGCAATCTCCAGAACCACTGCACCTATTTGAAAAATTCTTTCACTGTTTGAAAGGTACATTATTCCAGATGGACATAGGCTATATATTATGTATATCTGATCATCTATCTATACTTATATATAAAGAGAGAGCGATTTTGTACGTGGAGGGTAATCTCCAGAACCACTGCACCTATTTGAAAAATTCTTTCACTGTTTGAAAGAATCCCAGATGGACATATCCCAGATGGACATAGGCTATATATTATGTATATCTGAGCAGTAGAAATAAAGTTAGGGGCTTAATCCTAACAATTTCCATTGTTACTGCTACTGTCCTCTACCGGTTTTTGTGTCGAAGACTTGAAGGATCCTTAGCGTGGTGCTATCGCGGTGGGATTCTGTTCTGACGTTAGCGGTTTGAAACTAGCCGTTCTCCGGCACACCTTTTTCTTTTAAAATATTAACTTTAATTATTAAGTAACGTAATATTAATTTGAATATTATTTTAGGTGCTTAAAATAATTAAAAAAACATTCTTTACTTAAAATCCATATTTTATTTTTGTATTTTTATTTCATCTCTTACTCTAATTTTGAGATACCAATGTGTATCTATACTTCTATAATAGTATGTAAAGAGAGAGAGCAGATTTTGTATGTGGAGGGTAATGTACAACTTTTGTACATTACAATGTACCTTACAACTTTTCCTTTGTCAACCGCAGTCAAGTAACCATAGCAACACCCTTTAGCTTACGGGGTCTGTTTTTCGAAATCGCTCTTTAGAACGGGAAAATGTTATCTACTTCCTATCCCCATTTTACGTGTGGGACATTCAGCGTGGGGGGTCAGGGGAAAGAGTGGTTAATTGCTTTCTTACTATTGAAGAATTTCAATAGTAGTTCATGGGCACCCCGTGCCTCTTTCATCTCTCAAAAGGCTGAAAATGGATGAACCGCGGATGAACCGCCCTTCTGATATCTCTCGCCTGAAAAGAAACAGCCTCTAGCTAGAACGACAAAAGATTATTATTCAGTACTTTTCTGCAAGATTCACCCGCCGTTCCCAGAATGTCACACAATTGTTCTTTGGGGACAAAGTCGTTAGGAAAGTCACAACGAAGTGGAATTCGAGACTATATCTCTGCCGACATCACACCGTATTTTTCGAGAGTATGTGCTTCGGATATATGCTATCCCACCCCGTAAGGAAAACGTTGTAATATTTTAAAGATTCAAGTAGAGGAGGTATTGATAAAAACAAAAAGGATTCTTAAAACTGGCAACGTTAAAGGGTTTATTGAAGAAAACTACATTTGGAGCTACGCTTTTTATTGGATATTTAAGGTAAAAAAGATTTACAATTTATTGGCTATCAACTGGAAATTTATTGGTATAATATTTTGTTCAACCCGGACAAAGTCGGGACGGGCCGCTAGTGATAAATAAAACAAAAGTACAAACTTAGGTTTTACCATTAATAAGCATTTTCAAAGGTTCAGGTAGTTAGATTATGTAAAAATAAAAATGGATATTTTAAAAGATTTAATTCTAAATAACTATTAAACAGACAGTACTTAATTAATGTGGCTTTTGAATTTGTAATTTTTTTACCAAGTCATATACTATATTAGGATTAGTTCTTGAAGATGCTAACAAAATTAGGTGTTTTAGGTAGATATCAGTTAATCTTGTACGATATTTCGATTTTATTATGTTCATAATAGAAAACATTTGTTCACAAACATATGTTGATCCAAATCGACAACAATATCTGACAGCCAAATAACGTAAATTTGAAAAATTGCTTGTTGGTACAAATTTCCAAAATTCAATATAACTAGGATCTCTTGCATTTGAAATAATTTCCTTATATTTGCTTTTCAGTGTAGTATGGTGCTGTAGGTCAATAATTTCGAGTTGCAATTCAGGGGGGTAACAATTAACGTCTTGCAGAGAAATTAAAAAAAGGATTTGTGAAAAGATCAGCATTTTTTTTATCATCTTGAAAATCATCAAACCTAGCATTGAATAAATCCTGAAAAATGGATATTAAATTCTTAAATCTATCATAGTTCAGAGAATTATTGGCTTTGCAGCTAGTTCCTGCAGTAATGTGAAATGTGTTAATCTTTTTATCTCCAAAGTCGAGATAAAAAAGCAAATGTTTCTTCACAAATAAAAAAGATATAGAACAAACTAGGGTAGGAAAAATACAATCTTTTCCCTATAATCTTAAATTAAAATTATTTAAATGTCCCATAATGTCGGTGAGAAAAGCTAAATCCCATAGCCAATCTTCATTCTTGAGTAGCAAGAACTCACTGTGCAGTTCATTGTTTTCTTCCAGATATTTTAAAACACCCTCCCTCAAATTCCAAAATCTCTAGAGTGCACTTCCTTTGGAAAGCCAGCGCACACTACAATGAAATAGAAACTCGCCATCCTCTTCCGTTTCTTCCGAGAAAAGCTCAAGAAATCATCGTCGATTCAGAGCTCAAGCTCGCAATTTGTTGACACAGCGCGCTACCGGGTCAACAACAGAATACAGGTTTAAGTCCTTGGCGCAAAGAGCTTCTTGATGGATAATACAATGGTATTTAAAAACATTTCTTATTTTCAAGCAATGTAAAAAAACCCTTTATCTTGCCAACCATGCAAGGCTCTCCGTCTGTGTAAATACTATGTAATTTTGTCCACTCTACTTTGTTATGTTCAGTTACATTATCAAGTTCTTTAAAAATGTCCTCAGCTGTAGTTACAACTAGTTGGTGCAAATCAAGAAGTTCAAGAGGAGCAAATCAAGAAGTAGTGCAAATAAAGGTTCTATAAAAACTTGACTACAGTTTTTAATAAATTCACCGCTATATACTTTGTATGACATAAAAATTGATGAGTCCTTTTTTGAAGACAATAACTTTGACACTATATTTCAAGATGAAATCAGCCCAATATATAAACGTTAACCGTCAAAACACAATAACAGAGCGTATCCAAGAATACAGATGTCGAAATCAAAATTTTGTTGAATCAAGA
Organism: Dolomedes plantarius; assembly: GCA_907164885.2. Lineage (NCBI taxonomy): Eukaryota > Metazoa > Arthropoda > Arachnida > Araneae > Dolomedidae > Dolomedes > Dolomedes plantarius. Next base: position 75,838,692 of record OU015495.1, on the reverse strand, counting down.
CTAATTCAAGAATTGCAAAACGAAGATGCTGTGCAATTACTTTACACGAATTTTCAACGTCATCGTCTCGCTCACGATGAATTTTTTAAAAAAATTTGTCAAAAATCCATTTGGTCATGCGTGTTCAGTTTGTGAAAGACTATGGTTTAAAAAGGATTTACAATCTGCATCTCTTGATTATGACGATATTTTAAAAATAGTAGCTCCACATCTCGATAGAAACAGCATTGCTGTATGTAACACGTGCAGACAATTTTTGAACAAGAAAAATATTCCTACGGTGGCTACTTATAATGGATTCAAATTTCCGAAAAAAACTGAACATTTACCACCAATAGACTTAGTGTCAGAAAGGTTGATTTCTCCTCGAATCCCATTTATGCAAATTAGAATGCAATGACACGTTTATGGCCAATATAGTATTTGCGGTCAAGTAATTAATATTCCAGTATGTGTTAATTCAATGGTTAGTAGTCTTCCTAGAATTCTTGCTGATGATCACTGTATCAATGTGCATATTAAACGCAAAAAAAATCATAAGTTATTTGCACGGTATTATCAACAAAGGTTCTATAAAAACTTGGCTACAGTTTTTAATAAATTCACCACTATATACTTTGTATGACATAAAAATTGATGAGTCCTTTTTTGAAGACAATAACTTTGACACTATACTTCAAGATGAAATAAGTGAACATATACCAATTGAAGACAGTCTATTATCTCAGCAGCAAACATTGATGTGGAATGAAGAAAAGTATTTACGATTAGCTCCAGGAGAAAAAAATCTTCCACATAGTTTACTTTTTGATGAACATGCGGAGGAATTGTCTTTTCCCTCAATTTATTTAGGTCAATTTCGTAAATTTCGAGAGGGAATACATGTGACACCATATACGATTGCAACAAGTGAGCTTAGGCGTTCAGATCATCGTGCTGTCACACTTTATCACGTACTATACGTGGCGATGAAAATTTTGAGACTCCGAGTTCGCGATTCACTAACAGTTGCCTTCAAACTTGTAGGAAAAGATACAAAAATTACACGAGAACAAATCGAAAATGAAGATTATATTAATAACTGTATTGAAACAAACTTTGCTTTTCTCAAATCAATTCCTAATTCTATTTGGTATTGGGCTGATAAAAAGAAAAATCTGTTTGCAATGATCAGACAGTTAGATAAACCTACAGTATTTCTTACAATTAGTGCAAATGAAATTGGATGGACTTATTTACTCCAATTACTGTATAAATTTTTAAAAAATGGAGCTAAGTTATCGAAAAAAGATGCTGAAGAATTACACTATCTTGAGAAAGTTACTCTTATTAATGAAGATTCTGTAACGTACGCAATTTATTTTAACAAACTAGTTAATATATTGTTGAATATACACTGCTCAAAAAAATTAGTGGAGCAAGCAAAGAAGTTAAGAAAACCGTGCGAGACAGCCACGTATTGGCATAAAATAGATAGTACACGCGTATCAATGTGCAATACAGAAAAAAAGACGTAAAAAATTTCTAATTAAGCTTTAATTCTTTGAAAATATGGAAAAAACATGAAAAGATGATTTAGGGAAAAAATTTGGTTACATGTAAACGATAAATAAAAGTATTGTTTAGAAATGATGCAAGATTTTTAATATGGCGTGTGGTCTCCTCGAACAGCTAAGACTGCTGTACACCTGTTTTCCATGGATGCGATGATGTTATCGATAAGACTTTAGGGAATACTGTTCCACTCCTCAAGAAGTGCAATTTTCAAGTCTCGGAGAGTAAAAGGAGGCCTTGGTCTGGCAGCAATGCGTCGTCCGAGCATGTCCCAAACATGCTCGATTGGATTCAGGTCAGGAGAGCACGCTGGCCATTCCATACGCTGTATTGCTTCAGCTTCAAGCATGTTCTCCACAAGACGAGCTGTATGCATTATCATGCTGGAAAACAAAGGAATCTTCAATGGCTGCAGCGTAAGGTATGGCATGAGGTATCTCGTCAACAGGACGAAGTATTCTCGTCTCAGTATCTCGTCTGCATATCTTCGGGCCGTCAAAGTACCGTTCCGAATGATATGCAGGTCCGTACGTCCACCTATGCTGATTCCACCCCATACCATAAAACCAGCTCGTCTGCATTGTGACCTTTCACGAACGAATATGGGGATATTTCGAGGGCCCCTTTCCCCCCATACCAAAACACGTCGGGTGTCACACTCCAGACTGAATCGGGACTCGTCTGTAAACAGCACTTGGCTCCAATCATGTTGCTCCCAATCTCTATGTTCAGCAGCCCATCTTCTTCGGGTCGCACGGTGGCGTGAGGTCAACGGAATGCAGACCATTGGCCTACGTGCATAGAGACCTCCCTGATGAAGCCTATTACGTACTGTTTGGCTGGACACCCTTTGTCCTGTTGCCAAGAGCAACTGTCTTTGCAGCTGAGTAGCATTGTCTGTTCTGTTTCGACGAGCTGTTAACAGTATATACCGGTCATCAGTTGCTGTAGTGGCACGTGGCCGACCTTGCCCTGGTCGACGTCTAACATTCCCTGTTTCTTGGAATCGATTCCACAGCCTTGCAACGACACTTCTGGCCACTCCAACAGCGTCCGCGACACTACGTTGTGTTTGCCCGGATTCAAGTCTGCCTATAATAGGCCATGCCATGGATTCCGGTAAATCACGTTGTTGAGACATTTTCAAGTCACCTTTTCTCAAAAAGAATAACTGAGCAATCAAATTTCACAGTTAAGGCAGTGAAACAGGCGTTTCTGCAACATCTCGATTTCCGCCCTTATGTTCTTTTTCTGGTTTTGACGTCATGAACTTTGATTTGCATATGAAGTTTTCTTCTTCTGATTCCTGCTAGGCTTTAAATTATGGATGATTTATTTTATTTTACTTATCGGTGTAAGTATTTGCGTAATTTCGTTAAAACCATGTGCTCCCCTAGTTGTTTTGAGCAGTGTACTACAATCTCCCAAGAAAAGTCCATTCGAAAAGTATTATGTGGTACACTATTTCAAGCGAATAGAATTCAGGCATCGAGGCAGTCCGCATGCTTATATGTTGTTATGGCTAGCAAGTGCGCCAAATGATGCTTTAGGCGATAATAAAATGGATGCTATTTCATTGATTAACTATCTCATATCGGTTTCATCTAAAGAAGCCTCAGGACAAATTAAATTACAAACACATAAACACACGTTTACGTGTTACAAAAAAATTTCGGCGAATAGACCCCAACAATGTCGTTTTGACGCACCGTTTATGCCTAGTCGTTCTACTGATATATTGTCACCTATGAAACCAGATGAACCTAATTTTAAATATTATTGTCAATGTTACAAAATATTAGAATCAATCTTGAAAATAATGACTATCCCGACATGGATAGTTTTTATCAGCAAAATAATATTTCATCAGATAATGAATACCGCAATATTCTTCGAGCAGGAATCAAAAGACCAAGAGTGTTTATAAAACGTGAACCTAGTGAAAAATGGCATAATCCCTTTAATCCATTTTTCCTGAACATCGTAAAATCTAATATAGAAATACAGTTTTAACTGAAGAATATTCTTGTGCTCAGTATGTAGCTGAGTATGTTAATAAAACAAATCGCGGCATCAGTGGCGTACGCAAGAGGGGGGGGGGGTGATGGGGGTTATAACCCTCCCCCCATTGGTTCTGATTACATATATTATTTAATTAGGTTTACGCTTTGCACTGATTGCTCAAAACTACTCTTTCATAGTAATTGTAAACGCCTGCGTGCAATAGCCCATGCACGCAAATCTCAGGATTACAACTTTCCGAGCGGTTATTTATTTAACTGACGTACTCCGAGCGTGGAGCAGTCAAAATCACCCTTCCTGTGAATGGGGCGATACTACTCAAAGGTTCCGCATGCAGTGAGGGTGTGAAGAAACGATATTAGGAATGACTCCCTTTCTTTCGTAACAACAACAATTTAATACAAGAAAAAAAAAGTTAAATTAACATTGAGTTCCAACTACTCACGTAGTAGTAAGGTGGACTCTCAGTCTCTCAACACCGCGGCGATCAAAGTCTGCCACCACCTCTCTCGTTCGCCGTGCGTCGAATACTCCCGATCCGGGTCTCACTCCACAACCAGTCTTTTTCTCCCCCCCCCCCCGCTGGGGGTGGTTCTTTCAAACCCAGGGTGCAATCTTTTTCCCGGGCTTCTCATCCCCTGGACAACTTCTTGCCCGGTCCAGGACAGCTTTCTTTAACAACGCCTGAATAAGCCATTGCTTAAACAGCGTGGGGGGTCCGGTTGTATGCTGCGTTGAAACTGCTCGCACCAAACCGGCGAGAGCGAACAAAGACCTCTTGTTTGTGCTACCCTCGCCATTGTCCCATGTCTCGCGGGAAAGTCCTGGACGTTACAGTAATAGTCCTGTCAAATTAGCTCAAAATGGCGGCGAATCATGCATAAAATGAAGGGGTTGAGATTTTTTAAGGAATGTGTAGGGGTTGGTCCCCTGAACAACGCCTAATAAAGTCCCCTCGATTTCAGGCGCCGCGGGGGGTGGGGGTCAAAAAGGTCACTTTTTTCAGTTTTTGGCGTTTATCTCGAAAACGGTGCGTCGCACAGAAAATTGTAAAATCCAAAAATTAAAGCTAGTAAAATTCTCTTCCAAATATATCCATGTTTGTACCCAAGTGTTACCGCTTTCGAGATATGGGCCGTTGAATATGAAAATTTTTCAAAAAAAGTGGTAGTGGTTCAGGTATCTCGTCAAACTTCCTCTTCTAACTCTTTCCCTTCCATTTCTCAGAAAACTCGTGATAGAGAAAGTTGTAGAGCGAAAAATTTTCTTCAAAACTGTATAGAGTTATGCTAATTTATCTTCCCCAGGTAAATAGAGCGTTTTGAAGTTTAGGGGTATTTTTCAACATTTTGCTTGTAAAATGCTCGTCACTCAAGTTTCGTTTCCATGGTCTGTAACTCTCTTAACTGTAACTTTGTATGTTGTTTAATTAGATACGTATAGTATTCATAACCCATATAAATAATAAATTATGTATACTTGTACGTATAATGTATATCTCATAATATACAGAAGAACACTTGTAGTACAAAGGAGGAAGTAAGAAAACAAACCAAAATGTATAAAAGTTGTTCATATAATCAAAAAATGGTTATCAAAAGTAAGTTCAAACAACAGTTACTTACATTAAACATATTATATACAATTTGTTTAATCAACTGCTTTCCTATATATTAAAAGCCGTCAATCTGATACTTCGGAAAAAGTTTCAAACAAGTCAAAGTCTTCGCTATCATCTTAGCTTCTGTAGAATATCCGAATTTTCACGAACTGATTTCCCACAAAGGTGGCGTCCCCCTATAATGCCACGATCAAAGTCACTAAGCTCCTTTGACTTACTCATCGTCTCACAAACGCATAAATATGACCTGACAAACCACTACCAATACTTTTATAGCTTTCGGTTACGCATCAAATTTTTTCACCTGCTAGATCCACTTCTTTAGAGGGGTGTCCGGATACTTTTGGCCAGATAGTGTATAAATTAATAAATTATTATAATAAATTATTAAATTTACTTAATGGGGTCAGTACGAGCAAAGAAAAATTAAAGATACCTGTGGCGATTGAGATCATGCTCATTTGGAGGGGCCTGGAACATAAGCAGGAACATTCCTCAGCTCCAGCAATGTCTCCTGGTGAAGATTTGGAGTCATAAAACACTTTGGCGATGTTTGTTGTTTCATTGGCATACCGCTGGAAACATTGTACTATTGCTGCTTTGCTTTTACCATAAATCGCTGACGTAGTGTCACATCCTGAGAAACTATGGATGCAGAGAATGTACTGGCTAAATGATAAGACCTGAAGATGTTGTGAAGAGTAGATCCTGTCTTCTGTGTTACCCCGTCCGGCCTTAATGAAAAACACATTCGTGTCTCGTGGGGTGAGTGCAACAAGAAAGACGAGCAGGTCTTACCTATCTACAATCACCACAGTTGAATGAGAGGTGTTTTGCCACCCACCTCTGACAATACTGCAGTCAGCCTCTCCTTTGGCTATAGTAGACTGTATACTTCTTGCACCCAAGGCCTGAACTAACATAGTAATGAGCTTGGTTTTGTTCCTTTCATTGGAAAGGACGTTTTCTTGATAAACAGTAGCCACCATGTTCTTAATGAAGTCAATATCCACTGATGTTTTACTTGATGCTCTCCGATGTTGTTCATCTGTTTCAGTGGAGTTCGTGTCTTCATAACCATCAAAAACCACAGCTGAACTGCTGCCGTAATGGTTGATTATGTACGATACATATTGATCGCAGATGGAGGCGAAGGTGGTGTTGGTGTTCCACTTTACTCTATGAAGCAGAAAGCCGCCATAGATTACCGTGAAACTGTTCTTCACATTGATCAGTTGATTACATTTTGGGAAAACATCATACAGTGCTGACTTTTTGATTTTTCTCATTATCCCCTCGGCAAATAGAGACATAGGGTATGGGACTATCTCGTACGTTAGCAACTCCTCTACATCCCCTTCTTTCTTCTTGGTGATTAGAGTTCTTTGAAATATTATCAGAGGCTCTACCACCACTACCTCATTAACTTTGATCATATTGCTCATCGTATCTAAAGGAACGACTGAGTCCTTTTTGGATTATTTCATTTCTGAGAAATTCATTCCAACAAAAGTGCTCTTTGTGCGGGTTCCAATTTCCAAGGCCTGGTAGCAGTTGAAGTTACTTGTTCAAATTACTCCCGTTGAAAGTGACATCAAACAATTACGTTCAGCAAAAGGCGGGTGATCAGCCAACCATTGAGCAAGCTTCCTTCTGAATAGATCATCTTTGGTTATACGTGATGCTCGAAACTCAACATGTTGTTCTCCTCTTGCAGTATGGATGCCACAAAACATCTCAAGTGAACTACATATTGCTGTAGCTGTGCGTGCTCCCCCAACCTATTTCGCCAACACCGAATCACTAAACCCTCGCCCATGTGTTAATTCTCCTTCACTCTTCATGTCACACATGAGTGTCACCTCAATTGCCATGTCTGACCACACACCAGCCATTGGTGTTCCAGTTCTGTTGACAGTGAAGTATCCACGATCTATAAAATCCTGTTTAAGTTGAAGGTGGCGAGTTGTTAGTCCCAGCATGTTTTGTACATATAGGTGAGTACACTTTGCATAATGAAAATGCCCGCTGGCATGGAAGTAAGGTATCTTCAGTTGGGCGCATGTCATATGATCTTCCCAGTTGCGCTGTGCTGCAATGAATTTTTTCATCAACCACCATTTCAAAGTACTAGAGCCACAAAGCTGCTGTTGGCTCATTACCTTTGAGACGTGACAATTCGTTGCTCAGTTTCCACTGAATGCTGGCAAGGGAGGTATATGTGGAAATGTGTTGTGGAGAAATTTCTACTGAGGTCTGAAGTAACTGAACTACTTCTTTTTCATATGGTGTGATATCTAAATTTTCCAAAATGATCTGAGTTAAAGTGACACTTTTATACATTTTGGTTTGTTTTCTTACTTCCTCCTTTGTACTACAAGTGTTCTTCTGTATATTATGAGATGTACATTATACGTACAGGTATACATAATTTATTATTTATATGGGTTATTAATACTATACGTATCTAATTAAACAGCATACAAAGTGATTAAGAGAGTTACAGACCTTGGAAACGAAACTTGAGTGACGAGCATTTGTTGAGCATTGACTAGCAAAATGTTGAAAAGTACCCCTAAACTTCAAAACTATCTAACTATTTACCTGGTGAAGATAAATTAGCATAACTCTATACAGTTTTGAAGAAAATTTTTCACTTTACAACTTTCTCTATCACGAGTTTTCTGAGAAATGGAAGGGGAAAGAGTTAGAAGAGGAAGTTTGACGAGATACCTGAACCACTACCACTTTTTTTGAAAAATTTTCATATTCAATGGCTCATATCTCGAAAACGGTAACACTTGGGTAGAAATATGGATATACCATTTGGAAGAGAATTTTATAAGCTTTAATTTTTGAATTTGATAATTTTCTGTGCGACGCACCGTTTTCGAGATAAACGCCGAAAACTGAAAAAAGTGATCTTTGGACATCCCCCACCCCCCGCGGCGCCTGAAATAGAGGGGACTTTATTAGGCGTTGTTCAGGGGACCAACCCCTACACATTCCTGAAAAATCTCAACCCCTTCATTTAATGCGAAAGGAAAACCTAATTTTACTGGACTATAACCCCCCCCCCTTTGAAAATTTCTGCGTACGCTGCTGCGCGGCAAAAGTAATTTACAACATGAAATTGCTAGCAATGTGAACTAAGGATTACTTTAAAGGTCCATTAATTACTTGCCTTTCCGAAGTCTGACGTCATACTTTGCATTTCCTTTTTAAGCTTGTTCAAGTTAAAGCGATTCAAATTCATAACTAAGCCGAATCACTGACGCAAATTTCTTGTGATTACGTCATGATTATTTGACAGACTGCCGTACGTCATATAATCTAATATATAAAAATGAATGTTTGTCTGTCTATCTACCTATCTATATATCTATAATTTAGGAGCAATCTATATATCCACAGTTTAGGAGCAACGATCGTGAAATTTTATATACAGGCGTGTTTAAAAACAGCCGAGGGTCTTAAGAACTTCCAAAATCGAAATTAATTACCGTTAATTTTTAATTAATAAAAAACCAACAATTTTTGAAGGGTGAATTTATAAAGGGAAGAGCCACTCAACCGTGTACCAAGGGTGAATCCAGAAATGTAAGAGCCTCACAATTTGAAAGGCCGACATGTTAGGTTTAAAGAACAGCGAGAAGCAAAAACGATAGAAAAATAAATACAATCAAGCAGTTTCAAATCATATATTAAACCCGAATAATAAATGAAAATAATAATCTTTTAAGTCAGATTTTATACTCTAAAATAGATCCAACCGCATATTCACACTCTCGACACGCGATGGAAAATTCGAATCAACCAAGTGTCACGAGATCTTTTTTTAATCGCTACTGCAATCCCCCTCGCTTATATCTTTGTGTCTATTGAAGAGTTAAAGACTAAGCTTCTATCCTGCTAACTTATTTCTCACTCTTACTCCATTTCTCACTCTTTCTCCTCTTACTCCATAAATGAATGTATATTCACCAACCCATAGCAACTTTCCAAAAAACTCATTACGAATATCTTTTACTTTACTCAACAGATGTCTGTGTCATCGTGGCGCATTCGGTAAAACGGCTCACTTGCTACCCTGTACGACTCGGGTTCGAATACGGGAGCGTACAAAGTTTGCTAAACCTGTATTTTCAGCTTTTATTTTATTATTTTTTAATTATTATCTTTATTTTATTTTATTATTTTTTAATTATTATTTTTATTTTATTTTATTATTTTTTAAAATTATTTTTATTTTATTTTTTTTCAGCTTTTTTATGATGAAAGACCGAATATAGCTGAAATCTGAGGAGTTTATTATACATTTATACATTTTTAATTGGTTTTCATATTATTAATGTGTATAACATTTCGTATGCTTTTTTTTCTATGATATTTATACTGTGTTTAGTTTTTTAATGGATTTTGGTACGTTTATTATAAATTTATATATTTTATGTTTTACTTTTCAGGATTTTTTGCTCCAATGATAAAGGCTAAATCTTTTCTATGTTATTTATACTATGTTTAGTTTTAAAATTAATTTTGGTTAACAAACATTCATCAATAATTTATTTCTGGGCATTGTATTGCTAACAATTAGGATAACCAACAATATTTGAAGGATGCGACTCTTGATTCACAGACGTGCAGTAGATGGCGCCATTATTTTAAACTTTTAGTATTCCATAAACCCGCACTTCGCTACGGAGTACATTCAAATTAAATACAATGTCAGTGTATGCAATTAATGCCAAAATATATATATATATATATATATATATATATATATATATATATATATATATATATATATATATATATATATATATATATATATATATATATATATATATATATATATATATATATATATATGTATGTATGTATATATATATATAATAAATACGACGATCAATGTATACTAATGATGTAAAAAAAACAAAAAAATATATTTATAAAAAAATCGTAAGGGATATTTTTATAGACAAAATAATGTAGAAGAAAATATTCAAATTAAATCTCATAGGACATACTAAAGAATATAGTACAGTTAATGTAGTACAGTTTGAGGAACATATCTTTTACATTATTTTAATATTTTTATGGATAATGTCCAATTGTCTGCCGCATTAGCAAGAAAAAAAGTATTTTTTTGTCTATTTCGTTGTTATGTGACGATAAATTTATTTAAAGTACCAGAAAATGAAATCACGTGATCATCGTTTAATAAATTAACCTTTTACATGCCAATGTTCCTTTTTTGGAACACCATGTTTGATATTTTTTTAAAAATAAACTGTGATATCTGTCAGTTTGAAAAAATTACCGTTTATTATAGAAGGCATGATTGATTTTTTGACATATTTTTTTTTTCAGATATGAATATTTTAGCGTAGAAAAATTTCTAAAAATCGGTTTTTTTTACAATTTTTACAGTACGTAAGAAAAAATATTCTATGAAATTCCTAAAAATTCAAATCCACCCAAAAATTTCCCCATCGTACTTGCAAAGGACAAGTTTAACGAGTTAATAAAATAAATTAAAATAATAACAAGAAATAGTTCCTCAAGACTGCTTAAAAATGCAATGCTCCAAAAAAGGAACATTGGCATGTACCGATATACAAAATCAGTGATATCACACGTGATCAGTGATTCTGCCGTCAATCAGTGATTCTGCCCTCTGATTACTTTGAAAATTCAGCCGAACTTACAAAGCTGTATGCCCTACAAAGAGGAGACTCTTTAGACGTCGACGCAAATGACATTCGGCAGTTTCTTGGATTACTGTTGTTTAGTGGCTACCACTCAGTACCTGATGAAAATACATATTGGAGCTCTCAGGAAGATTTGCATATCCTAATTGTTAGCAATACAATGCCCATAAATAAATTTCGGATGTTAAAAAAGTATTTCCACATTGTTGATAATAGTAAATTGGAACCAGGTGATAAATTAGGAAAAATTTCTCCCTTTTATAAAGAGATTGGAAAAAATTTTCGTCAATTTGGATTTTTTCATGAAAATATAAGTATCGATGAATCCATGGTTCCATGTTATGGACATCGTTCGGCTAAGGTGTTCATACGTGGAAAGCCAATTCGCTTTGGTTTCAAAGTTTGAATGATCTGCTCAGCAAATGGTTATCCTTATGCTATGTCTATCTACGGTGGAAAAAGTTCGAAAAATGAAAATTTGCCACTTGTATCAAAAGTTGTCTCCGAACTATTATCTTTTATTGACAATCCAGAGAAACACAAAATATTTTTCGATAACTTCTTTTACATCGTACAGTCTGCTGACAGATTTATCTAACAAAGGCTTTAAAGCAATCGGCACAGTACGAGATTCCAGAACGGGACAATGTTCTCTTAAAACAGCAAAAGAAATATAGAAATTTCAACGTGGAGAGCTTGATTACCGATGCGATGGAGAAGTTTATATGTGCCATTGGAACGATAGTTTTGTTGTAACTATTACATCAAATTTTATCACTCACGAACCTTTAGGAATAGCAAAAAGATATGTCCGAGCTAAAAAAAAAGTTGATTTTCCTTAACCTTACATTATAAAATTATATAATAAAGGAATGAGTTGAGTACACCTCTTGGACCGACTTCCTGGAAGTTATCGACCAAAGTTACGCAGCAAAATATGGTACTTTATTCCTTGATCATAGTGCGGCATGTAAAAGGTTAAATTCTAAAAATCAATCTTTAAAAATTCACCAAAAATCATAAAATGGAGGTAAAGATTCGAAAAAGATTTCATATTAAAGGAATTTTTATGATCTTTTTCGTGATATAAATTTTATAACCCTCAAATTATTATTATTTTAAATGCAAACCTAAAAAAAGTTACTAAAACAACTTAAAAATTTAATTTTTAAAAAATCTAAGAAGAATTTTTCAAAAATATTTCTTAGTGCACCCTACACTATAAGAAGAATCGCCATGCAAAATTTCAGCCCTTTTATTTCCCGCGGTTTGGTCTGTACGTTGTATGTCAGTCAGTCAGTTACGGAACTGTTTTATATATATATATATTATTATTATTATCTTTATATCGTAACGTTAACTTCAAGCGCACGCATTATTTTCCTATGCTTTTTTTTATTATCTTTATAATAGCGTAATTTTCATATGATTTTAAACAACAATCATTTTTAACTGGCATTCAATTGGCTGTTAAAACTTTATATTACACCCTATTTAAAAGAAGTAGGGTGTAAATTTTTCAAAGAGGATGTTTCAACACCCAACTTCAAAGAAGTAGGGTGTAAATTGTAGGGTAGAAAGTTTGTAAAATCAAAATTTTGTGCAATGTATTTAATTTCTCGATTAAAAGTAGATTTTTTCTAAAAATTAATTTATTTCGCTTGAAAAGCTAAATATTTTATGCACGCGGTTTATATTATTATTACTATCTTTATATCATAACGTTAACTTCATACGCGAGCATTATTTTCATATGCTTTTTTTATTATTATCTTTATAATAGCTTTATTTTCATATGCTTTTAAACAACTATCGTTTTTATTCATATTATGTTGGTTTTTTATTAATTAAAAATTAAGGGTAATTAATTTCGATTCCGGAAGTTCTTATTATCTTTATTTTCATATGCTTTTTCATTTACGAATTATTCAAATGTTGGTTAAAAAACTTTTATGTAATTTATACATTTGTGTGAGTTTAATTATTGTAATTAATAAATTTATATTTCTGGAGAGGATGTTTCAGTTTTTAGTGGTACTATGATGAAAGGCTGAATCTACCAAAATTCTGAGGAGTTTATTATGTTAGAGAAAAGGAATTTAATATGTAGAGGATGTTTATAGGAGTTTAATGTGGAGAGGAGTTGAATGGTTTGCAGCCCTCAATCAAACACTTCATTTTTTAAGAGGCAACGCTAGAGTCATATCATGGTTCTATTGGAAATTTCTGCTAAACCTGTAATTTCAGCTTCTTTTTTTGCCCAAATGATAAAAGGCTAAATCTAGCTGAATTCTGAGGAGTTTATTATAATTTTATATATATTTTTTATTGGGTTTTCATTTTATTCATGTGTATAAGATTTCACATATTTTTTTCTATGTTATTTATACCGTGTTTAGTTTTAAATTAATTTTGGTTAGCAAACATTAGACAATTTGACATTTTTACTTTTCGGATTTTAGTGCTACAATGATGAAAGGCTGAAAATCCTGAATTCTGAGATGTGTATAACATTTCATATATACTTTTTCTATGTTATTTATACTGTGTTAATTTTTAAATTGATTTTGGTTAACAAACATTCTTAAAATCCCGGGCAACGCCAGGTACTTCAGCTAGTTAAACATAAAAATCTCTAGTAGAGGGCGTATTTCGTAGAAGTTACAACCCGATATTTGAATATCGGCTTTTGACACGTGTATATAAGCCGTGGATACTTTCCGGAAAGATGTGATTAGGGGTGTATAGAGGTGATGATATAGAAGATATGAGATGAGTATCGGTATTATTAGGTAGTGTCAAGCTGCTTTGTTCATCAATGCGTTTATTAAGAAGTCGGTGTCTGTTCTGATAAGATAACAAGATATTGTATTAAGCCTGCTAAATGTAAGGTCTTTTATATTACTTCAACATTTAAATCCCTTTTGATAGTCCATCACAGTATAGGAAATAGATTGTTTGTTTAATAAATTGATTCAATGTAAAAGCCCAGTGTGCATTACTAATGTTACCAGTGAAGAATGAAGATATTAACATTGTTGTTTTTAACTAATTTTAACTAGTTTTTCAAATGAATAAATACTTTTATGCTATTGTTAAAAGGCTTGTCGTCTATACATTATTTTAGGCATCTTCAATGGTTTTTAACGTATACCTTTTTTAACAAACATAGCTTTTACTGCACAGCTTTTACTCTGCTATTCAAATATATATAATAAAAGAATTATTAGAATTGTTGAAGTACATGTTTTACATGTACGCTAACAGAAATCATCAAATGTATGGATGACCATCCAGAGTTTTATATTGTGGAAATAACAAGAAAATTAGGAGTCGAAATGCTGAACAGTGTCGAAATAACAAGTCAGGAAGCTGCCTGGTATCTTTTAAGAGAACCTCTGTCAAAAAGTTCAGCTGTTATAGTATCCATTCCAACAGTCTGACCTGATGATCGACAAAAACTTAAGAAGACCAATAAAGAGCTTGATGCAAAGGGAATTGAGAAAGATTCAACTGATATTTGGAAAGAAAACTGGTTTACGAAATATGAAAAAAGACCAGAAGAATTGAATAATAGCTCTGTTCGTCACGCATTATACTTTTAAAAGTGATTAAATGACCAATTTAAATGGCCGTGTTTTCTTGCAGAAATAGAGAAAATATTAATATTTTGATATTGCTTCTTTTGTGTGACATACTGAGACAAGCTCTTTCAACAGGAATTTATTTCAAGAAGCTTTTTACATTTTTTTCCAAGAGTTTTTGGTGGCCCTGTGGTACAGCGCATTGGTTTTCGATGCTGAAGGTGGTCGGATTGAATCCCCGCGAAAAATGCCTCCGTTAGTGTCGTTTCTTCGGCGTATTATAGGCGAATATTTGACGACAAGTGCCTCTGCATTGGTTAAAAAAAAAAAAAGTTTTTCCGTTTTATAAAGTTTTCCTAAAATCCTATGCATAGGATTTTAGGAACGTATAGTATTTTAGATAACGCATGCGTTATCTGTAAAGTTTACCCTTAGAGTGATACCTCTAAGATTTCATAAACAGGCTAAAATCTTTCTTTATAAAGTTTCCACCTAAAATGTAATAATGCTTCTTTTATCCTGCTTTGCATCCTGCTGTGAAGGACTTTCTATTAATGCGTGATTATCTACTTCGATATCGGATCAGAGTGATAATCCATATAGTTCTCTAGCATTTTCGCGACTGCTATCAGTTTTCATCAAATTCGTTTTTTTGTCGGAAAATTATTGTTCATTCAAACATGAATGCATAGATTATGATTTTGGTACTCAAATCTATATGTAAGTGTTTATAAGCGAAGAAATATACATTTACAATGAATACTGGGGTGCTAACAATTCTGTGAATTTAATCGTAAAATTATAATACTCGTCTACGTATCTAATACTATATGATTAATAGCGCACACACCACCGCACACACACACACACACACACACACACACACACACATACATATATATATATACACTGAAGTGCCACTGAATTAGGGATAGCAAAGCCTATGCAAATTGTGTAGCGCTGCGCATCATGTATGCGCAAGTGAGGGCGCTGTGGTAACTGCATATATAGCGCGTACTGTGGTTGTTCTGAATTAGTTGTTGGAATTGCCAGTATGGGTAAACTGCCTGATTTAGACGCCTTCGATCGCGGACAAATCGTAGGTGCGCAACGCATGGGCCATTCAATTTCCGAAATCGTCAGACAGCTAGGATTTTCAAGGTCGACAGTGTCAAGAGTATACCAAGAATACATGGATGGTGGAAAAAAAACTAGCGATCGGGCAAACTGCAAAGGACAATTAGCCTTGACAGTACGTGGTGAGAGACGGCTCAGGCGTATTGTACGTAGCCAGCGAAGCCAAACATTAGCTCAAATTACCACCCAGTTTAATGACGGTTCCAGTCATACAGTCAGTATACGGACTGTGCAACGCTCGCTTCACCGTATGGGTTTCGGGAGCTGTCGACCTACGAGAGTACCATTGCTCTATACTCGCCATCGGGCTGCACGTCTTGCCTGGGCAAGAGAGCACAGAGACTGCAGTGTAGAGGACTGGAAACGAGTAGCATGGAGTGATGAGTCTCGATTCCGACTACTTAACGCCGACGAGAGGCTGAGAATATGGCGTCAGGCTCACGAAGCCATGGATCCTGCATGCCTGGCTGGAACTGTACAAGGGCATGGTGGCTCAATCATGGTCTGGGGTGTTTTTTCGTGGCACAGTTTGGGATCTTTGGTGCATGTACAAACCTCCCTCAATGCAATTCTGTACGTAGAGTTGCTGGGTGATCACCTCCATCCGTTTATGCTGTTCTGTTATCCGCACGGTAATGGAGTTTTCCAGCAAGACAACTGTACCTCTCACAAGTCCCGGTTGGCTACTGGCTGGTTGGATGAACATTCCTCTGACTTCTCTGTCATGAATTGGCCACCTAGAAGCCCAGACTTAAATCCTATTGAGCATCTTTGGGATGTTTTGGAACAAGGCGTGAAAGGCCATCACACAGCACCGAAGAACCTTACTGAATTATAGACAGCTTTAGCCAATATTTGGAAAGCCATTCCCGTGGAACGTTTCCAGAAACTTGTTGAATCTATGCCTCGTCGCGTGGCAGCCGTTATCAAGGCCAGAGGAGGCCCAACTCGTTACTAGGTAGGTATCCCTAATTCAGTGGCACTTCAGTGTATATATATATATGATTGGTTTATTTCCGTATCAGGACCATTTTTTCTTTTACGTTTGCGCTACCGGACTGCAGTGTGAACAGGCCTTAAGTCTGACTATCTCAGAGCCTGGAACAAGATTTATCGTCACCTGGACACCGTTGCTATGCGGTTGATGAATGCTTAACCTATTGCTATGAAAACTGTTTCCTTGCGGTTTTCCTGATGAAAAGAATCAATATGATAAATCTTAGGTTATCACCTTACAATTTATTATATATATATATGTATATATATATATATATACACAGCTGGCCACTGTAAATGCAACACCCTGAAGGAAACATGCAAATAACATGAAATTTACAACATGCATTAGCGGAGGTGAGATATGCAAATGATTAGAATTTCAGCGCAGACGCACATCACGTGCGCCTGTGGCGCCACTTCAAAGCGCTATTTAAGGCTTGGAGATTTCGACGATTTCAAGTTCGGCAATTGTGTTTTTCTTGTGGTTTTTTCAAAAGAAAAACGATCAATTATGCCTCGTCGAAAACAGCGATCATCTTTTGATCAAGTATCCGAGTTCGACAGAGGAAGGATAGTGGCCTACCGAGATTGTGGATTATCTTTCAAAGAAATCGGTAGTCGTGTTGGACGAAACCAAACAACTGTAATGCGGATATGTGATCGTTGGATGCAGGAGAGTACGACGGACCGGCGTGTTCGATCGCATCCACCTCAGCGCACCACTTCACGTGATGACAGGCAAATTGTGCGCATGGCAGTGACGGATCGCTCAGTCACATCACGAACCATAGCGCAGCACATGCAGTCTGTAACGTATCATCCAGTGTCTGCGCGTACCATTCGACGCCGTTTACAGCAGAGTGGTCTGTCCGCAAGACGTCCATTGCTTTGTCTACCCTTGACGCAGAACCACAGACGTCTCCGCCGCCAATGGTGCGATGACAGAAGAATGTGGACGGCAGAATGGAATGAAATTGTCTTTACTGACTAGTCACGCTTCTGTCTGCAACACCGCATTTGAGTCTGGAGACACCGTGAAGAGAGGATGCTGAACAGCTGCGTTATGCACCGCCACACTGGTCCTGCACCGGGTATTATGGTATGGGGCGATATTGGATATCACTCTCGTACACCTCTAGTACGCATTGCCGGTACTTTAAACAGCCAGCGCTACATCTCCGAGGTGTTGGAGCCAGTTGTTCTTCCTTACCTTCAGGGCTTTCCCACAGCCATATTTCAACATCATAATGCGCGACCACACGTGGTAAGCAATGTCCAACGGTTCTTCGTCAATCGTCAGATTGAATTGCTTCCCTGGCCGCCTCGCTCTCCGGATCTTTCGCCGATAGAAAATATGTGGTCCATGGTTGCTCTACGATTCACCCAGATTCCATCCCCAGCTGCCACAGCAGATCAACTTTGGCAACGTGTGGAAGCTGCTTGGTCTGCTGTACCCCAAGAACTCATCCAAAGTCTCTTTGAATCAATGTCGAGGCGTGTGGCAGCGGTTATCTCCAACAATGGCGGCTACTCTGGCTACTGATTTTGGCAGGAACCACACTTCACAGAAGTCTATAAATTTAATCATTTGATACTTGGTCAACATGTTATCTACAAAATAAATTTTGTTGTGATATCTCTTGTCTTTCTTGGTGTTGCAATTTGGGTGGCCAGCAGTGTATATATATATATACTGTCGAACCCAGTTATAATGAACTTCAAGGGACCAAAGGTTTTGTTCGCTATATCCGAACCATTAAGAAAAATGTTAGAGTTCACAAAATGTCTAACTCATTAGTCGCTATGTATATTCAATAATGATGTATTGAAAGAATGATAAAATATATTAAAAATGATCATTAATGAATTAAATTGACTAAAATCGATTACATTAAACTGACACAATACTAATTAAATTAACTACAAATGAAGACAAATGGAAATAAATTGATTTTATCTTTAATTGTTGCTCACAATTTTGATACAGAAATAATCGTCAATCTTCTGCTGACGTGATGCTGATTTCAAAATCATTTTATGAATTCCTTTGTCCAATACATCAAATGACTCCAACACTCTTTCTTCCACTGTTTGTGTTGACAAAAACTTATTAATTACACTCATCGCTGCTGTAACATCCGAGATGGTGGAGATTTCGCCATTTATGTGCTCCTCTTCATCAGCATCAGAGGCAGAATCTTCGATTTCAGAATGATGCATTTTGATTTCTTCCACAATATCTTCATCAGTCGGATTTTCACATGTAATGACTTCATCATCACATGTTTCGAACGATTGCACGCCACAATCTTAGAATGATGACATTCAAACTCTTGTTTTATCAATGTCATCTAGAATGAAAGAAACTTTAAAGAAGAAAGGCGGCATTACTATCTATTAATGTCAATGAAATATAATATTTCATAAATCAATTTCCATGTTTGTATGTTACGAAAATCTAATTTTTGATGTTATGCTTTTGTTTATTATTGTGTATAAAATTTTATTTTTGTAACTCATTTGTTATACATAGTATGTATAATGTATGAAATTTCATTCATTTTTAATGAATATTAAAAAAGTTTTTGTTAAAAAATCGTGTTTTCATAAATCAATTTCCAACACTGTATATGTATAACTAATAAATATGTAAACTAAAAAAAATACTACTCTTGGTATTAATGGTTTAGGCTCCGTTCACATTGCAGTCCGTTAGCGTAAGCGCAAAAGCATTGAAATATATTTAACCAATAACATACCTTCAAACGATTAGCAACGAAATTGCTAAGGCCTATGATTGGTTTATTTCCGTATCAGGACCATTTTTTCTTTTACGTTTGCACTACCGGACTGCAGTGTGAACAGGTCTTAAGTCTGGCTATCTCAGAGCCTGGAACAAGATTTATCGTCACCTGGACACCGTTGCTATGCGGTTGATGAATGCTTAACCTATTGCTATGAAAACTGTTTCCTTGCGGTTTTCCTTATGGAAAGAATCGATATGATAAATCTTAGGTTATCACCTTAAAATGTATTATATATATATATGTGTGCGTGTGTGTGTGTGTGTGTATATTTATATATATATATATATACCGGGTGACCATAATTAAACTGACAGTGCTCACAGTGTTCTGTAGCGCGATCTATTTGCGAGAATGACGCCACATTTTGTAGGAAGATTAAACAAGACGGAGGACGAAGGATTCCGCGAAAAAATAAATGAGTTCCAAAAGTCACCGCTAGGGGAATATTTGGCGCTGTGTAATAGAAAATAGAGTGTTAACAAATGCAAATCAATACGGAAATTACCTTTTATTTTGCATTCAAATGAGGTTCAATGTGGCTGCCGTTGTTGTGGACCACATATTGCATTATGTGCACAGTATGCACAACAACAGAAAGTAACATGTCTGCAGGAATCTCCCGTACAGTCCGTGATATGTTATCCTTCAACGTAGCCAGGTCCTGGACCACTCCTTGATAGACCTTGGACTTAAGGTAACCCCATAGCCAGAAGTCGCATGGGGTAAGATCAGGCGACCGAGGTGGCCATGCAGTTGGAAAGTACCGGCTAATGACTCTTTCTGTTGTGAATTTCTGTCGTAGCAGCTGTTGCACCCGTACAGCAACGTGTGGAGGGGCTCCATCTTGCATGAAAATGATTTCCCCCAGGCATTCTCTTTGCTGAAGTGCCGCAATGACAAAGCTGTTCAACATGTGGCGATATTTCTCTCCGGTAACAGAACAGGTTTCCGGTCGTGTCGGGGTATTGTTCTCATAGAAGAATGGACCTACGATAAATTCCGCTGTGAACCCACACCAAACAGTTACCTTTGGTGAATGTAAGGGAATTTCTCTGACTGCATGTGGTAATTTGTCATCCCAAATTCGGCAGTTCTGGGTATTCACAGTTCCATGCAGGTAAAAGTGGGCCTCGTCTCCCCATAAGATTTTCCACGGCCAAGCATCATCCACCTCCATTCTGGCAAGAAAGGTGAGAGCAAAAGTCAATCGCTTATCATGGTCGGGGTACAGTAACTCCTGTACACGGCTGATCTTGTACGGATAAAAGTTAATAATCTTACGTAAGATTTTCCATACCGTACTGTAAGGCATATCCATATTCCGAGCTAATCCACGAGCGCTAGAGGTGGCAGCAATATTGTCTGGTCCTCTGTCGAAAATCGCCGTGGCAACTGCTTCGATTGTATCCTGTGGTACAGGTTTTCGTCCTCTGCCTGACTGAACCTTCAGAGAACCTGTTTTCTCAAACGTCGCAACCATTGCTTTTAGCCCATTAACTGACACAGGACCGTTACCTTTACGCATTTTTTGTGCGTTCTAAAAGCACGAAGAGCGGCTGACGCGTTGCACTGGTTGAGGTAAAAGAATTTGACCAGTAACGCACGCTCGACTAAAGAAGGAGACATTGCACATAAACTTTCAATCCGATTGATTCGAAACGTAACACATTGCCTTTTAAAACCCAAGCAGCTGGCACTGTGCCAATGGATGTAACGTGAAATTTGAATAAAGAACTTCTTCTTCTGTTCAGCGTACGTGATATTGCAGATCACGAGATTTTATCGGTGTTTATGTAGATTTTACGCTTTTTTAAAAATGTTGCCATATTGCACTTGAACTAAATAAGAAAATGTGCATAATAAAAGGTAATTTTATTCCGTATTAATTTACATTTGTTAACACTCTATTTTCTATTACACAGCGACATATATTCCCCTAGCGGTGACTTTTGGAACTAATCTATTTTTTCGCGGAATCCTTCGTCCCCCGTCTTGTTAAATCTTCCTACAAAATGTGGCGTCATTCTCGCAAATAGATCGCGCTACAGAACACTGTGAGCACTGTCAGTTTAATTATGGCCACCCGATATATATATATATGCGTATATATATATTTATATATATATATATATGTGTGTGTGTGTGTGTGTGTGTGTGTGTATAAATTTATATATATATATATATAAATATATATATTTATATTGTGATAACTTAAGACTCCGGGTAGCTAAAAATGTTCAGAGTCGGTCTACTACATTAAAATACAATTTTATTAAATTAAGTCGGAAACTTTTTACAACTATTTACAATTTTGTTGATCTACCTCTAGACATAGAGGGAACTAGACATAGAGGGGCCTTCTTAATAGCCAAATAATTTCGATGAGAAGATGTATGCAAGTACAGTCACAACTGAACTATAAGGTCGGTACACAGCCTCTAGAGCATACAGCTCTGAAAATAGAGTAACTTCGTAAGGAAAAGTACAAGCTACCGAGAAGTTTATAGAGCGGGCTGCTCTGAAATATAAATATAACTTCTTGACGAAGTAGCGTGCTAACAGAAGCCTGTAGAGCAGGATGCTCTGAGATAGCTATACTTCAAGGTGAAGTATTCTAACTGACGAGAAGCTTAGAGCGAGCTTTTCTGAAATATAAATATAACTTCTTGATGAAGTAACGTGCTAACAGAAGCCTGTAGAGCAGGATGCTCTGAGATAGCTATACTTCAGGGTGAAGTATTCTAGCTGACGAGAAGCTAAGAGCGAGCTGCTCTGAAAAGTAAGTTCAGGATGAAGTCGGTCGCTCAAGGACCTCTGACGAAAGGTGCTCCCTAGATGATAGTCTCGACCAAGTCTGCTCAAAAAACTGAATTTCTTTTCCCAGCGTTGGCACTCGCGCTTCCGGTCACGTGACTGCAAATTTTTAGGTTGGCTGGCCCAATTTGTGATGTCATGTTCGTTGGCTGTGATTCGCTTGACGACGAAGCCATGTGGTCGGCTCTTATAAATCAGCTGATCATAAAATCATTTGTACATGTCGGAATAGCCATTAGTTCACGTCCTCCCAGGGCCGGCGGTTAGGCACAACAGTATTATCTGCTTCCAGACACATTGACGCCGATCTATAGAACTGTTCGCAGGTCACCTGCTGTGGGAGGTCCGGCTGTCTGGGTGATTTATTCGGAAAGGGGCGTAACGAATTCTTACAATATATATGTAAATATATATATATTTATATTTATAAATATATATACATATATATATATAATATATATATATATATATATATATATATATATATATATATATATATATATATATATATATATATATATATATATATATATATATGTTATATATATATATAATATATATATATATATATTATATATATATATATATATTATATATATATATATATATATATATATATATATATATATATATATATATATATATATATATATATATATATATATATATATATATATATATATATATATACTAGCTGAAGTACCCGGCGATGCCCGGGATTTTAAGAATGTTTGTTAACCAAAATCAATTTAAAAATTAACACAGTATAAATAACATAGAAAAAATATATGTGAAATATTATAGACATCTCAGAATTTCAGCCTTTCATCATTGTAGCACTAAAATCTGAAAAATAAAAATGTCAAATTTACTTAGCCGTGCTTCGCCCATCTAGCCCTCCAGTTCAGGGACCCGCTCCCTTCAGCAATCATGGAATAGCAGTAATCAAATCTAAAATCAAAGCTTAAACAATTATATCACAGAAATATTCCAAAGAGAAAGGTCAACGGTAATCCGTATACTGGTAATTAACCCAGTAAAAAAGGATTAATGAAAAAAAGAAAACAAAAGGAGTAATATTAGAAAATTAACTTTAAATAACACCAAATAACTATAAAATAACAATATTCCATGACTATCACAGAAATATTCCAAAAAGTTTCAACAGTAATCCGTATAATGGGAATTAACCCAGTAAAAAAAAAAATAAATGAAAAAAAGAAAACAAAAGGAGTAATATTAGAAAATTAACTTTAAATAACACCAAATAACTACAAAATTCACTGCCCTTCAAAAATATCCAATAATAACACAATTTCCTTAGCAAATGCAAAATAAACAAAAAGTGAAAACAGTAAAAAAAGTACAATAATTGATGTATAATAAATAGTTTTTTATTTGGGGCTGTTTTCATAAGGAAAGGAATGACAAATCGGGGGAAATTTTCATTTTAGAACATAAAATTGCGTGTATTATTTTTGCATTTTAAAATTTTCTCTTAGATTGTAGGCCATTTTGAAGATAACTGTCATATGTATCGTGTGTGAGAAGGAAATTAAAATAGTAGCATCAAGATTTTGTGCAGAGTGATAGGCGTTTTAGCTAAATTTCAGATTAATATTCTACGTCCGGAGTCAATTTTTAAAAAAAATTAAAGGTTATTTTGGTCTTTTATGGTAAAATAGCACTTGAAAATTAAAAAAAGAACAAAAACTTACCTGTAAATAGCATATTTTTTTTATAAATTGGTCAATTTGAAGTAAATTTATTGAAATTTAGCTAAAACGCCTATCACTTTGCACAAAATCCTAATGCTACTATTTTAATTACCTTCTCACACATGATACATATGACAGTTATCTTCAAAATGACCTACAATCTAAGAGAAAATGCAAAAATAATACATGCAATTTTATGTTCCAATATGAAAATATTCCCCTATTCGTCATTCCTTTCCTTATAAAAACAACCCAAAATAAAAAAACTACAATTATATCACAGAAATATTGCAAAGAGTTGTAGACAGAAGCATAAAAGGAAAGAATATTCAAATAAAGTAACTAAATTAAACAAAAAATGACAGATAGGAAAATTAGAAAATTTACTAAATGCAAAATAGAAAAGTAAATAAAACATAATTATATTTCACTGGCCTTCAAAAATATCCAATAACAATACAATTTCCTTAGCAAATACAAAATAAACAAAAAGTGAACAATAATTGGTGTATAATAAATAGTTTTTTATTTGGGGCTGTTTTTATAAGGAAAGGAATCGCGAATCGGGGAAAATTTTCATATTGAAACATAAAATTGCGTGTATTATTTTTGCATTTTAAAATTTTCTCTTAGATTGTAGGTCATTTAGAAGATAACTGTCATATGTAACATGTGTGAGAGGGAAATTAAAATATTAGCTTTAGGATTTTGTGCAGAGTGATAGCTGTTTTAGCTAAATTTCATTAAAAATTACTTCAAATTGATCAATTTATGAAAAAGGTATGCTACTTACAGGTAAGTTTTTGTTTGTTTGTTTGTTTTATTTTAAGTGCTATTTTAGTATAAAAGACCAAAAAAACCTTTACAAAATTATTTTTTCTCAAAGCTAAACACAAACATAATTAACAGTAGTTTTAAAACACCCCTGGTAAACATTGTTAAGTTTCGAAGTATTAGAATGATAATAAAAAATATTCCAGAGTTTCAGACAGAAGCATAAAAAGAAAGAATATGCAAAAAAAGTAACTAAATTAAACAAAAATTGACAGAATACAGAAAAAGTGAACACCGGCAAAAGTACATGAAACGTTTCCTTGTGCGCATGCGCAGCTCTTATGAATGATTGATTCCAACGCATAGAGTACCGCGTTGGAAGAACCGCATAGAAAATTTGTGTTGAAGCATCATTCTTTAAATTTCAATTAAAAATCGAAATTTTAAGATAGAGACTTGAAATGAGGTTTATATGAATGAGAAAGCTTTCATCTTCCAGATGATGTAAATATTTTCTTTGTAAGATAAAAACTCGAAGAGCATCGACCGTAGATCCTCAAAACTGTGTAAATTTCTCGAAAAAGTGGATTTAATATTTTGATGAAAATATTAGTCTGTTTTAAATTATTTTTAAACAAATGAGATCTTGCTTGAAGGAGAAATGTCTGTAGTCTTAGATTGTAAAAAGATCAAAATTCTACGATCATTTTTTGCCGAAATATCGTAATCTGAAGTTAAAAAAACAAAAAATATCCCACAAAACATAAAATAAAAAATTTTCTAGAATAAAATTTAAAATTCGGGCTTCGAGGTGCACTTTCCCATAGTCTGCACTACCCGTGTGCCAAATTTCATGGCTGTAAGTTTCATAGATTCGTCTTGAGGCCGCACACACACACACACACACGCAAGCAAATATTCGCTTTTATTAATAAGATATATATATATATATATATATATATATATGGTTTTTGAATATCGTGTTGTTTATATTATTTCAAAAATAATTTCTCCTATAAAGAGACTATACTTTGAAAACTTTTAAATATATGGTAGCAAAAATGAGTTTCATAGCAATCAACCAAGGAAACATTTAGAAAATAGTAAAAGCCAATAACGTTTGCACAGTCACAGACTGTGTCGTTGTTTTCCTCATCCGGCAACTCATTGCCGCAAGAAGTGTCTTTCAAGTCTCTTCCGAATCCATTTCATTATTCCTCTGAGATACAAAGACTGCTCGCCCGAGGTAGCTTGATGGTAGCGCGTTGTGCTTGGATCTGTGGGTGCTCAAATCCCGACTGACTCCATTAAATACCTTGTGTCTGGGATGGACATGGGCACGTTAAATCCGTAGACCGGGAAGTTCTATGAAGTCAGAGAGGGTGGGAGAAAGTACGATCCTACCAGATATTCTCCCTGGGAGTGCTCGGTCAAAATTGGGGGGACACCTGGCTAAATCGGACTTCGACCCTCGTGGTTCTAATATAAACCGGAGCTGCAACCCCCAGACCGCAAGCCTATATGTAACTGGTCTGGAATACTGCAGTTCAGTCATTAGTAACAATCACAGCAACAACATATTTTATATGCGGCCCTAGACAATTCCTATTCCTTCAGTGCGGCCCAGGCAAAGGTTGGAGACCCATGGTTTAATGCACTGTAATAATTCACTAGTTGATACCCGTCCAAACATGACGGCTAGATAGTAAATAAATGTACTAATACACAAATTATACCCAACACATCATTGCCAAATGTTAAAAATCATTATAATTCGCAGAAGCAAATTAATGTGTTGAAGCGGCCTCGTGCTTAGTGAGAGTCTAAAGCGAGATTTAAAAATGTCACTGAGCATGTGCAGAATTTTTTATTTTTAATTGTAAATTATCGCTAATTAAACAGCGCGAAATAAACAATTTCTATCAGGTTTAATCTTATATTTCACAAATATAATTATCATAAAAATAAAAATGGCAGAGCGAGATCTAGAGAGACTATCATTAAAACATGTCACTGAGCATGCGCAGAAACAGTGAGTTTCTAAAGACAGATTTAAACATACCACTGAGCATGCGCAGAAATCAATTTTTAATTCTAAATTATAGCTAATTAATAGCAATTGCGGTTACAAAAACCAAATTTGACAGATCTACAGGTTACAATCTTTCGTTTAAGACCAAAATGAAGTAAATTGATGCAGTAGTTTTCTCTCACGGACTGCCCAAAAAGTCGGCTTAGCAACCTAAATATATAGATATTGGAACTGAATTTCGCAGGAGACTCATGTCCCTTTGGCCCTTTTCCTGTTTATGATTTTGGAGTACATATTAAATCAGTTATCTGTCATATAGGCGATACCTCTTATTATCAGTGGATTCAAGTTTCAAATATCTGTAGTTATTATTTTAACAAGTACTTTTAGCATCCTCATGAGGAAATACTGAAAGGAAGCATCTTTAAGTACTCAAACCAAAATCTGAAGCATGAATTTTTAATTAAAAATGTTTATTCATATGCCAGATTTAAGAACTACCTTTATTTATCAAAACTATTAATGTAATTCCTCCTAGATACTTTTAAATAACAATGAAAGGTTTCTTTTTTTTTCAATACATTATGTTTAATGAACAAATATCCTCATCCGAAAACTTCAATTAAAGGCACAGCAAAAGTACCATGATCAAAAGTAAACAAAATTGACCTTTACAAAACAAACAAAATTAAAAATACGAAACTGACAGTCTCTGACCTGACCTGCCAATAACGGAGTTCCTTCAGTCAAAGCCGAACAGACAAGGAGGTAGGTACTCAGCATTTATCAGTTCACCGCAGTTGCCGATTGAGCACGCGGGGCTTCGTCAGATTCCAAGTCTAAGAAGATGAACAGAGAGGCAACCATGTCAAGTCGTCAGCCTTAGAGTTGCCATAGCCCTATCTCTAGGACCAACGAGCAATTGAAATACAGTCCCTCTCCATGATTTGTCCTTAAAAACTTTCCCTATGTCTGGTTCTATGGGTATCTTTGATTAGTAATGATAGAAGCCATTGATTCCTAAGATATTACGTTACAAGAAGCTTTAATGACATTAATTCCTCTCTTTGCCAATGCATCTGCTGTCTCATTTCCTAGGATGCCAGGGCGGGATCGAATCCTTGCTCTTTGCTCAGAAATTTACGTGAAAGGAAAACTTTAGGACTTAACATTTATAAAAATAGGAAGAGTGTTATCAACTGCTTCCAAAAGAATGGGTTGTATTTAGTAAAGATATATTCCTAAACTGAATAGAGGAATAATCTGAAACCACGAAGGAAAAGAAACACGAACTGAAGCTGATGACAAACACAAAATTTAGATGGATATAAAGCTATTACCCGTTGTGGTCTCAACACCTCCAAAGGAAGCAGTGAAATCCCATTCATTAACCAGTATGTCTACTCGCCAATCAGTAATCAGTTTATCTGCCTGTAACGAAAAGTATAACACTAAGACTTACAATTTCACTACCCTTTGAACCCTTTGGGTCGCTTTTCCAACTTCAAAATATCTCTAAAAAATATTTCAATGTACCTCAAGATCCCTACAAAACAGCGTCAAGTCATCACTGTAAAAAAGATGTGATGTAGGCAGAGCTATAAAAGCAACAAAAAAAAGATAAAAATTGGATTCTGAAAAATCCTCACTGTGCGAGTATATGAAGATACGTTAAAAAAATAGAAAACCAGTAAAGTTACAAGCTTATGCCAGACCCATATTCAGGGAGGGCATCTGAATATGGGTCTTGCATCTGTTACAATGACCTATTGACCATAATTTTTAAGATTTTACGTGTATCTGTTCACATAGATGATGCATGTGATGGAATAGAAAAGGGGGGGGGGATTCAATTAAACTTTTTCACAAGCTGAAAAAAATCTAAATTTTACATACAATACGTAGAAAAAAAAAGATATTTTGGGCTTCTGCATGATTGTTTTTTTTATTTATTTATGTATAAGGCAATGTATTTTTAAGTGAAACATTTTTGTATAATTTGGAAAAAATGTTTTGTTTTTTTTTAAATGAACGTATTATGTGCAGAAAAAAGATGTTCCTGTGTTTCAGTATAAGTGCCTTTTGTATTTATTTACAATACAATGTGCTTTTATGTGCAGCATTTTGGCGTATTTCGATTATTTAAATAAGATGTCCGCTATACCTGAAAGGTTTGCAATACCTAACATATATAAATACAAACAAAAAGTAAAAGTATTCTTTTGTGACATTTGACAATGAAAGTATATAAAACGCTGAATATGTTTGCAAAATTTCATTATTATTTGACCTTTCTGAAGCGAGACATCTAAACTCGTTGACTGCGTATCCTTTATCTGCCACGCGCACCTGTTTCCGTAATTTCATATATACGACTCCTTTCAAAACCCAGGGTCTTGTCCATTGATCAAACAAGAATCGCTTTTCTTTCTCCAAAAAAGAAAGAAAGAATAACTAAATTACTCAGGTTATTTCCTTCGAAAGCCATCCTGGACGTGGACCATAAACTTCCATAGAGCATAAATATAATTAAACCAAGAAGAAAAAAAATTTTAAATAGGAAAAAAATACAGTGCATAACCCTGAAAGGAACACGTCAGTATCGTAAAAGAAATCATTATATGTTCTTCAAAGTGGTTTCACTGACTCCACAGGGTCCGTATTTGAGTAGTCGTGCAGGTTTTCTGAGCAGAAGAAACCGTGACCCAGTGGTCGTGCGCCAAGGTTCGACAGTTTCGGCAGTGCCTTTTACGCAACTCTGCACACAGCCATACAGGAGCGAGCCGCCTAATCGACATACTTAAGAAGATTCAACCACCAAATCGGACTCCAGTTGCTCTACAGTTATTGTCAGTGTCACAATGCATCTTGTCGGCTTCCTCTTCCTGTGTTTCACGCTCATCGCAGCGAAGAATATTAAGTTCGAAACTTGCGGTGAGTTGTTTCGATTTGTTTCTTTATTTCGATTTGTTTTCGATTTGGTTCTTTTCGAGCTTACGCTCTATTCTCTCAGTGCTTTGCATTTTTGGGGATTTTTTAGAAAAATTATATACCGTATTTTATGGACAATAAGATGCACCACTTTTACATGCAAAAACAGGCTGAAAATTGGTGTGCGTCTTATGGTTTGAAGGTAACATTAAAATAAAATGTATATTTTATTATGAACATTATATATTATTAAATATATCTGTGGCTTGGTACAAGAAGTGCCTAAGTCAGTTTTTTTCAAGATGACTTTGTTTGCTTATGTCTCTTAAAAAAATTCATTTTCAATCTAAAAAGTACCCATGTCTGTCCGATGCTTTAAAAGTGTTTTCTAAACTATTGTACAGACTTGGGTACTTCTTACATTGACAATATTTTTTTAAAGAGACATAAGCAAACAAAGTCATCGTGAGAAAAACTAACCTAGGCACTTCTTGTACCAAGCCACATATATATTATTTATTATGTTTATTATATGTTTTTATTATATATATATATATATATATATATATATATATATATATATATATATATATATATATATATATATATATATAATATGTATATATATATATATATATATATATATATTTATCTTTATTAAGTATGAAATTGAAAATATCTTTATATACCTAACAAAATACAAAATATTCTTTTTCTAAAATTCCTCGCATTAATTTGAGGTGCGTCTTATGATCCGAAAAATACGGTATATATCTGTGCTCAGATGACAAAATGTTAAAAGAAATTTGCGTGACAGCAATTCTAAGACTCAAGATGTCATGAAAAATCAGTAATTTGTTTTACATGAGCAAACGGGGTACCAATGTTTCAGAGAAATAGTTAGCTATTACTTACAGTTGTTACAGTAAATTAAAAAATATCGGCGAACGAGAATCCAGAATGTGAAAAACTCAATTTTTTTATGAAAAGTTTCTTATAAAATTTTGCCATCTGAGAACATATATATATATGTGTGTGTGTGTGTGTGTTAGTTAGTGGGTGTTAATTAGTTATTCAATTTTTTTTTCAGTGTATTATGTTGTTAATACTATATGACACTACGAATTTAAAGGGAAGATGTCACTCATTATGTCTGCCGGAAATATTTTAATTCCTTTAAACTGACTTTTAGATGAAAAGCATTTTAGGCGTTGCATAAAACATCTTGTCTATATTTATTTTTACTGCACAAATTCTACTTGCTTCCAAAATATGTTTTGCTCTGAACCAGAAAACTTATATAACAAATGCAATATAAACAAACTTAAGCTTTAATAGGAAATATAACACTAAAAGTATGCGATGACTTCGTAAATAAAAAAACCTTAAATTTTTCAAAACAAATAGGTTAAGTAAATTTCAGTAAAATTAAATGTCAATAAAATCAAAGTTTGATGTGAAAAACAGCTGACTTTAAACTTGAATACTTCATTAAGCTTCTTAGGTTTGCAAACAAGTGATGTTGTTTTGCGAATACAATAATTTTTTTATTTATTTAATTAAAGTGAATATTGCGAGCTTTTCCTTCTTAAAACTATATCAATTTTTTTTACGAAATATAGATCTTTAATTTGAATATTATTATTTACTTTTAAAACCCTGGTACATTTAGCGTTAGGTAACTTCTTGATAAGTATAATGTAATATAGTTACATATGTACATATACAAAATATTTTTTTAAACTTTTCTCAATTTAAGGAAAAGTTTAAACATTATATATGCTATGTGTTACTACATAAATCACGTGTTTCATGCAATTTTTAAGCTTCTTGTTATACACGTTAAAACCAGACGAAGAAAATATTAGACTGAATATTAGATACTTTATACTTCAGTACAAATTATATACGATTTTGTCTTTTAGTATATAAGCGTTTTATAAAGAGGAGAGTAATTTATACTTTATTGTGGAGGCCTCAGAAAAATATGAAAAACTGTAAATGAAGCATTAGAGAAATGTATTACTAGACCATTGAAATATTTCATGAAAAATTATTTCATTGTAAAAGAACATGGAAATAAATTAAAATAGCTATTGATTACTAATTAAGTCTATTCTATATATTGTTTCTCATATTTTTCAGATTTAATTTTCGGGAGTATATCACTTGAATTGATTCCCTTTTATATCCAAAATATTTTGTTTTCTTTTCAATTAAAATTTAACCAAAACAAATTTAATATTTTGAAAAACTGAATTATAGAAATTTTAAAACTAAAAATTTTCGGTCTTCAGCTTTCTTCAAAATTATTTGTTAGCTCCATTTGTTGAGATTATCCGTACTTTAAAACTAGAAAGACGGGGATTTTTTTTCTTACTAAAAAGACTGAACGCCGTTATCTTGACGGTTAAAAATAAAATCAAGAATTTAAAATATTTAATGTTTTTTTAAATGGTTAAATACTTTAAATTTTGAACTATTTCATGCAAATATATAATAAATTAGTATATACTAGTTAGATATATTTTTATGCAGGTATGTCGAGATGACAACCTGGTATGGTTTATCCGTAAAAATATATCCATGGTTTGCGCAGATCTTATTTTTCAACACCAATATTTCCGAACAGCCAATATTTCTGTTATTTACTAAAAGGGGAAGAGACGAAACGTGACCAACATTTTTCCGGTATTATTTTAAAGATTTCTGCCTGTTATCTGTATTGCCGTCAAATTTACGGCTTTCAGTGTTAGTAGGTATACAACACATTTACTCCCCTCTTTACTATCGAATGTAATTTTGTAAATGTGTGTGCATATTTCGAGTAAAATTAGAAGTCATAAAATTTCAGAAGCCTGAGGACATAAATACAGACATAGCACTCAACAGTATGTCCGAAACCGTCAAAATGACGGCAGCCGTCTTTCTAGCGTTAAAAATTTCATTGATCAGGGTTTTTGGTGCCATTTTTTTGTTTCCACAACAGTAGGATTTCTTAATATAAAAAGGGCAGCGTTTCCTAAAACTAATTTACTGCGGATTCTCTTCTTCTTCTCTACTCCGCTCTGATTCTTTCGTTTCTTTTTCCATATTGTCTATCATAGTTAGCAGTAATGAGTTGAAAGTTAGGAGTAAAACTCTACATAGCATTTAAATGTGCTGCTATCGCCCGTCACCAAACGCTGCGAACAAACGCTGATAGATCTGGAAGCAGGAGGAGCATTTTTAAAAAGCAACGGAGCGTAAGGAGCATTTTTTATTTTTTGCAAAACTGCTAGAAAATGGAAATGCAGGGTGTCCGGGCTAAAGGTATACCAAAGTCATGACTTATTTTTACGGAACTAAACATTAGAATTAAAAAAAATTGTTTAAATAGAAAGAACATCTCACCAAGTTTTAATATCAATCATAGATTTCCATCATAGTATCATAGATTTCGATGTGTGCATGTAGCACGACAAACGTCTAAATGGTAATCCAGTTCTCTCCAAGTGTTCCATAGCATATCACAAATTGCTTGAATGACACGCTTCTTCAACTCATCCACAGTTTCAATTTTTTTGTTTATACACAACGGATTTAATGAATCCCTAAGCAAAAAAGTTTAATAACGCCTGATATGCTAATAAACACTTGGAGAGAACTGGCTAACCATTTAGACGTTAGTCGTGTTACAAAAGGTAGTCGTGTTACTAACTGGAACCATAGGCAATCCGGATAATATGGGTAAAAAGCAAAACAAAATCCTCAACTAAGCAGGCTTACCGTTTATTACGATAAAAAACTGTTTTGTAACAAAATTACATAGTATTGTTTACAAGACATTAAAAAATATAAAAATAATTTTTCACACCATTTCTTAACAAAGAATTGGTAAGTCTAGTAAAGCTTTCTTAAACTCAATTAAAAGCATTTTATTATCATAATTTATTGTGCAATCTATGCAGGAACTGTACATCGAATCAAACTAAAAAGCGAATATTTGGCGTACCTGTAGTTACGTTCTTGCTATCATAGTTAAAAATTATTATCTAATGTGAACATTAAATAAAAATAATGTCAACAAATCTGATCCGGATTATCCGGAGATCCGGATCCCCCAGGGCCGGATAAACGAGGTTTTACTGTACTGAAATCATTAGTTTTAATATTTTTTTCAACTGGTCTGTTCCAGTGTCTGGAAATGTACATTAGAGAAAGAGTAAGAAGAGAAACGTATTCCTGTTGAGGTGTTCTTCCTCAAACAGAAAGAAAAGAAAGAGTAATTAAAAACTAGGATTTGTTCATATGATATTGGTTAGAACTAACGATATCTTCTGGGTTGATATGTTAAATGTGATACGATAAGTAATTGGAAAGAACTGGTGGAGAGCGTGGAACTGGTGGAATTATAAAAGAGAGCTCCATAAAGTCCACTTTAAACCGGAACAATAGCAATTAGTATGATCTAACAATTAAAGTGCTCTTCAGGTTTATGAGAAAAGAAATTAGAGGCGAATGCTTCGATGGACAAACCACAAAAACGTGAGAAAGTTTACAAAAAATCACATTAAAGTTCCATATTTTAAAACTTTTAACATCAAATGATTAACGTCAGGAAATAGATCCACATTATTTCGATCCTTATCTATTATTATAGAGGCGTGAAGGATGTTGGCACTTATCTTCTTTCCTAGATAAAAGTAAAAGAGAGCAAGCAATAGAGGAGCTTGAGATAATTCTCGTAATGAACAATTTCTCCTTTTTTTGTACCAAAGTCCAGACAATTCAATAAAAGGATATAATGCTCCTTCTTAAACAATATTGGATATAGCGGAATATGTTTCTAGTGACGTAACATTTTACTTTTTACGTTAAGGTTGCTGTGTACTAACCCTACTGGATTCGCTCACCTCAGTGTTAACAACCTATGGAGAAAATGTGTCCAAGGATTGCCAACTTCGATTGAAAGATTTTGTTTTATCAAATTGCACTGCGTAATAGAGAAAGACACTTTAAGGCATTTTTCTTTAAAAAAAAAATAAATAACATTTTAAAATTAAAATTATTTGACGGAAAAATCTGGTATAGTGTGCTTAAAACGCTCATGAATTCCTTTTGTGGACAATATTGATAGAATGAATCCTGGTTGCAAGGTGCCGAAAAGTTCAGGCTATCTTAAAATACCATTTTTATTGGATTATCAGCATTCATGTAGCTATAAATAGTAGACAAATGTTTTCCATAGGTAAACATTAAGGCGAGCGAATGTAATAAGGTTAGTACACAGCAGCCTTAAGTCACAAGCAGTCACAAGATCTCCTCCATAATCATATTTGAAACACTTTATACGAGATTTTAAAAGCAGTGTATTTTACCATGACAAAGCTAACCGGAATTAGATTTTATGTTTTCAGAACAGACATTAAGTTTAACAGGTCTAGATATATCTTTCAAATGGGATAGTATATTCTCACACTTTTTTTTAAATACTCCTCAAAACTGAAAAGGATTTTTTACAATATGTATAGAAATATAGCAATCCCATTTTTCTGTAACTTTTTAACTGATTTTCTAACACTGATTAAAAATCTGGAAATACACTGAAGTACCGATCCGTTCTCATTAAGGCATACGTGTGCCCCGGATTACGGAGAAAAAAGAACTTTAAGAATCCAAAAATATCCTGGTAACAAAAAAAAATATCTATTTAGATATTTTAAATGAAAGACATGTTGTGATTTAAAAATATTTATAAAACATGCAAAGATTTTCCACTTTTCTTCTGGAACAAGTATATTCCTTTGTTTGCGAACCATGGCCGAATTTTAAACATGAATTTTACAAAGCGAGAAAAACTTGTGATGCATGGATAATCCGTAAAATGAATGAGCCTCTCACGGATAATCGGAAGTTCAGAGAAATTGTAGATTGAAAAGAAACTAACAGTCGAGGTTGAAATCTAGTGTTTACTCGGCTGTCGACTTCCAATCGTTAAAGGGGAAAAATAAATCTTTCCCCATTCTACAGCTAAGAAGAGCCACTCAAGCAATATATTCTCGATTGAATAAGTATTAGAACTTCCATTTACCCGAAAAAATAATAAAAATTTCTCTTCGATAAAAAAAAATTTCATCCCATGTAGTATCTTAAGATTGAATTAATTCTAAAAATCTTGACTGCGACGTAAAGTGAACGTACATTGTGAGTAAGGCGTTTCCATAATTAAAGAGACGAATTTTAACCAAACTGTTTAATGCGAAGCCACTGGAACAACTCACTTAACAGAGCAAGCAAATTTTAGATATAAAGTACAACATTGTTCCATCAAAAGTGTATCTTTTTGTTGCCACCCATCAACAACTAAAAACAAACAAAAAAGTCAATCACGTGATATGCGCCTGGCGAGTCCTCTCTTGGATCGAATGTTAGTGAGAGCAAGCAAATCTTAAATTCCAAATTTAAATTTTTTAAAAAAACACAAGGGCGAAGGAATAGGAAGAATTACTCATCCAACGTTCAAAAGTAGAACAGTGTATAAAAAAGTATTAGATTTGCAAAGGAAAGATAGATAGATAGATTGAGGATGACTTTGTCCCAGCTTAACGAAAGGGATCCACGTCAAACTC
Organism: Dolomedes plantarius; assembly: GCA_907164885.2. NCBI lineage: Eukaryota > Metazoa > Arthropoda > Arachnida > Araneae > Dolomedidae > Dolomedes > Dolomedes plantarius. The sequence continues at coordinate 75,802,374 of OU015495.1, read as the reverse complement.
TGGAAAAAATCTTGAAAAAGCAAATAAGAGAACATAAAGAGAAATTCCGCACGAGAAGAACAGCCACTATACTGCTATACCAATAATCCACTAAAGAGTGGGTACAATACCCCCAAAACAGCAAAACGTGAGTTAAATGCTCAAAATATCAGCGAATACGAGGCAAAGGAAAGAGTGGGTTTAACAGCTTTAATTCTACAGGATTTTTCTTCAAAACTTTGCAATAGGTATGTTAAATCGATATTTTCTACTGCGACTTTTCAACCAGATAGATTGAAATACCTATGGTGTTCTTTAAAAAGGGCAAATAGCTATGTAAATATATATACATATTCGCACTTTTTACCAAACAACGACGATATATATATATATATATATATATATATATATATATATATATATATATATATAGAGAACAACAGATGTCTAGTAAATAAGCAAATGTTGAAACAGTAAGAAACATTTTGTGATATTCCTCTTTTGATAAAGAGTACTGAAAAGCAAGATTAGAATTTGCTAAATCTACGTTAATCAGCCTCAGTAATTCTAAAATTAAGTTATATTTTTAGATAGATGTAAATATCCTTTGGATATAAGAGGAAAAAAGAAAAGATGGCTGAAATTCAATACTGAGCTTGTAATTTAAAAAAATATTAATTTCAGAATAAAACAGAATTCTGGTTCAAAGGCTGTGCTAGTGCTTTTGAGAATCAAAATTCACATTTGACTGACAGAAAAATGAGCATTTATTTCGTAGTTAAACATTATAATACAAAATTTTAATTTGAAAAGAATGGGCATATGGTCGATTTTTAAAATCTATAAGGATTTGTACCCATTTGTGTAGATTATGGAGTTCATACAACAATCTAAATGCAACCAAAGCTGTCGGAATTGTCGTGTAGATCTAACCCTACGGGCCGAGACTTTATACCTGTAAGTGCATTAAAAGTTAGAAGAAAATAAAGAATATGTATATATTTAAATTTTTTATAAATCAGTCATTAATTTCCAAAATCCTATATATTGTAAAGTAGATTTCTAACTACTTTTTTGTCCGAACAGTTCTGAAATTATCTTTTAAAAACATCACAAGGATGAAAAACGGTTCTTACGTATGAGGATATTTCTATGACACGTAAGACTTATGAATATATTTTAAATATAAATCAAGGCCTAGATAAGCCTTCGATGTACTTTTGTTTTCTTTCTATTTACAGTGCACATCAATTCATTTTCATACGGGGAAACATAAAGATTTTAATTTTATGGGTATTTTCAAAGCCATACTCTTCAGAGACCTTATCATTTTCAACTTCACACAATTAGTGATCAGACTTTCTATGAAACAGATGCCAATCTTTAAATATTTGTTTAGTTATTGAAATGTATCACAGCCGCTCGCTACGTCAAAGGCAATTTCACAGCAGATATGAAAAATCAGATGTTATATATGAGAAATATTTGTCAATCGGAGACAAGGTCAATAGGAAAATTGCAGTTCTCAAATGCGTCATTATGGGGACATTACTTGAAACACAATACATCAATTATCTGATATAAAGAATCTTACATTCATACTATCATATCTAAAGTGAAAACACATGATGTCATAAAATGTCAACAAATGCCCTTTATCCTTAATTTTCTATTGTTCCATTAGTTTTTGTTTTTTTCTTTCTCTCATTAAATTTGCAGGAAACACTTGAATATTCGGTCACGTTTTCCAGATCAAAAGGAAACCCTTACTTGCATCTTCCAAATGTATGAAGCAATTTGCTCTTAAGCTATTGCTCTTCTCCCTCTTTAAATACCGTTTTTATTTTACTCGGTTATATTAATTATTTCATCTGGCTTTGCAACAATAAAACAATGTATCGATCTCTGTAAAGTTTCCTTTGACTCATCAAATAGGAATCCAGTCGAATCCAGTTGACGAAATTTTCATTCAAAATTTTTGACAAAAAGGGAAACATCCAAAAAATATGGACTTAAAAAGTGCTTTTCGACATGAATGGGACTTAACCTTTTCCTTACGGGTTGGGATAGCATGTATCCTCAGAATGCGGAAGAAATGAATCCCAAGAATGAATATATATATATATATATATATATATATATATATTCATTCTTGGGAATATATATTTATTATATATATTGTATTATATATATATATATATATATATATATATAATACAATATATAATAAATATTCTAAAGTATTCAATTTCCCCCTTCTTAGTCGTTCTAAAGAGGGAATCGGGATAATGAGCCCTGTAAACCGAAAGGTTAATATCTGGCTGTGCGATATCCATTAATCCATGCAACTGGGGCTCCACGCAGTTATTTACGCTGAATGGTATTTTAATGAGTTATTAATGTTAACACAGCTGTGTGAACGTCTCAGATTTTGCAGGGTGTACGGGTTCACTTACATGACTGAAGGTGCAAAGTCAGCCAATCCGGACTGTAGGTCTAGCAGGAGCGTGAGCCACTCACCTGCCCAACACACGTAACAGCAGTAGTAACAGGCTCATCGTGAAATTTTATGTATAAAAAGGTTAAGCATATTAAGACTGATGTGTACTAACCCTATTGGATTCGCTCTCCTCAGTGTTAACCATTAAAGTGTCTACTATTTACATCTACATAAATACTAATAATCAAACAAAAATGGCATTTTCAGATAGCCTGAAATTTTCTGCGCCTTGTAACAGGATTCATTTTGTAAATTCCATCCACGATGAACGTTTAAAATACATTATATCAGATTTTTTTCCCCAAATAATTTAAATCTTAAAATATTATTTACATTTTTAAAAAAACGAAAAATGCCCCAAGGAGTAAAATTTCTTTCTCTATTACGAAGTACAATTTTTTAAAGAAGTCTTTAAATCCAAGTCGACAATCCTTGGACAAATTTTCTCCATAGGTTAACATTGAGGTGAGCGAATCCAATAGGGTGAGTACACACCAGCCTTAATCCGAAGTGCCTGAATTTGATCCAATATTACAGTCTAGTGGTGTCTCTTGGGTCGAAACTTATTGCTATACTTCCAAATTAATGTGAATTTAAACAACTATTATTGTCAAAGAACTTGCTCTCTACAAGCTCTTTTCAGATAGACTATTTGTTCCGGATCATAAGGATAAATTACTTCACTAAATTTTCCATGAGATAATAGATGAGAAGGTTCGTAAAAGAACAAAAATATGTTGTCAAAGTTATAGCGAATCAAAGTAACTTTTAACTTCAGTTTACTTCTTTTCCAGAAGCAGTTTCCAGATTGATTATTGAAGAGTTTATGGATAAAATACATCTTTAAATTTTCGATAAGGTAATAGGAATTTCGATAGTAGAGGGTCTGCGTGGGAAATAACATGTTAACAACGTGAATTTAAGAAACTTCTAACATCAATTTATTTGTTCTCTCTAAGCCCTTCCCAGAGAAATTTTTAGCTGATCAGTCTTAGGATAAAATAATACATTAATCTTTTCCTCACGGGGTGGAATAGCATGTATACGGGCCCAAGAATGAAAAAAAAAAAAAAAAAAAAAAAAAAAAATATATATATATATATATATATATATATATATATATATATATATATATATATATATATATATATATATATATATATATAAATTATATCTCCAATAAAAAAAAAATATATATATATATATATATATATATATATATATATATATATATTATATCATCCTTTTTAAATCTCCAAGTGTATTAGCACGGGCATGGGAACAAACATCAATATTTTCTAAACACGGAGTATTTCTTTTTCTTTCTGTTTTGACGCTTCATATCTTATAAAGTGGGTTCTTTAATGTAGGGGAACCAGCTTTGTGTCCTACTCAAAGCGTTCGCTTCCGAGTGCAGCTGCACTGGCAAAATTGCCTCAAGGTGCCGAAGCAAAAACGAAATGATTTGAGGAAGCAATACTGTATTCAAAGGGGAAATAAATCCTGACACCAACTGTTGTGATTAAGACGCCGACAAAGCAACTTTTCCTACACAGAGATTTAAATTTGTAGCACGTACCACTTATAAGGGAAGGAACAATTTACATTCCTTTTTAGAAAACATGTGTTTCGCCTGATATTTTTTTCTAATTTCGTTAATCGCGTGGAGGACCTTAGTTTTAACCTAAATGATCTTTCAAGTAGATCCGTGGTAATATCTATTCGGCACAGAGGAGTTCGCATCATGACAGATGCGTGAAAACAAAGAGGAGTCGAAGAGCAGAAGAAACTACTCTCATATTATAAATTGTTTTTCTTGTTGTACCCATTATAGCCTATAATTTCAATTGTCTCTTGTAAACAGAAAACTGAATCCTTAGAAGAAAGATTACATAGCAGAAATATTACAAAAATTGTGAAACTAAATCAAGCAAAAAGAAATGGGTTGCAACCTAGAGATCACCCCAAATTTCGTTTCAGTGTCTAAAAAGTGTTATTTTAGGATGTACACCCATACCTCCCAGTACGGCCTATATACGTTCCGGAAAAGTTGGCCGTAAAGCGAAAAGCCGTACAACGAATCAATTATTTTGAAACAAACCCATACAAATTTGATTGGATCTGTTCCAGTTTTTTATAAATAATGTAGTTTTTAGTTCATAAAGCATTTTATTCAATTTATTTCCTATAAAAATGCTTACATAAAAATAAAAATTGCAAAACTATGTAATAATAAACAGAAATTCAAAAGGTAAACATACAAATAAAAAGCAAAAGAAATCATATACACATATGTATACATATAATAAAAAAACATGTAATAAAATGTTTAAAACTGTTTTAATCTGATGACGAACATTAACATGAAGAATCACTAAGCTATAATAGGCTGCCATCATCACTTTCCGCTGTTGTGGCCGTATAACGAAACATTGTGGGCCATAAATAGAAAGAGTGACACAATTATAGCGAAATGCCGTATAAAGAGAGGCCGTATAGCGAGGTATAGGTGTATATAGATTTTTAAGATAACTTCTCAGTTTTAAACAGAACAAAGGTGTGTTCTTTTTAAAGCAAGAGAAAATTTTCAGAATATTTTTTTAACTAAATTACTCTCTTTCGCTCTAGTTCTCCTCTATCACCTGAAAAAAGTTTTGATAAAAATCATTGACTAACCCTTACTTTGGCGATAGTTTGATTAGTAAAATACCGGTATGGAGGTTTGAAGACCACGATTCGAGTCTCGCGCCTAGAAAACGGTCATCAATTTATTGACATGTTTTAAAGTAATGTGTGTCATAAAAGAAAAAATGTAACTGTAGAGAAGGGCTTGAAGATCCGAGTATAGAAATGCGTCACAAAATTATTTGTCAGTCAAAGGAGGTGTTCCACGGTGTCATCTGATGATACATAAACCATATTTCTTGACTTCGTAAGTCAACCTCACGCACTCACACAGTACATATTAACCCAAAGAACGAATAGATCAGCAGAAGCCTCTTCCTGTGTTCAGTCAGAGGCAATTAACTATTGACCCCAAAATGACAAATGTTAGAAAGATACAATGAAAGAGAGAGAGACATCCTCTGCAAATTAACTAACAACAGACTTTTTAAGTATGCACACATGGGTGAAAATAAAATAGGCAAAACTTTATGCACGAGCATTCGCTCCATCATTCTAGACCGGGTTTATAACCGGGGAGGCGAGAGAGCATTTCTAGGGGTGCGAGAGAAGTTTCTAAATTTTTAATGAAAATTACCGCCTAACTGCTCATGAGAAACATGCCTTATTCTCTTCTCCCCCCACTACTACGGCTGAAACCAGACAAACGCTACCTCTACACTCTCCTTACCGTGTTGTAAGACAGAAATATTTGTACTTTTAAGCGCTTGCGTCAGTGTACTTGAGTGTGAATGAGATAACTGTGAACAAACAACAACAACGTAGACATTAAGAATGTAGATATTGTTTTATATGCAATAATGTGGAATGTATTAATTTTTTTACGCAATAAATAAATTATCTTGCAATAAATGTCTTTTCCTAGATAAAAAATAGAAACACATTTTTCAAGGGGGTGCGAGGGCTTATTTTCAGATTCAAGGGGGTGTTGACCATTAAAAAGATTAAGAATCACTGTTCTAGATCAACCGTACTCAACATTTTTTACTCTTCGGCCACATGCACATGCTTGCCACGTTACGCGGGTAGCAACACAATACACTACCCTCATCTATATTAATAAAGTAACACAGGGGTTTGTCGAGATCACGTGACCTTAACGCGACCGGGACGGACTCATCCTCCAAAAAAAATGGCCGACAAATACAGGAATCGGTGTATTTTATTTTTCTCATGAAAGTACATAAATGTTACATATTTGGAAAGAGCTTCGAAAACCGATAATTTTTTCTGCGTACACTTATTTTGTTAATTCAATAATTTTAGAGATATTTGGATTCTAATGAAGCGTCATCCCTTCTGAGAAATCAAATCATGTATATCCAGTATGTGCAGTGGTGCAGCCATCTGTCGGCAGCGATGGGAATGAAAATTGCACTCCACTGGTGCAGTGGTGCAGCCATCTGTCGGCAGCGACGGGAATGAAAATTGAATTTAACACATTTATAGGCCTTTTTTTTCTTTTGTGGGGCCCGAAGTACATAAATATGTTACACGGATGGCTTGAGCATAGCTAGGTGAAGCCCAAGCCTAGCCGGGCGAAGCCCAGCTAGTAATATAATAATGTAAAAACAAAACCCAAAACCTAAATGTATTTAAGCGTTTCTTTAAAAATTCGTGTGATTTCTTAATGCTGAGACAATATTTTGACTATTTTAAACAAATTAGCTTTACACTTGCTACATGCTACTTTCAATACGTCATGAAGGTAAGAATCAGCAAGCCGATTTCTATATACGTTCTTCGGATATTTCACTTTGGAATAGGATGAATCACAAAGATACGTTGACGTGACAGTGGCGCACCCAGGATTTTTTCTGGGAGGGGGGAGGGGCGAGATGAACGGATAAAAATATTTATAATACAAAATCAATATGCATAATGCAATTTCTATTTCTTTGGGGGTGAAGGCCCCTTGCCCCCCCCCCTGGGTGTGCCACTGTGACGCGAACAACGTGAGCAGAAGGAGGAACACTTTTGTACAGTTTAGTATTTTTCAGAGCCGAATTTCTAAAATTATGTTTATAAATTCACCTGCCTTATAATGAGTGTGAGTGTTTCGGGCCGCACATAAGCAGAATATATATATATATATATATATATATATATATATATATCCGCATGCGTCATATATATATATATATATATATATATATATATATAAATGTAATCCGCATGCGTCATAACGTCCATCGTCTGCTGGCACACTGCTAACAAGTTGTGCGCATTTCGTTAAGTAGTTGAGAGAAGGCGAGCATTTATTGCAGAAGTGAATATTTTTCATGTTGATTTTTTAAGATGGAGCAAAGAGCTGTAATTAAATTTAACGCAAAACTTGGTAAAAGTACTTCGGAAACATACCAACTCATGAAACAAGTTTACGATGACTGTTGTTTAAGTAGATGAAATGTTTTTGTGCGGCACAAACGTTTTTTGGACGGAAGAGATACGGTAGAAGATGATCAGCGTAGTGGAAGACCAATTTCATCTAAGAGACCTGAAGTTATTGAGAAAGTACGAAATTTCGTAACAAACGATCGCTGTGCATCAGTGAGAATGATGGAAGACTCTTTAAACATCAACAAAGATACAATTCGAACCATCCTGCATGAAGATTTGGCAAAACAAAAGTGTGTGCTAAATTTGGTCCACACACTTTAACCCCTGAACAAAAAGAAATGAGAAGTGCACATTGCAGAGACATTATTTCAGCCGCTGAAAAGGATCCAAACTTCTTGAAGTCCATTGTTACAGGTGATGAAACCTGGTGTTTCCAATATGATCCTGAAACAAAACGAAAAAGTGCGGAATGGAAGTCACCAAATTCACCACAAGCCAAAAAAACAAGAAAAGTTCCATCCAAAATCAAAACAATGCTCATTACATTCTTCGATAGTAAAGGTATTATCCACAAAGAATTTGTTCCAACTGGACAAACAATTACAGGTCAATACTACTTAGCTGTTTTAAAGCGTTTGATGGCCAGAAATCGTCGCATTCGTCCAGACTATAGGACTGAAAGCAGTTAGTGTTTGTTACACGACAATGCACCCAGTCACACCTGCCTTATTGTTAGTCGATTTTTGGCAAAAAATAATGTCCGTGTGTTGAACCATCCACCGTATTCACCTGATTTAGCAACCTGTGACTACTCCTTATTCCCAAAACTTAAAATGAAGTTAAAAGGGTGGTATTTTGAGGATATTTCGACCATACAAGAAGCTTCGACGCGTGCTTTGCAGGCCATTCCACAAAGTGATTTACAACAGACTTTCGATTCATTATTAAATCGCTGTAAAAAGTGCATTGAAATCGGAGGGTCCTATTTTGAATAAAAAACCAAAACAGGTATTAATTTCTTGTTTCCATTTCTTTTTACAGACCCAGTCTTAAAACTTATTTGACGCACTGTGTATGTGTGCAGTGCTAGATTTCTAGAAATAGAGGTGCCGGAACGGTAATCTTCCGGGGTGTGTGGGGAGGGTATTTCAAATTATTGATAAAGAGAGGTACCTAAAGAGAGGTACCGGAACGCCGTTTCGGCGCGTTCCGCCTCAAATCTAGCCCTGTATATATGTATGTATGTATGTATATATATATATATATATATATATATATATATATATATATATATATATATATATATATATATAGGTCAGGCCCACTCACTAACAACAGAATAATATGTGATTAAATAAATGTTTTTAACTACTTAATAAATGAAAAAAAAACTTCGTAATTTTTTTTTCCTAAAGAGAGGTACCGAAACGCCGTTCCGGCGCGTTCCGCCTCAAATCGAACCCTACATATATATATATATATATATATATATACAGTGGAATCTCGATCTATCGTTTTTCAAGGGACCGACTGAACTGAACGATAAATACGGGAAAACGATAGATGCGGGACCATAACAAAGCAATTATGATCGTAGGGACTGGGTGAAATAAACGACACATACGGGAAAACGATGATTCGAGGAACGATCGATCGAGTTTCCACTGTATGTGTATATATATATATATATATATATATATATATATATATATATATATATATATATATATATATATATATATATATAATACATATATATACATATAAGCATATATACATAAAACATCCCCTTGATGGCCGTTCTTACAAAGGGAGAGTATGAAATTTCCTGTTCTAAAGAGGGAATCGAAAAAATGGGCCCCATAAGATAAAAGTTAAAATAAAGCGCAACAGGTAAATGAAATCTGTAGCACCAAAATCAGCCAATTGTTTTTATTAGTGCTGAAATTATCCTATCATAATGTAATAACGTATTAAAAAATTATACTTATAAAATTTGTTAAAATAAGATAATTTAACAATATTCTGATTTCATATTTGTTTCTTTTTTTCTTTTCAGAGGGTACTGTTAAATCTGTAGACGTGAGTCCATGCACGGCTGATCCATGCGAAATACCAAAAGGAGAATCTGTTGACATTACAGTTCGATGCATATCTAGTAAGTATAAAACTTTTGAATAGGTAAATTTTAATGCTTATTATTACTGCTACAATAGCACTGCTCCGGAGTTAGAAACGGGAAACACTATAGGGGCTATATTAACATGTAAAATAATGATAATAATAATACCCGTGACGTCAAATCTAGGCCACACGCAATGTAGCTTCTAGAACGTAAAGTTGATGTATAAATAAAGTAAAAGGTAAAGTTGTAAAGTTGATGTATAAATAGGAATTTCTCTTTTGTTTCGGCTGCCAGTTCCAACTACTGACCAACATATACACACCGAGGAAGAAAATAAAAATCAAATAGCATAGGATCGATACAGGAAAGCATTTCAAAATACTCTTAACAAATCGTGTCTTCATTGAAAGATATTCATTCTTCCGTCAGGCATTGAAGTAATTGAGGAAAAAATTGAACTTTCCCAATCATCATTTCGCGATATTTTTATTATAAAAAAAACTAGTTCTATCATGTGATGTGTGTCTTACTTAACAAAACAGATGATGCCTTCATCACGCAAGATTTTTTCCAGAACGATATGTACAAAAAGGAAATTTATAATTCTGTTTTTGTAGGAACAGATTCTATTGCTTTGTTTGCAAAATGGGATTTTTTACAAAGATGAAGGTAAAGTTGATTATTATATGCATTTAGTTAATTAAAAAGTTTTGCATGGAGCTTTAATAGTCATATTGTCTTGGATGCTCTGTAGACGGGAGTATGAATTTTCATATCTACTTTTAAAGTTTCTTAAAAAATTTATTTTATCGAATTATTTGTAAATACACAGAAAAGTTTTCAGTTTCCCCTTTACACGCATTTATGCATGTACGCACATATACATTTTCTATATATAAGGGATATAATTTGTGTTTATAATTTATTCATCTGTCAGATACAATACTCTATACCAGTGGTTCTCAAACTTTTTAGATTCGTGGTTCTCTAGATCTATAGATCATTTCTGGTGGCCCCCTTGTTATGAACCAACCCTTGTACAACACATAAAAATTTTAATTATATTTCTAACTAGATTACTTTTCCCTTAATAATATAAATCTTTGAAGTCCGGTATAAAGGGATTACGTCAAAAACAGTGATTTAAATTTACCAAGTTATTGGCTTTTATACCAATCGCAAAACTATAATTTTGACTTGAGACTTTTGTACGAAGAAATGTAATTTTGTATACAAAATTGACAGATTTGAGCCTTTTATACCAGTCAAAGGATTTTTTTTATCAATACTAACAAATATTTAAAAATCATTGTTTTTGACTTAAGCCCTTTATACCGGGCTTCAAAGAAATATAAATATGAGGTGGTAGAGGTAAATAAATGAAGATTGAAAATTTTCAGTTTGTGTAAAGAGCTTTATAACGTAGATTTACGATCCTCCGTAACTGTCCTCCGGAAAGCAAAATTTCAGACGGCCTGCGTCGCGAGTTATAATTTTGGCAGCGCACTAAACCCATTCTGTTTCGCTTGGACTAGCAGTAAAGAGTCAAACAGTAAAGTAACAAAATGCGACAAAATTATATATATATATATATATATATATATATATATATATATATATATATATATATATATATATATATATGTATGTATATATATGTATATATGTATCTATATATATATGTATATATATATATATATATATATATATATATATGTATATATATATGTATATATATATATATATATGTATATATATATATATATATATATATATATATATATATATATATATATATATACGTATATATAGAGAGAGAGAGATACATATATACACTGGTGTAAGAAATTAAGAGAATTTGCAGACTTGGTCGATTATCTCTAGAACTACTGTATCGATTTTAATGAAATTTGATATGTACATACATTGATACAATACAAAACAAAAAACCATTCAATAATTGTAATGCACACACATGATCGTGCGTAACACCCGTTGGAGTCAGAAGGTATGAAACAGCGGTTGCAGAATAAACAAAAAAATGGGTTAATAGATGGGTTAATAGGGGGTATGGTCCCCTCTTACAGATATACAGGTCTCGCAGCGTGATTTCATACTTGAAATAAGACAGTTTATCATTTCCTGTGGCAATTGGTCCCATTCGTTCAGCAACGCTGTTTTCATTCCCTGGATGGTTCTCGGAGGGGGGTTGCGAATTGCAATTGCCCTCCCCAGAGCGTCCTAGACATGCTCTATAGGGTTAAGATCTGGAGATCTGGCTGGCCAATCCATCCGGCGAATATCCTCACTCTCTAGAAATTCGTCGACCAGAAGAGCTCTATGTGGCCTCGCGTTATCGTCCATTAAAATTAACTCAGGGCCAACTGCACCCCTGAAAAGGTGAACATAGGGCTCCAAGACCTCATCCCTATGCCTCACACCAATCAGAGTGCCTCTTTCAAAGACATGGAGAGGTGTGCGACCATCCAACATGATGCCTGCCCAGACCATTAAACCTCCTCCGCCATAATTGTCGATTTCGCGGACATTGGAGGGTAGGGAGCGGGTCCCTGGTTCTCTCCATATGAACGTACGGCGAGAATCGGTGTTTAGGCTGAACTGGGACTCATCAGTGAAGAGAACGGTCGCCCATTGATCCATACTCCGATCTCTATGCTCTCTGCACCATGATAAACGGATTTTCCTGTTCGTAGAAGTCAGCGGGACGCAAACAGCAGGTATTCTTGCAAGTAACCCTCTGTCATGAAGTCTTTTGGAAACAGTCACCCTTGATACACTGGTTCCTGTGGCTACATACAAGTCACGAGAGAGCTGAGAAGCTGTAGCAGTCCTGTTACGCCTCGCTATAATCGACAAATGGCGATCTTCTCTGGCCATCGTGGCTCTTGGACGACCTTGCCCAGGCTTTCTCTAGATGGATCCGGTAACCTGAAACTGTTTCCATAAGTTACACACGACGCTGAGCGTTAAATTGAACTCTCTACAAATTTGGACTTGAGATTGGCCTGCTTCTAGCCTCCCCACAATTCGCCACCTCATTCCATCATCTAAACGTTGGTGGTTACTCATTTTTACTGTTACAATCTGAAATTAACCGATTGTTACAAAATAACACCAAGAAATTCGCCGAGGTGTGCTAGCGAACGAAATGCGTCTTAACTTACGCGCGCTTATAAAGCCTGTTTCTCTACTGGCTCCGTCTACACACGTGTACGCTTGCGTATTTGACATACAAGATTTGCATTTTTGTCTAGAAGCAGTGGTTTTACATTCAGTTCAGTTCTTTTCATGAAATTCGATAAAATATGCAAATTCTCTTAATTTATTTCACCAGTGTACATAACACATACATAGATATATACATACAAAAGAGGCAAGCAACGATAAGTAATCCTACGTTAATAACCCGCGATAGTTCCGTTAGGAAAGACTACCTGATCTTTTTTTGTTATTAACCGTATGGCTTATGCCGAGGCACGGCGCCCCTGGCAATGTTTTGGGGCTCACACTTTGAGAACCCCTGCCCTATACAATATACAATATCTATCAGACGCAAATATCTGTATGTATTACAGATAGGTGAACAAATACGCCTACACAAGCGCATATTCTGCATATTTATTTGATTCTAGCTGGTTTAATTAGTGCAATCTTACTAGAGAATGATTGCGATTTTGTATCATAAATTTTCATTTTCATAGATCTTTCATTTCCGATCTATAACTTTACCATTTCTTTTGTAAATTCAGGACGATTCTGTGTTTATATATTTCTTATTTCTACGGTAATATTATGATCATTCGTATTATTATTGTTATTATAATTATTATTGTTATTATTATTCAGCTTACAAAAGAGTCATCATGAAATAAAAAATAAATAATAAAAAAACAGAAACAACGAATAATTCCTAAGCTGGTGTTTGCATAATTTTTTTTTCTATTTCGGAAGCCAATTTTCTATATACTTATGTATTATAATACGAGAATCAAATCCTATTTATCTGTAACAAATTTTAAAAATAGCTGCAACCTTAAAAGGATAACTTAAAAGCGTAAATAAAAACATCTTAATCACATAGTCTCTGGCACTCATCACAACTTTGTTATGGTGCTTTGGGGCTTTACAGAGCAGGGACGTGATTTTTATGGCTGAAGTATTTTAGAATAGTTCTCAAAATAAGATTTTTTTAAATGTATTTTAATTTCTAGGTTTTCTAAATTAATGAAATAAATTAAGTATGTATGCTTGGTAAACACCCGTCTTAATTACATTTTCAACGCTAGAAATATTAAGCAGGTCCAAATGTCCGATTATAGCAATGGATGAAATAGGTATATCTATACTGTCTGTTCTAGTGTTAACGGAGAGAGTAAAGTCCATTTCCCTCACTTTCCTTTATATTTTAAGATATTAATGAGATTTAAAGATTTCACACGGCAAGAGATATCCAATTTTACACCAAATTAAACACTGAAATCCCGTTGGAATACATCTCTAAGGCGGAATTTCCGCGAAAAGAACTTATGCACGAAAACCTCGTTGAGTAATCCTTCGTTATTATTTCGTAACACCTTAGAATTTTCAAAATTACGATTTCCTTAAGAAGAAACCATATTTTTGCAACTTCTATAGGCCATCCACACACACCAAAAAAAAAAAATGTATAAAATAAAAACATCAACGTAATCTTCAACCCATGAGTAAATGTAGGGAAGAAGCTTTAGACCTTCCCCTCTCATCAAAATCCGAAATTTTAAGCGCTAAATTAAAAATATTAAAATAATTACAAGATAAAAAGAACTTTTTACAAACCATGTTTTTAAATTTCCTGTTGAATCATATAAACTTGACAATTCTATGTAATAAATATTTTTTCAAAATTTTTTTGATGAATTATCTATCCCATCAACTTGAAAGAAAATAAAGTTAATTGGAAGTTAACTTGCGTTTAACTTTTCATTCCCGTCCCGGCCGATAGATGTCTGCACCAGTCTACAAAACAAAATTAACTGAAAATGAATTCAAATTCTGCTTAAAGATGGCTTTGAGCTTCCGTCTCGAGATAAAAAGATCCGAGTTTTGATTTCCGGTCTGATCGGTATTAAGGCACCCTATGTGAAATTGTTGTCTGCAACGCCCTCTAGCGAGGAGCGCTACTAAAGTCAGTCTTTGATTGTCGTTCGAATGGCACTGACCTATCCAGGGCCGCCCAGAGACTTTACGGGGCCTGGAGCAAACTTCTGTAGGGGGCCCCGACTATTTTTCAGAAGACTATTTTGTAGTAAGACAAATCTGATTAATCGAATACATTTTTTTCATTTTTTTATGGGGGGGGGGGCCTTTTTTCAGGAGATTATTTTGAATTTTGAAGTACAGTACAAGTTTCAGAATTTTCTTTCGGAGGAAATCTAATAAATATTTTTTTTAATTTTTGGAGGCCCCTCCGGCAGTTGGGGGCCTGGGGCAAAGTGCCCCAGTTGCCCCCCCCCCCTCTGGGCGGCCCTGGACCTATCGTGCGTCTGTTCGCCATAACTTTCGTATTCGCTTCGTATTTTTGAAATAAAGTCAGCATCGATCTGATTAAACATCCAAATTACCAGTCTATTCACTTTTGTCTTGAACCAGCACACATGAAATCGACGGAAGAAAATACACGGTCTTAGGAGATATTCTTTTGAAAGTTAGAAGTGGTTGTTGAAATGACTCATTACATTCTTTCATTTCTCTTTAGATGTGAATGCAGAGAAGCTGCGCTTGTCTGTGTATGCTGAAATCGCAGGTATTGAAGTTCCCTACCCAGGCATGAGACGGGATGCTTGCAAAGGGAAGAACCTCACCTGCCCAATCACTCAGGGACAAGAAATCATGTTCGTCCAGTCCTTCCCTGTCAAGAAGTTTTTCCCCTCAGTAAGTACATTTTTATTTTCATTTTTTCCATTTCTTATAGTAGACATGTTGCATACAGTGATGTAGCATATTGAAACGAAACGTATTCAACTGGCGTGGTATCCGAGTGGTCTAAATTAGCAGGCCAGAAGTAACGAAAAACTTAACTTTTATTTACACAAAACGTAACAAGTAAGAGGTTGATTCGAGCAAGTTACAACATCACTAGACTGGTGCAAAAGATTTTAACAGCGGCAAAACTTAGTCTTTCGGGGGAACGGAAATCTGCACAGCCGCTCTGGCCCAGGTGTTACAGGGACTCTCTCGAAAAAAAACAGCGTCTCGCATATATGCCCAGTTTTGAAGTCTTCGCCGGTGGCGGCCAGTTCTTAGAAAATTGCGGGATTTCAGAGGTGGAAAACGAGGAATTCCGTGTTCGCTGAGCTGGCTGGCAGTCTTGGATTCGGTAATATTTTATGGGAACATATTGCTTCTATAACGTCAGAATACTCTGCCTGACGACCCCGATAGACATCTTTATGAGGGAGAAGGCAGCGGTTCCCAGATTTTGTCGGTAAGGATGAAACTGGGGCTTAACCCGCAGAAATCTAGGAACGTCGTCGAACTCCGGTGAAACCGTGTAGGATAGTCTTTTAACCCCCACAGAATTTTAGATTCTTGTGCAAACGCATGGGAATGTTTTTAATTCCTGCAGCTGTGGAAAGGCTTCTTAGCAGATCGTGAGAATCGCACGTTACATGCGTGATGTCACAGTGAAAACTCGCATACTGCCCCTTAAAAAGAATTCAGCCAACAAACACATCTGAGCGTAGGAAAGTTTTATAATTAACTAGCTGAAAACCTGCACTTCGCTACGGAGTACATTCAAATTAAATACAACGGTCAATGTATGCAATTAATGCCAATATATATATATATATATATATTTATAATAAATACGACGATCAATGTATACAATTGATGTAAAAAAAACATATTTATAAAAAAATCGTAAGGGATATTTTTATAGACAAAACTAGCTGAAAACCCGCACTTCGCTACGGAGTACATTCAAAGTAAAAACAACGGTCAATGTATGCAATTAATGCCAATATATATATATATATATATATAGATAGATAGATAGATAGATAGATAGATAGATAATAAATACGACGATCAATGTATATAATTGATGTAAAAAAAAAAAAAAAAAATATATATATATATATATATATATATATATATATATATATATATATATATATATATTTATAAATAAATCGTAAGGGATATTTTTATAGACAAAATAATGTAGAAGAAGATATTCAAATTAAATCTAATATAAAGAATACTAAAGAATATAGTACAGTTTGTAGAACATTCCTTTTACTGTATTTTAATATTTTTTTGGATAATGTCCAATCGTCTGCCGCATTATCAAGAAAAAAAAATATTTTTTTGTCTATTTAGTTTTTATGCACGTGACGATAAATTTATTTAAAGTACCAGAAAAAGAAGTCACGTGATCAGCATTTAATAAGTTAAATTCCAAAAATTAATCTTTTAAAATTCACCGAAAATCAGGAAATGGAGGTAAAGATTCGAAAAAGATTTCATTTTAAAGGAATTTTTATGATCTTTCTTGTGATATAAATTTTATAACCCTCAAATTATTATTTTAAATGCAAACTTTAAAAAAGTAAAAAAACAGCTTAAAAATTTAATTTTAAAAAATCTAAGAAGAATTTTTCAAAAATCTTTCTTAGTGCGCCCCTACACTATAAGAAGAATCGCCATGCAAAATTTCAGCCCTTTAGGTCCAGCGGTTTGGTTTGTGCGTTGTATGTCAGTCAGTCAGTGAGTCAGTTACGGAACTGTTTTATATATATAGATTATTCAAGGTGGATAAATATGTATTTTAAAACTGACAGGTTAAAAAATAAGCATTGTACGAAG